>JAPEHQ010000018.1:0-600000 GCA_027405735.1 Mucor racemosus
ACCCTAACCCTAACCCTAACCCTAACCCTAACCCTAACCCTAACCCTAACCCTAACCCTAACCCTAACCCTAACCCTATTCCTAACCCTAAGCCTAACCCTAATCCTAATTATATCCCCCTAATCTAACTCTAAGTTAATTCTGATCCTAACCCTAATTCTATCCCTAATTTATAATCCTATTTTTTTTTTTTTTTTTACCTTTAAAGCTAAGACTATATCCAATCCTAACTCTAATTCTGATCTTAATTGTAATCCTAATCCTGATTATAATACTAATTATTATCTTTAAGCGTATTCTTAACCCTGAATTTTTTTTTTTTTTTTTTTTTTTTTTTTAACCCTAATTCTGTGTATATTTTTTTTATTAATTATAATCCTATCATTATTTCTGATTGTAATATTATTCTTAATCCTATCCCTGATTTTTATCCTTAATTGTGATCGTAACAGTAATCTTTAGCCTATTCTTTAATTATAAGTCTAATTTTTATTTTCTTATGATGTGCCTGATGTTAACGCTAAATACTAATCCTGATGCTAATCATATTCCTTATTTTGTCCCTATCTCCAATCCTTAATCCTATTCCTAATCATAATCCTAATTTCAACTTTCACTCTAATCCTTGCCCTAATCTTTATACTATACTTATATCTTTTTTTTTTTTTTTTTTGTGCTATACCATGAATATTTTGCTATTTTTTTTTTATTATTTATATATTGTTTATTTATGTTTATTTGTTATTTTAGTTGTTTATTTTATTGTATTGTTTATTTATTTATATCGTTTATTTAATTTATTTATATTATTTCTGTTTATATGTACATATTGTGATTTATTGTTTTATATTGTTTCATCTTAGTATGTTTATTTATCATTATGTTTGATAGTTATTTGTGTATTATATCTTGTTTTTATTTTGTTTAATTACTATTATATACCTATATAATATCTTATATTGCCTTCGGTAATATATTATATTATATCTATTAATTTTTTTTTTTTTTTTTTTTTTTTTTTTTTTTCTCAAAATTATTTAGTTTACTCATTGCCTTTGGGCAACTCGTTTTACTTTTACTTTTACTCTCATTCATTGCCTTCGGCAATTCGTTTTATTTGCCAATATATGATATTATATATACCTGATTTTCGATTGTGAATTCGATGGTGCTATTCATATTTCTCTATCTATTCCTTTTTTTTTTTTTTTTTTTTTCTCTCTCATGATTTTTTACTTACTCTCATTGCCTTCGGCAATTCGTTTTATTATTATTACCTTACATTCATTACCTTTGGTTTATTTATTTATTTATTTTTTACCTTCCTTTTGTTTGCTTGTTTATCTTTTAATTGTTTATATTTATATTATAATACAATCTTTTTTCTCTCATATTTTTTATTTCCTAATTTTGGCTCTTTTATCTTTTATTTCCTAATTTGGTTCTTTTATCTTTTATTTCCTAATTTGGTTCTTTTTTTTCCTAATTTGGTTCATTCTTTTATCTTTATTTTTTTCCTAATTTGTTTCATTTTATCTTTTATTTCCTAATTTGTTTCGCTTTTATCTTTTATTTCCTAATTATCTTTATTTGTTTGTTTATCCTTTTATTTATTTCGTTATTTAGCATTTCTTTTCCTAATTTGTTATCTTTTATTTGTATATTTATTTATTTATCTTCTTTATGTTTGTTTGTTTGTTTATCTTTTTATTTATTTATTTATTTAACCCCTAGTCTTAACCCTAACCTTAACCCCAATCCTAACCCTAACCCTCCTTTTATTTTTTTTTATCCTGAACCCTGATTCTCACTATAATCGCTGTTATATTTTTTTTTTATTCTCTATTTTCACTTCTTCTTTTACTTACTTATATCATATCCTTCTATCTTACTTACCACCTTACTTTAGCCCCGTTTCTTTCTTATAACCAAATATTTGAATGTAAAATCATTTTTAACTTTTTATTAAGTTCTCTTTTCTTGGATAGTGTGTCAAATTATAATTAATTACCATTTCTAAATACCAGCTCTCTAAAATTCGACTTGGTTTTTTTAAAACTTTAAAATTTTTTAATTCTTCAAGTTCTTCTGTTTGTTCAAAATCACATATAGAAACAATGTATTCTTGATGATCAAAATTATCAACGTCGATTTCTTCGTAGTCATAAACCTTGTCTCCACCCTCTGAGTCGTATTTGTCTGATTCGTCATTTGCATCAAATTCGTCTGATTGTTGTTGTTGTTGTTGTTGTTGTTGTTGTTGTTGTTGTTGTTGTTGTTGGTGGTGGTGGTGGTGGTGGTGGTGGTCTATCTGGCGTTGTTGTAGTTCAGTTGAATGGCCTTGATATTGAGCTACACCTTCATATCTACCTTGAAGTCTAACTTCACTATCAATATCGTTTTGAATTTGACCTTCGCCTCCTTCATTAATTTCAACTTCAAAGTTCTCATCTTCTTCACTTTCAACTTCATTATCCTCATTTTCTGCTTCATTGCCTTCCCTCTCACTACCATTCTCTGGATAATTGATTTAAAAAAAAACGATACAATTAATATACAATAAATCATCCTAATCATGTATCCTACCTTCTTTTTGAACGTTGATAATTTCTTCTTTTATAAAAATAGCATAGAGTATAGTTGCTCTAAAGCAAAAAAAAACCATGATTGCATGTACTTTTGTCATATCTCTAATAAATTTATATCCACTATCGTGATCCAGAAACCGAAGTTTGCAATACGTATATCTTGATGTTTTCATTGAAATACTACCAACAATGTTTGTCTGCAATGGATTTTGATGGCAGATAATGCTCATATTTAAATCAAAAAGTAATAACTCCATAACAATTTCGTTCGGATTATCTTTTTTTGCTTCACACAGTAGTTTTTGTAATTTTTGCTTTTGTTCGCTGTTCATGATCCTTTTTTAATCGAAAAACCAAAATTCTACTGCATTTTTCTTCATCACTCTCTTGATTTATAGTTCTTGCAAGCATCATAATCATATTGGCCCAATGATCTGCATATTGCTTCAAACTTGCAACTTCAAAAGATCCCAATCCACGAGTAACCAAACTAATTAATAAAACGTCAACTTTTTTTTGTTTTTTTGTTAGTATTATATATATCCCTTGCCTTTGAGCATTCATTGATTTGACTTTTTGTCGCCAAAAGTAACCATCAGATGTTTTTATCATCTTGTTGTTGATTCTTGAGAAAAATTTGTGAATAATTTTTCTGATATGATCGTATGATGGACAAACAGTTTGTGTTTCTCTGGATACAAACAAGTACAGCATCTTACGCAAATCCAAATCACTTCTTTTTTCTTCTGTTGAAAACTCTGCATAAAATTCGTTCAATTTGAAGTATTCTATAAAAGAATTGTTAAGTTTGTCTCTGTGGTCGCATATATCTGCATCATTGCCGTAATCATTCAGTATAGTCATCTGCCTGGCATATTCATTATTACCGAATAACTGTTGCCGTTTCTTTTGGCCAGACACCGAGAGACAATGTTCTAGTTGTTGGCTCTACATTGTTGTGTTTAATATAAAAAAATTGATATCGCAAATATTTTTTTTACTCACTTTGATACAATAGTATTTTGCTCGATTATTGTTGAAAACGGTTTGTAGTTTTCTAGTAAATATGTAATCTTCTAATTCAATATATTCATGGTTCATTCTGAAATGTCACTTCATGGTCAATAACGATGTTGTTGCATAGAAATTACTATCTTGGCATATTGAGCAAACATGTCCATTTTGAATAGCTAATACCGAAATTTCATCCAATTCCAAAATTGTTGGACAGAAATACTTTCCCATGTTTTCTCTATCAATAGCACCAGCATCTATTATTTTTTTTTAAAAATCCATCCTGGATATAGTACGTGATTTTTTTTCAAAGAAATGCCCATTTTTTTTCATGTGGGTCCAAGTTGCTTTTGGTTCAATTGCAATTCTACATAAAAGACATATAATTGCATCAGATTTGCGATGGATAAGCAAACCAAAGTCGTTATAGAAATCAAGAATGTAATCTTGATCTATTGAAATATTATTTAGTACAATATATGTGTTTCCGTTAAATTAAACCCACAGAACCGAGAAATTTGGGTATCACCCTGGAAATTGATCGTCTCCTCAACATTGTCTTTATCCTCCTCTGTATTTTCAACATCCTCTTCATCTAGTTCTTGGGGCGTTTGCTCGTTGTTCGTCGTTGGCATATTTTGATTGAAATTGCTTTCAACTAATAAATCTGCTTCTGGGTTGATATTATTGCCAACCTGCATTGCAGCATTGTCATTACTGTTTTCAGATTGTTTATTATAAACAAGCCCTTGACAGCTTCTGACGTGATTAGGCACATTTCTGGGTAATTGTCTTGCAAACCCACATGGACAATGGAAACATCCATCTTCCTTTCTAAATAATCGAAGACTTTCATATGTGTTTTATTTTTTAAAGAAAAAGTTTAAATCAATACTTTCGCAACAGTAATAATCCTATTTCCCATAATTTCAGTGTTGATTGTCCTACAAACAACGATTTATTTGATGAATGGCTCTTTTCAAAGAACTCAAAGTATGTCATATATAACTATCTTGTCCTTGTTGGCTTTTTGTTCAAGTATTTTTATCTCAAAGAAATTTAAACTAAACCATCAAACTATATTCTAACATCAAGAAATAAACTGTTTCCTACTACAACAGCTAATGTAATAAATGATTCTCAAGTATAATAATATCATCCATCAATTCCTCTTCTATCCTTTTAAAATCCATCAAACAAAAACGTATTTCAATCATCATCACCCAGCAGTATACCACTACTTTACATATTGTGTATTTTATTCTCCTTCTATAATATATATACCATCTACAATTGCAGCATCCATTAGCTTATCAGCTAATTGACTTTCTGCTACATTATAGATGTTCTCTACATTTTCCTCGTTGACATTCTTATAAAAAAGAGAAAACAAAATAATGAGTGCTCGTATATCTCATTCCATCATCATAAATCCATACACCCTTCGTTACCTTTAAAATAAAATCTTTTGAAAACACTTCTGGAATTACCAAAGCAAACAATCCCACTCTATCAGCCAGTATCTTACACTTTTTGCAATGCAGACCAAAATTAGTTCCTTCACCTGGGGTTTTGAAAGATTCTATCATATCAATAGTGTTAAGTTGCTATGTATTTCTTTAGCAGCAATGCATTTTTAGTACTTCTCAATATTGCATAAATATGCTTGATCTGCTTTCTTTTACTCTCTAATGTGTCGAATCCACTATTAGCGTTATCCACCTTATCTGCTATTGTTTTTGCAATGCTGTATGCTCTAAAATTTTCGGTAGTCTTTTTAGTTGTGGCATCCAAATAGCAAACAATTGCATCCTGCAAATCAATGGGTATTCCTTGAAGATCCACTATATTAGCAACATCTCTATTTTCTAAGCTATTACTGGCTTGAAGGATTAAAGTAAACCTTTCCTTTACGACTCTTCTTAATTCGTCCTCATCTCCAAAGAAAAAATGAAAGTCTAAATGAAATTGCTGGTGAGATTCGTATATAGCAGAGTACTTTTAAGTATGCTTACTGTCATATGCATGCCTCGATAGCCTGTCTTTAATCCAACCCATGTTGATATGCTGCCTTTTGTTTTGCTTTTCATCTCTTTTTCTACGTCTTTTCGATGGTTGTTCATGCATTGCAATGATATCATTGCCATCATCTTCATCTGTACTTTGCTTTCCATTCTTTTCAATCCCTTGTAGCTGTCTATTCATTGGTAGTTCTCGAATTTGAAAAATATCGTCATCACTTTCTTCGAGGATATTTTGTTCTCTATCAATAGCTAAAGTACCTTCATTGCCATCATCTCCACATGTACTTTGCTCACTGTCATCTTCAATCACTAGTATTGGTCGATTTATTGGTAGTTCTCGAATTTCAACGATATCATCAGCACTGTCTTCAAAAATACTTTGTTCTCTACCAGTAGCTAAAGTAACTTCTTTATTCACAGCATCTTGTATCTCTGCAAATGCGTCAACAATATCATTTTTTAACTGTATTCCTACAGCATCTAGAAGATCAATGCCACATTAGTTCACTTCATATAAAGAAAATATGTCAAATTTACATGTAGAAATTGCTTCAAACGCTGATATTATTTGAAACGCGAGCTCAACCTCGTTTTCATAATTATAAAAAGGATCATCCTCTACTTTTTCGCGTAATTTAGCAAAAATTCTTCTGTATGATTCCATAATCTAAATCATATGTTGTAGGTTAATATTTAATGTCTTTTATATATATCGATCCTTACTAGGGTTGAAGTGCGTATTTTAATATTTAAAAAGAAATATCAGAAAAAGAAAAAGCTACAAATAAAAAAATAGCGTACGCTGTATTTTGAGGAGCATGTCTTTTTATGAGGAGTATGTGGGACAACGGTACCTGAAACAACTAATTCTTGGGAGTATGTTTCACTTTGGTGGGCATTTCTCAAGCATAGAAGCTTAAAAAAGCTAATCCATTCATACATAGGTGCATGTTCATACCAGACAGCACTTTAAAGTTTTAAAAGTTAATTTCAATACTCATAGTACCGAGAAATTAAAAAATAGCGTACGCTATTTTTTGAAGAGCATGTCTTTTTATGAGGAGTATGTGGGACAACGGTTCCTGAAATGACTAATTCTTGGGAGTATGTTTCACTTTGTTGAGTATATCTCAAGCAAAAATGCTTAAAAAAACTAATCCTTTCAAATGTAGGTGCATGTTGATACCAGACAGCACTTTAAAGTTTTTAAAATTAATTTCAATATTCATAGTACCAAGAAATTAAAAAATAGCGTACGCTATTTTTTGAGGAGTAACAATAGGTAATCATTTACGAAAAGATGGGTACAGGTATGGATAGTCATTTACATAATACTGGTTACAGGCATAGTGTTTAAGTTACAGTATTTGAAAGGACTCTTCGTTAGGTACATGTACATATTCTGTGTTTGAAATGACTCTTCGTCGGGTACATGTACATATTTTGCGTTTGAAATGACTCTTCGTTGGGTACATGTACATATTCTGCGTTTGAAATGACTCTTCCTTTGTACTACAATGTACATGTTCAATCATGCACTGGATAATGGAACAAATGTACAAATATACACTTGAAAGTATACGTATATGCTTAATATTATTACAGAAAATACTCCTCGACCATTTATCTCAATCATAAGTTCAAATTAACTCAATATATAAATTTCAACACGACGTGTTGATTTTTTAGCTAAAAAAATGGGGGGGGTACAGGTCTGTTTTTTGGTCATTTATAAATGATTTAAAACCAATTTCGACTTCATTTTAAGTTTATATGATTTTATAATGTATAGTTAATCTTCTTTTATGATTCTCTTTTACTAAAAAGGTTGCTTGGTCAATGTATTTACGATTTAGCGTTCGCTAAAAAAATGGGTACGGGTTGGGTACAGGTTGGGTACAGGTCGGGGTACATAAATGGAGGGTCATTTACGATTAGATGAGTACAGGAGCATGTTGGACAACGGTATCTGAAATGGCTCAATCTTGGGAGTATATTTTACTTTGTTGAGCATTTCTCAAGCAAAAATTCTTAAAAAAACTAATCTTTTTGAGTGCAGGTGCATGTTCATATCAGACAGCTTTTTAAAGTTTTAAAAATTAATTTCAATACTCATAGTACCGAGAAATTAAAAAATACAGCACGCTATATTTTGAGGAGTATGTTGGACAACGGTATCTGAAATGACTAATTTTTGGGAGTATGTTTTGCTTTGGTGGGCATTTCTCAAGCAAAGATGCTTATAAAAATCAATCCTTTCAAATATAGGTGCATGTTCATACCAGACAGCACTTTAAAGTTTTAAAAATCAACTTCAATACTCATAGTACCTAGAAATTAAAAAATAGAGTACACTGTATTTTGAGGAGCATGTCTTTTTATGAGGAGTATGTGGGACAACGGTACCTGAAATGACTCAATCTTGGGAGTATGTTTTACTTTGTTGAGCATTTCTGAAGCAAAGATGCTTAAAAAAACTAATCCTTTCAAATATAGGTGCATGTTCATATCAGACAGCACTTTAACACTTTAAAAATTAATTTCAATATTCATAGAACCGAGAAATTAAAAAATACAGCACGCTGTATTTTGAGGAGCATGTTGGACAACGGTATCTGAAATGACTTAATCTTGGGAGTATGTTTTACTTTGGTGAGCATTTCTCAAGCAAAGATGCTTAAAAAAACTAATCCTTTCAAAATTAGGTGCATGTTCATACAAGATAGCCCTCTAAAGTTTTAAAAATCAATTTCAATACTCATAATATCGAGAAATTAAAAAATAGCGTACGCTATTTTTTTAGAAGTATGTTTTAGGAGCATGTTTTCAAATCGGGGAGTAACAATAGGTAGTCATTTACGAAAAGATGAGTACAGGGTATTTTTGGCGGCAAAAATCCAAAACATTAAGACTTGGCGAAAAGTAAGTAGATGCAGTGGACGATACTGAAATTGCACATATAACATAACATTATTACATATAGTCTATCAACTCGTGGATTAGGATCACTACAACCAGGAACCTTAAAACAATATTCCAATCAGTGGGCAAACATGATTATCATGCTTGCTAGAACTGTATATTCAAGAAGTGAGGAAACAGATGCAGTTGAATTCTGGTTTTTGAAAAGATTCAGACTCATAAACACAAACCAGAAGGACAAGTTGATGAAACTGCTTAATGAGGCTTCAAATGAGGATGCAGACAGCAAATTTATGGAAATTTTGTTGCTTGACCTGAACATGAGCATTGTTTGTTGTCAAAATCCATTGCCAACCGATGTAATTGCTGGAATACCGCAAAAATTGCCCTCAACAGCATACTCCAACTTTTTTTTCTGAAGAATGATGGCAGTTTTAAAAATCTAAAAGATTTAACAAAAATACATGCAATCATGGTCTATTGTTTTAGGGCTACCATTGTGTATGGGATATTCTTGAACGAAGGAATGTTTGACTTTGGAAATTCAGGTAAGCGACATGATTCAATATAGTAGTTTGTTTTATACTTGTTTTTAAAAAATTAATAAAAAAAAAAAATTAATAAAAAAATTAAGAAACTGTTATTGACGAAGGCGACCATGTTGATAATGCTTCTGATTCTACTCATGTAACAGACGATTATATGTCTGGCCATACAGACGATAATATGTCTGACTGTACTGATGGCATTGAAAGTTCATAATGTAGTAAAGCGAAGGTATCAGCATACAGCGGGCCACCTTCACCCTCCAACAAGTCATTTTTAACCTCAAAACCTTCGCCCTCCAACAAGTCATTTTTAAACTCAAAACCTTCGCCCACCTTCGCCTACCTTCGCCGAGGCGAAGGTATGGATAGTCATTTACATAATACTGGTTACAGGAGCATGTCTTTTTATGAGGAGTATGTGGGACAACGGTACCTGAAATGACTCAATCTTGGGAGTATGTTTTACTTTGTTGAGCATTTCTGAAGCAAAGATGCTTAAAAAAACTAATCCTTTCAAATATAGGTGCATGTTCATATCAGACAGCACTTTAACACTTTAAAAATTAATTTCAATATTCATAGAACCGAGAAATTAAAAAATACAGCACGCTGTATTTTGAGGAGCATGTTGGACAACGGTATCTGAAATGATTAATTCTTGGGAGTATGTTTTACTTTGTTGAGCATTTCTCAAGCAAAAATGCTTAAAAAAAACTAATCTTTTCAAAAGTAGGTGCATGTTCATACAAGATAGCCCTCTAAAGTTTTAAAAATCGATTTCAATACTCATAATATCGAGAAATTAAAAAATAGCGTACGCTATTTTTTTAGGAGTATGTTTTAGGAGTATGTTTTCAAATCGGGGAGTAACAATAGCTAGTCATTTACGAAAAGATGAGTACAGGCGAAGGTATGGATAGTCATTTACATAATACTGGTTACAGGCAATATAAGATATTATATATACCTGAATTTCGTTTCTGAATTCGATGGTGATGTTTATTTTTGTCTATCTATTCCTTTTTTTTTTAATTTTTTTTTTTTTTTTTTTTTTTTCTCTCATAATTTTTACTTACACTCATTGCCTTCGGCAACTCGTTTTACTTTTACTCTCTCTCATTGCCTTCGGCAATTCGTTTTATTTGCCAATATAAGATATTATATATACCTGAATTTTTATTCTGAATTCGTTGGTGCTATTTATATTTGTCTATTTATTCATTTTTTTTTTTTTTTTTTTTTTTTTTTTTTTTTTTTTTACCCATACTCATTGCCTTCGGCAATTCGTTATTTTCAAGGAAAGAATCTTGGATTTAATATTTAGCGTACGCTAATTTTATTTTTCAGCGTACGCTGACCTTCGCCCACCTTCGCCTACCTTCGCCGAGGCGAAGGTATGGATAGTCATTTACATAATACTGGTTACAGGACTTTGTATTGAAGAATCATTATAAACAATATCTTCTATTAAATTACCCATGTCATCGTCAATCATTTCTTCATCTTGAGTTTCAAGGTTATTTTCGGTATAAATATAATCCATTTCATTGTCATTTCTTCCTCCAGCATTATCGTCACCTGTATCTTCATCAACAACTGCCTCTTGTGTAGCAGTAGCAAAAACAATGGGGGCTGATAGACTACTCTGGTTGGCTTCCTCACCTGCGTCAGATCTCTCAATCAACCGTTGTAACCTTTCCATTTCATGCATTTTTTCATGCTTTTTAACGTCAACCTGCAAAACTTTCTGATTGCAATTAGGCTCTGAGCAAATATAAACCATTTTATAAGTGATGTTATTTAATATATAAAAAAATAAATAAAGAGTATAAAGAAATAAATGTAGTAGAAGTATGATTATAATCAGTTACGGAGGTTTTTTTTATAAAAGACTTCTGAAGATTTAAAATAATTGAAAAAGTATGAGGGTATTTATAATGATTTGGAGAACTTGGATACCATCAGACTTGAAACTTGAATGGATTTATATTTAGTAATCTTCTAGTTTTGAGTACATTGTTATTGATTTAATATTTTAAGGAGTAAATCATGTAGAGCATTGGCCATAATGTGATTGATATCAAGTGTGACAATATCGACCTTTTGGGAAATGGTTTTTTGTTTATTATTGTTATATCTCTTTTATGCAACCTTGAATTAAGGAGTAAGTTTTACATGTTTGAATCTTATTTATTGTATTGATACTGCAACTTCAATATAGATGAGTAGTTGACTAAATTGATATCTTTGTTTATTATTATTATTAATTTGGATAGAATCCTGTTTTGATATGTATGCCATTTGTACAATTGATTGCACCGTGATCAAGGGGGGTGCTATCATCTACACCACATGTATGATTCAAAAAGGTATTTCATATTTTTATCATGCGTTTGTTATTGTGTTCAATTGAAGCGTTTGTTTGCTATTGTTGTTCCGCTGCAATAAGAACTGATATTTTCACTAAGGGCGTAATATTTATACTAATTATACACCTGAAACTAAACCAAGCATCTGTTGAGAATACATGTAATGTGATTCATAACAAATTGGATGGTTTTTGTTCAACTTAAATATATTTTATTCTCAGAGGTAGTAATAATATTCTCTTCGTCTACTGTGCATACTACAACTTTTATTGAATAACTATGAAAGTTAGAAATAGAGCATCATCACCTAATAGATCGGAAGCCGATCAATCAACAGAGACATCATCAAGTACCAATGTCATGCAGGGTTTCTCGGACGCCCAGGAATCTTTTCAAACAAATATGTTGAATTGTATGACAAAGGAATTAGAGAATCAAGAAGAAATGATGGTTCAACAAAAAAAAATCCAAGAAGAATTATCTAAACTAAGAACAGATTTCGAAGATTTCGAAACAAATCTCGAACAAACAAACAACAACGTAATGTCATCAGCCTCAAACGCTGCAGAAGGCATTCCAAAGATTGATGATGATAGAGGAAAAGCATTGAAGGAGCTGTTCCAAGAACAGCTGCCATTAGATGATGAAGAAAGTAGAGATGATTTACTGAAAGTCTTTAGAAAATCCTCCAAATCAGTCATCGATGCTTATGTCATGAACAATGACAAAGGATGCCTCACATGGAAAGAAATTAGTGGTCCAGAAAGGGTAAAACTTTTCAATGCTACTGCTGTTCATGCACTTGGAAGTGATAGCCGGTTATCATTTATTAACAATTGCTTTGGCAAATGGGCATACGAATATGTGTTACAACCTCAATGGACACAAAAAACAAAACATAATCGAAAAACATTGTAACTATAATGCCACTAATAATTGATATCATTGTTTTTAATTAATTTTACTAACCAATCCATTTCCAAACATTAGTCAAACGCAACAACAAGAACAACAATTACAGCAACAACATCAACAGTTACAGCAACAGCAACAACAAGAATTGCAGGAATCACAAAAGCAGAAACAGCAATCATCATCAAGATCCCCATTACCAAGACCCTCATCACCAAGACCCTCATCACCAAAACCCTCATCACCAAAACCAAGACAAAGAGGACGAAAAAGAAGAAGAACAACAAAATAATCAATACCATGATACTGTAATAAAATACTAATTAAAAATACTTCTATTAAATAAAATATATTATTGGGATTTGTGGTCATGTAAAATAATGTAAAACTCATGTAATTTCATGTAAGCTCTAAATCTACATAAGGGTAGCGTAAATTTTAAGTAACCTCCAAATTTACACCATTTTAATGTAAATAAAGTGTAAATCCCAAATTTACACCATTTTAGTGTATGCAGTGGAATTACATACTAAAAACGCTTGATAAAATAAAACAACCTAAATTTCAAGTGTCGCTCATAAAATATGATGCCACTTGAAATGTGAACAACGATAATAAACAAACGCTTCAATTGAACACAATAACAAACGCATGCTAAAAATATGAAATACCCTTTTTGAACCATACATGTCGTGTAGATGATAGCACCCTTGATCACGGCGCAATCAATTACACAAATGACATATATATCAAAACAGGATTCTATCCAAATCAATAATGATAATAAACAAAGATATCAATTTAGTCAACTACTCATCTATATCGTAGTTGCACTATCAATATAAATAAGATTCAAGCATATAAAAACTACCCCTTAAAAATCAAGGTTACATAAAATAGATATAACAGAAATAAACAAAAACAACCATTTCCCAAAAGGTCGATATTGTCACACTTGACATACAATCCCTTATGGTCAATGCTCTATACAATTTACCCCTTAAAATATCAAATCAATAACAATGTACTCAAAACTGGAAGATTACTAAATATACATCCATTCAAGTCTGATGGTATCCAAGTTCTCCAAATCACTATAAATACCCTCATACTTTTCAATTATTTTAACTCTTCAGAAATCTTTTGTAATAAAAACTTTAGCTGATTATAATTGTATTTCTACTGCTTTTATTTTTATATTTTTTTTATTTTAGTAAATAACATCGTAATTTACTGCAGTGTAAATAAAGTGTAAACCCCAAGTAACCCTAAAAATTAAATTTTTACACCAAATTCGTGTAAACTCCGCTTTACACTGTTTTACACTTTTCTTTCCCAGAGTGTGAAAAAATGATCGAAAAATCATCCAAAACACAAAATTGTTTTAATGCTCTACATGAACTGTAAAGTAAGTCCACCTAGTGTATTAAATAGTTTTTGTAGAGTTTTGGATTCTGCATCTACCTAAATAAAAATCAAACAAATGTTTTACGTTAAATGTTGTGTAAAATACGATTGAAACTTTGGAGGTTTTTTGAAGATACGCATCACTTTGTATAAATACATTTCAAATATAAATAATGGATATAATGTAGAAAATTATTATCTATCGATCGAGTCATTGCTGAGCCTTTTATCTGCATTTTTCATAGAGAAAACGAGATTTTTGTCGATTTTTTTTCAAATTCAGAATTTGGGATAAGGGTATATAAGGGAAAAGTTGAAGCTAGAAACAAAGATATTCCTTGATTCACATTTTCGAGGATATCTCTACGAAAAATTAATATTTTAAAAAAAACCTAAATTGGGTCCAAGAGAGCTCAACGAGATTGATGATATATTTCATGAACCTGTCAAGCTTAATCTATTATTATACTACTATCCTAAACATATCACACATTATTACCTTATCCGAATTGCATATCAATCTCCAGCTTATGCAAGACATTCTATTACTACCCGCACTGCGGCACAACCAATGGCCACATTACAATATCAACTTACTCGCATTCAAGTTATAGAGTAATTCAGTAACACTGTGTCCCTGAAGTCTAGTTCATGAAAGGAACTAGACTCTTGAATACTTTAGTATAAATAACCATCTTATTTTCATAATTCCTTTTATTTCTTCGTCAGTTCTCCTCATCATTTCCCTTATTATATATTCTGAAATAAACCCTAACATAACAAATAAGTCTTTGTCTGTGTCTCTTGCCCCTTATATAATATAACCCTGATAATATAAATGCAAAAAAGAATGCTGCTCAATATAAAAAATATTTTGAAATCTACTACAGAAATTTCAAAAAAAATGAAAAATAAAATAAAAATGCTCAGAATTTTTTTATAATGAAATATGTTATAAAGTGCTTTAAAAAAAGTAAGTTTTGTTATTAGAAAGTGTTAGTATAGCTTAATTATTTCTAGAGATATGAAGCCTCAAAGTTTTCAATTCTTTAGCAATGGAATGTGGATACGCGTAAAAATATGAAACATTAGCATTCAAAAGTTAATACCACCTGCAAAAAGTAGGATATTTCCGGATACTCATTTTTGGGTTAAAGTTAAACATCTCAGGTACATTGGTATATACTTTTTTCTTGGTGTTACTTAGTGAAAAAAAAATAGAGTAGGAATAAAAAGTTGGATCCAGTTTTTAAGGGAAAAGTATTTATTTTACGCGTTTTTCAAGTCTTTTATGTGATATAATGTAAATTTGGAAACATGCAGCATAATGCAACCAATTTATATCCAATTAACAATGTCTAAGGTATATACTCATTGTAATGGGAGTTCATTTCAATCTATAATAATTAAT
The DNA here is from genome assembly GCA_027405735.1 of Mucor racemosus. Classification (NCBI taxonomy): domain Eukaryota; kingdom Fungi; phylum Mucoromycota; class Mucoromycetes; order Mucorales; family Mucoraceae; genus Mucor; species Mucor racemosus. The sequence continues at coordinate 15,196 of JAPEHQ010000018.1, forward strand.
CGAGAACGAGTCTACTTACTGCCATTAGTAGATGTTGTAAATAGCAGGTTGATCTATCCTAACTGTATAGATCAAAGATCACAAATTGAACCTAGAAAACCCGTATATATCGTAAATATCACTCCTTTTTAAACCAAAATACATTTATTTAAAAAGATATACAGCTAGCTGCTATCAACTTTCAATTTGTAGCATCCAAGCCTAGGATAATTCCCAAACTTTTTCCGATTTTAGAAGCGTTAGTTTTCGAAAAGCCAATGAATATGTTAAAATCATATTAATTTTAAAAACAAGACCTTTGGTAATACGACTCTTTCATCTGGCTGCCCAAAATAATCGTAAATCTATTTACTCATGACCTAAACTTCAAAGAAAGTACTAGCAGATAAACCATTTTGTATATACTTTTCAAAATGTGGTTATTTTCCATTTAGTTTACTGTTCCATGAGTGGATATGTTACATTTCGAGCACACTGCTCAACCAAAAAGAACGAGTGGCCCAAAGTGACGTTGAATAATCATTTGTTCCCGCACACACAGTGCTTGTATATTGTCATACCATTCAATCTTTTCACCTTTTTCTTCGATAAAAGAGAAAGAAAAAAACTTTAGGGGGCAATAACAGAAAATATAGAAATGTCCAATACAGTCAAATCATTAGTTGTTTCTTGCCAAGATATCTTGACAAAACACTTGGATGGTAAATACAAAGAATAACGTATAATCGAGTACATTTTATGCTAAAAGATTTCTCTAGTTCTCTCTGAAGTTGGTTGTGTTCCATATTCACTTTTAAAGGATTCACTTGTTCACGCAACCCCACAACAACTGTACAAAATCGAAAAAGTAAATCCGGTAAGTTTATTTTTGTATGTATAAGAATGCTTCATATTGATAGCACTTTTGATCAAAGGATATTGCCGCAGAGTCAGATGGTAAATTAACAAAAATCATTGCATCAGCATTAACTTTAAATTAACACAAATGGTTCAACTTAGAATTATGGCTCAATCATTGTTTAACATACAAAGATATTCGAGAAGATTACTACGAACAAGGTTTATATCGTGACCCCAAGAGATGGCGAGAATTATACTTGGTAAACAATCTATATTGAATCACAAAAAAAAAAAAAAAAAAAGATCATCTCCATATCTAATCGCTTTTTCGTATAGAATCGCTACAAAGAAAATGAGAAAAAACGGCTATTAATCAAGCAAAAAGTAAAAAGTCAATATAGCAAGATTCAAAATGAAAAAGAAAAGAGGTCTATTAAAGTATTACATGGCGTTGTTCCAACGACTGGTAAACGATCATATGAATCAGCCAGTAAGTTTATTTCAAATGCAAATCTTCTTTCATTTACACAAAAATACACACAATTAGGGCGATCTACAATGAGTAAACTTTTTCAACAAACAAAAAAGGAGACGGATAAAGTGTTAGTATAGTAAATTAGATGGATCGATGACTGACTGACTGACTTGACTAACGTATAATTAGTGCATCGATTTATCATCAAAAACGTCCTACACCATCTACAATGCCAGCATCTTTTCATAAACAATCATCTTCTTCATCCACTGTAATCAGAGTACCTAAACCAGCATCTCAGTTAACACAAGCTTATCAATCATATCAATCGAAATACCCGAGACTCCATTCACCACCACCGCCTGCTCCATTAATAGCACCTAGACCACAAACCGCAATTTCTGAAGAGAGATATCATAAAAGGCCAAAGGTGTGAGGAAAAAGATAACAAACCAAACTCAAAAACTCAATAATTTGTTTTTTTTTTCTAGATGATGGATGATAAAAATCAAAGTGAAAAGAGAAAGAAACCTGCTGCTATGGTCAACTTTAATATATTTAATGAGGTATGTGCACATCATGTCAGTTTCAAGTGTAAATTGTTAATATATGTTCCACATGATGTAGCTTTCTTGAATAGAATAAAGAAAAGCCAACAGAGAAAATCACGATATCTTCATAATTTGAACCATGTTACTGATCAAATTTTGTCATACAACGCAGAATATTCGAAATTATAAGCAAGTTTGATTCAAAGAGGATTGTATTGTGGGTGATGATGACGGATTTGACAATTATGTATGTTATATACATTAATTTTGCGAATTAGTAGCTGGTTGCTATGTAAATTTTCAGTGCCTGGTTATTATGTTCCTGGTTGCTATGGCAACGATCAAAAACCTTTAGATTGACAAGAGTTATGATATATATTTATTCATACTATATTTTATATATAGAGTTTAATAAAGGTTTTTTATATGATTTTTTATATATATTAATAGAGAGAGAGAGAGAGAGAGAGAGAGAGAGAGGGAGGGAGAGAGAAGGAGAGAGAGATGCATAGGATTAATTGTTTTTTTTGTGCGAGTTTTTTTCTTGTTAAAATGGAGCTTCCATTTCTTTTTACATCTTCTTTCCAATCTTTGTGTTTCCAATAAGAGACTTATGAATATGAGGAAGAACACCACCTCCAGCAATAGTAGCTTTGATGAGCGCGTCAAGTTCTTCATCACCACGGATAGCCAATTGCAAATGTCTGGGTGTAATACGCTTTACTTTAAGATCCTTGGTAGCATTACCGGCTAATTCAAGAACTTCAGCTGTAAGATATTCAAGAATAGCAGCAGTGTAAACAGCAGCCTTTGCGCCAACGCGTGCATTGCTGTTTCCCTTTGCTTTTAAATAACGATGAATACGACCTACAGGGAACTAGATAGAAATGATTTATAAAGATATGAAAATTTGTTGAGTAAAACATTGATATTTCTCTGATATAAATGTCTAATATCTACCTGGAGACCTGATCTAGCACTTTGAGATAAAGCAGGTACTTTATCGTTATGATCTTTCTTGTTGATGTGATTGTCAGGTGCAGTATCAGCCTAATGAAGAAACAAGGAAAAAAAAACAGAAAAAAAAAAAAAAAAAAAAAAGATTAATACACTTTTAAAGGATTTTTATACATTTTTATGTTGAACTACTCGTACCATTATGTTTATATATATAAAATATCAATTAAAAAGTGCTCTTTTTTATTTTTTTATAATATATTAGTGATATTATTTATTTCCCTAATGTAGTGAGAAAGAAAAAGAAAAGAAAAGAAAAGGAAAAGGGAAAAAAAAAAAAAAAAAAAATGAAAAAAAATTGTTATAAAACGCGCCTTTTTGCTTCGCTGATTGGAAAAATGGATAATAATAATTAGGGTAATGAAGCGATTAGAGAGAGAGAGAGAGGGGGGGGGGGGAGGAGGGACACAGATTATAGTGCCGCTTTCTCTCTTGGGTTACAGATGATTAAAGAAGGAGCTACTTTTAAGATGATTTCATTTTCGTACTACATGAAATATGGTTATTTTTTGAGGGAAAATCTATTTCTATTTCTATTCTTTTTTTCTTTCTTCTCTTTTTTTTCATTTTATAGCCATTTTTTAAAGTAGAAAATATTAAGATGGCCAAGGTATTATTACAAGTATCTATTTATTTGATTAAAGAAAAAGTAACAAAGCATTTTACACATTAGAAATTGTTGGGCAAAAAAGGTGAAAAAAAGGCTATTAAAGCAAATCGTCCTGTAAGGGCTGATTGGAAAGAAGGCGTTAAAAAGAAACAAGTTGGTGTATCTGATATGACATTGCTTACAAAGATTACAAATGAAGCAATCAATGAGAATTTACAAAAGAGATGGCAAAATGCTGAAATTTATGTAAGTACAAGTTTTCTTTTGTTTCATATAGTATAATCTAATTCGTTTATTATAGACTTATATCGGCCATGTACTCATTAGTGTAAACCCTTTCCGGGATTTAGGCATTTATACAGAAGATGTGTTGGCTAGTTATCGAGGAAAGAATTTATTAGAGGTAAAGTATAGGGTGAAAACTCATAAAACACACATATTGAAACTATATTTAGATGTCTCCTCATGTTTTTGCTATCGCTGAATCGTCATATCACCATATGAATAGTTACAAGGAGAACCAATGTATTATTATTAGTGGTGAATCTGGTGCTGGTAAAACTGAAGCAGCCAAGAGAATTATGCAATACATTGCTGCTGTTTCTGGCGACGGACAGAATTCTTCCATCAAAGAAATTAAAGAAATGGTCTTGGCAACAAATCCCTTATTAGAAAGTTTCGGTTGTGCAAAAACGCTTCGAAATGATAACTCGAGTAGACATGGTAAATATCTAGAAATTCAATTCAATACTCAAGGTGAACCTGTTGGTGCTGTCATTACAAACTACTTGTTAGAAAAGGTATGATAAACTTGATAGAAATGAAATTTACAGTGTGTAACCAAAAATCTATTTAGACTCGTGTTGTTGGTCAAATTGAAAACGAGAGAAACTTTCATATCTTTTATCAATTAACAAAAGCAGCACCTCCTGAATATCAACGTAAGTTTTGAAATCAATGATTCTCAAATTACATGGTATTCTAAATTTACTTTATGCACAGAATCCTTTGGTCTTCAGGGTCCAGAAAGCTTTTTATATACAAGTAAAAGTGGTTGTTTAGATGTTCCAGGTATTAATGATGTGAATGATTTCCAAGAGACCTTGGCAAGTATAATTCAGTTTGGATGATTCATGAGGTATATTAATGATTTATATTTATAGAATGCAATGGGTATCATTGGTTTAGAAAAGCATGAGCAAGACGAAATCTTCAAAATGTTGGCTATAATTCTTTGGTTGGGTAACATTGTTTTTGTTGAAGATGATAATGGAAATGCAGCGATTTCAGATGGAGATGGTAAGATATAGTATTGGTAAATGTTTACACAGTCTGACAAATATCTATTGATTATAGTGGCTAATTTCATCGCCTATCTGATGGAGGTGGATGGCGAATCATTATCAAAGGCGCTTACAAGCCGTATCATGGAAACTCAACGCGGTGGCAGAAGAGGTAGTGTTTATGAAGTTCCACTCAATGTTGTTCAAGCAAAATCTGTACGAGATGCGCTTTCAAAAACCATTTATGAACGTCTTTTTGAATGGATTGTTACTCGAGTCAATGTATCATTGCAAGCCCGTAGTGCTCATCAATACACTGTTGGTGTTCTCGATATTTATGGTTTTGAGATTTTTGAAGAAAACAGCTTTGAACAATTGTGTATCAATTATGTCAATGAAAAATTACAACAAATTTTCATTGAATTGACACTCAAAGCTGAACAAGAAGAGTATGTTCGAGAGCAAATTCAATGGACCCCCATCAAGTTTTTCAACAACAAGGTAGTATGTGATTTGATTGAAGAGAAGCGTCCCCCTGGATTGTTTGCTGCTCTTAATGATGCTTGTGCTACTGCTCACGCTGATTCAAGCGCTGCCGATAATTCATTTGTACAACGTTTGGGTTTCTTGTCTTCCAATCCTCATTTTGAATCTAGAGGTTCCAAGTTTTTGATCCGTCATTATGCTGGTGATGTCTTGTATAATGTAGAAGGAATGACTGATAGAAACAAGGATTCCTTGCTCAAGGACTTATTGAATTTGGCTACTGGATCTTCTAACCAATTCATTGCAAATACCCTATTCCCTGAACGTATTGATCCCAATTCTAAAAAGAGACCCCCTACTGCAGGTGACAAGATCAAAGCTTCTTGTAATACTTTGGTATCAAAGTTAATGCAATGTCATCCAAGTTATATCCGTACTATCAAATCCAATGATAATCGAAGTCCTTCTGAATTTGATGAAAAGAGAGTTTTGCATCAAGTTCAATATCTTGGTTTATGTGAAAATATTCGAGTTCGTAGAGCTGGTTTTGCTTATAGAACAGTAAGTTTGTGATTTATATCAGCACTAGCAAATCATATCTAATCAATACCCTATTAGACTTTTGACAAGTTTGTGGAGCGATTCTATTTATTATGTCCTACAACTGGTTACGCTGGTGAATATATTTGGAGCAGAGATGCCATGAGCGGAACATTAGAAATTTTAAAGCATAACAATATCCCTGCCGAAGAATGGCAAATGGGTACTACTAAAGTATTCATTCGTCATCCTGAAACTGTAAGTTATACTAGTCGTAGTCTTTCAAATAGCTACTGACAGATATATACATAGATCTTCGCATTAGAAAATCTTCGAGACAAATACTGGCACAACATGGCTACTCGCATTCAACGTGCTTGGAGAGCATATGTAAGGCACAAGATTGAATGTGCCAAGAAGATTCAAAGATTCTGGAGACAAAACAAGTACAATATTGGATATCTTCAAATGCGTGAATATGGCCACCAAATATTAGGAGGGCAAAAGGAAAGACGTAGATATTCACTTGTTAGTATGAGAAGATTTACTGGAGATTACATGGATATCAAAACAGGTTCTGGTTTATCCACCATGATTAGAAATGCTGTTAGTCTTAAAGGTAACGAGGATGTTGTATTCAGTATGCGTGGAAGTACTCTAGTTCCTAGAGCCATGAGATCTAGTGTTCCCAGTCCTAGAACATTTGTCTTGACAAATCAAAGCTTGCATATTGTGATGGCAACTAAAAACGGCAAAGTTTTGAGCATGGTGGACGAGAAAACCATCAGTTTGAACATTATTAGTGGTATCAGTGTTTCAACACTTCAAGATGATTGGGTTGTATTGCATTTAGATGGATCCCCTGATGGCGATACCATCTTGTCTTGTACTTTCAAAACTGAATTATTAGCTCATATGTTGCAACAAACTGGAGGTCGTATCAAGGTCTCTGTTGTTCCTCAAATTCAATACAAAAAGAAGGGTAATAAAACTGTCTCAATGAAGTTTGTAAAGGATGAAACTGCCAAGGGCGATGGTGTCTACAAGAGTCATGTTGTTAAAATTTGTTCTGGCGCTCCTGCTAGTAGTCGTAAGTGTAACCATATATTTAAATATATATGTATATATATATCGATCTAATATTTCATAATTAGAATCTGCTCCTCCTTGTGCTAGAAGAGCTGCTCAACCAAGTACTAGATCAACAACAGCTCCTCGCAAAAAGGCCAATCCAGTTCGTAATACTCCTCGTCCAACTAACCCTACTACTACTACTACTACCAATAATCGACCTCTTTCTAGTAACATTGGCCGTTCTGTTCCTCCTCCCCCACCACCACCAGTAAACAATTCTCCTCCCCCTCCTCCTCCACCCCCATCTACTACACCTCAATACAAAGCTATTTATCCTTTTAAATCTCAAGAAGCTGGTGAGATTGCCTTTGAAAAAGGAGATCTTTTAGAAATTGTTGAAAAGGATGAAAATGGATGGTGGTTAGCTCGAAAAGATGGCATTGAAGGATGGGTTCCTAGTAATTATTTGGAAGAGTATGTACCACCTGTTGTCCGATCTACACCTCCACCTCCTCCTCCACCCGCTAGAAGAGCACCTCCATCGGTACCCACACCAAGTAGTATTAGAGCACCACCTCAACAACAACAACAACAACAACAATCAAGTGTACCTGCATGGAAACAAGAATTAGAAGCTCGTAAAGCTGGTGGTGTTGTTCCACCTTCAGCTTCTACTCCAGTTCCTGCTGCAAGAAGAGCTCCACCTGCCCCAGGACCAAAACCAATGGTACCTGCTAAACCTAGCATGGGAAGTAAACCAGTTATTCCTTCTAGACCTGGTGGTAGTGTACCTACACCTGCTCCTCGTGCACCACCTCGTGCTGCTGGATCCAATGGTACACCTTCCAATGCTGCTGCATCATTAGCCGACGCTGTAAGTCTAACATTCTAATGCAAACTTGAGTTTTTATTAACATTTTTTTTTCTTTCTAGCTTCGTGCTCGTAGACAGCAAGCTCCTTCACATCATGACGATGATGATGACGAATGGTAATGGTATGAATGCAACCAATTTGCCAATCGATCAAGCAATCAATAAATTAATTCAAAAGCGATTAGACTTCATATCATTTAATAAGCAAACAAATATTTACAAAAATACATTAGCCACATTTGATCTTAATAATAAATTAGATTTAAAGTGTTTTTCAATTTATTGACGATTATTTTTGATTAGCCGAGAATATGTATCGAGTTAATGCTCATAAAACAGGGTTATCCATGTTTATCGATCCTATTTAAATCGATTTAAAGGGTGTCCGCTGTTTGACACCTATGGTTGATAAAAGATATACAGTCGGGGTTACTAATGTTTCATCCAAAAAAAATTAAGAAAATGAAAATATAATGAACACCTATTTTCAAATTTGGTTTGCTCTTTATTGCAAGTCTCTGATAATTCTATACTTCGTCAAAAATAAGATATATATGTTTATTACTTGAAAGTAAAAATAAAATAATAAAACTAATATTTTGTTGCTTCTCCCTTGCTATCTATAATTGCCTTGCATCTTTTGGGCATACTTTCAATTAACTTGGCAGCGAACTCAACATCAATATTCTCCCAAGCGACGAGAAGTTCCCGTCGAAGGTCTTCGGTATTATTAATTAGATGTTTACGGCTACGTAATTTACGAGCGAGCTCGCTCCAAACATGTTCAATGGGGTTGAGATCAGGACTTTGTGATGGCCAGTCCTCCATAACATTCATTGAATGTGATCTCTTCCACCATTTTGCATATGCACCTGTATGACAGGTAGCATTATCCTCCTGAAACACAAAATTAGTACCTTCATTTTGATGTAAGTCTTGAACCCATGGAATGTAGTGTTGCGACAATACATCAATATATGATTCTTGATTCATATTTCCGTCAATAAAGACCAAAGGTCCAAAACCCCCAGCCCAAAAACAAGACCAAACCATCACACTACCACCACCAAATTTTACCGAACGTAATATATGGCAACTCTCATACCTTTCACCTTGTTTTCTTAGAACTAATGGTGTACCATCATTGCCACAAATACGAAATCTTGACTCATCAGACCAAACCACTTGTCTCCATTGTTCATTAGACCAATTGATATGAAATTGTGCCCATTCCAGTCTATTTTTTTTATGTTCCTCTGTTAACTTGGGTTTAACAGCAGGTTTATAGTACTTGAAGCTCAACTTTCTTATCCATTTTCTTGTTGTCGAGCGAGAGACATTTTTTCCCATCATTCTGAGTTGCCCCGTAATGGTCTCTAATGTTTGAAAGGGATCTCTCCTTATTGATCGCTCCAAATGGCGTTGTGTACAATCATCAAAGGTAGATGGCCTTCCAGTACTTTTTCCTGTTAAAGTAGTACCAGTTTGATCTCCTCTGGATATGATACTTTGGACTGTAGGACGCTTTATGTCAATCATAGTAGAAATGTCATATTGGCTAAATCCAAGCTGTTTTAAATAAAAAATTGCGCCAAGCTTCATTTTTTTTTACATCTTGCTTGGTTCCTGTTGGGTCTTGCAATTTTTTGATGTTAATTTCAAAAGTTTTGGACATTGTTTTATTAATAAAGAAAGAGTTTGAAAGAAAAGTATAACAAAAAAAAATAGAAAAAATAGGGAATGGATGAAACATTAGTAACCCCGACTGTACTTTAATACAAAAAAAAAAATGTTTGACACCTATATTTAAAACACCGTTCTTGATCCACCAAATCAATAACCAAGCAACCCAACAATTATACTCAAAACTAATGGAATCGTTGGCAATTGCAATACAATTACCAAATAGTAAATAATCATTTTATTGAACATTATCCATATTTTAATAAAGAAGAGTTTTAACAGTATTCTTTATCGCTTTTTTACACTCTAATTTTACTGCAAATGGTAGTAAAAAATAATAGAAATTCACTTGCATTCTTTATGTTTGACGTCTGACATGATTGATCGAGTTACAAGTTTGTATGTTTTTTTATCGAAGACGAGAAACAAAGATTGATTATTTTCAAAGGAGAAGGGAAAAGACCTTTTTTTTTTTTTTTTTTTACCTCTAACAGAAGCTTATAGTTTAGTTGAGGGCGTTTTTTGTGTTTCAACCTTTAAAAGGATACCATCTTCTGTTGTACACACATAAGTTTGAAATGCTGAAAGTAGTTTATAAAGTTCGAGTGCTATAGTTTCTCTTCTTTTTTTTCTTTCTGTTTCTTAGCTAAAGCTTTCGAATGCATCTGCTACATTATTTTTAGTTGGGTCTCAAGGATTTAGTTGCACTGGTTAGCACATATAGAATGAACGAAAAGTGAAGATGTGTCGAAAAGAAAGAGAAAGTTAAATAGATATGTAACTAATTATTTTATTACAGGAATAACATCCATAATATTTGCTTTGTTTTATACTTTCTTTTTCTTTACAAGTGTTATATCGTTCACTAAGAATAACAAGAACTCCAAGAGCCACACAAACAGCATTTGATTGCTTTTTTTTTTATGAAAATCTATCTGCTGTTATAACTGATGCTATAGAGAGCTTGACCGCAGCTTTTGAGGGGCTTAATATCAAGAAGTCTAGAGTACATGAGTTTATGAAAGACAAATGCAATATTTCGTTAAAAGTCGCCACATTGCATCCAGGCCCTCGTAACGATGAAAAAAGCTTCGAAAAAAAATTGAAGCGGGCGCAAACGTGGACACAGACATGGACTTCACAAAAAGCTGTGTATTTATTGACGAGTCCGGTTTTAATATAAACATGAGACGCAGTAGAGCATGGTCTATAAAAGTTACGAAGCCATAGCCCCTACCGAAAGCACTGGGGCTAAATCACATACTGTTATTGGAGTAATATCGGCCATAGGTGTTGTTAATATTACTATGAGAGTACCTCTTCCTCCTAAAAAAAATTAAGATTCAAGGTGGTAAAAAAAAAAAAAAAAAAAAAAAAAAAAAAAAGCTACTCCACCCAAAGCCCCCTAATCTAAAGGTACAACAACTGGTCATTACCTTAATTTTATTGAAGAGACAATGGACATCATGGACAGATATCCTGAAATGAAAGGCTTTTATCTAATCATGGATAATGCTCCAATTCATTCATCAAATTAAGTAAACCAGATGGTAGAGAATCGAAAAAAATTATAAATGCGTATATTTTCCTCCATACTCTTTAGGATTGAATCCAATTAAGCAATTCTGGACTATAGCTAGGCGTGAAGTAAAGCGTAATCAACTTATGGTGTCTGAAAATCTCGCACAAAGAATTACTGAGGCATGTCATATCATACATTCATTAAAAATTGCGAAAGCGAGCCCGTAGAGCGACGCCGTAACTGAACATAGCCAGATTGAACGGCTGAGTCTCTTAGACAATGATATATCTAAATTTTAAACAATTTTTTTTTATATTTAACCACGTATTGTCTGAAAACTCAGAATTTGTAGCGAACATTTTCGGTGACTCATTTTATCCTTACCAACACTCATGATTTTGATCAAAAAACAGAAAAATCAAACTTTGATACCAAAATCAACGTTTAAATATACTACATTGTGAGAAAAAATTGTAGGTATAGCTAATACACATTTTATAAAAGCTTAATATTAAATGTTAAGTAATAAAACTTTGTACTTTTGTCCCAAAAACGTTTTTTTGATTAAAGGATTTTCATTTAATATTTTGAAATAAAAATGTTTGTTATTTTTAATTGAGCAAATAGAGCGCTAAAGTATGTATATGTGTATATTTTTTGTTTTTATGATTGGTAGTATAATTAACTCTAGATTTGCAAAACCAGAAAAAAAAATCAAAAAATATCAAAATTGATGATCTAGACAAGAATAATTTTTGAAACTAATATTCCGCTTATAAGCTTTGTAAGTCTTAAAAATAAGATATTTTATAATATTTGAGAACTTTTTCAAGAATTTATGATGCTGTACCCACTTGATTCAAGCTTATTACTGTAAATCGTTATACATGTTAATATTGTGCGGTAGTCTATTTGATAATAATATAGTTTTACTTTGTAATTCTTGCGCTAGAGGTGATTTACATTAAGTTTTAGCCTTACCTCTCCAATATCATAAACATAAACATGGCCATCACTGGAGCCTATTGCCGCCTTTTTACCCTTTTTGTCCCAAGCCAATTTATTTAATGATGCTTTACCAGAACTAACTTAAGTACTTGCAAATGGTTCCTCGGTATTTGTATTCAAATTTCATAAATTAAATTGACTGGTTGATTTACAGTAATATCAAACGTATCATCGGCCCGCCTTATGATAAATGTCAATCTAAAACCAGAAACATACCATTGTCATTTTTATAAGCTATGAAAAGCTTGGTTTTTAATAATACAGCAATTAAACAAAAAACAAAATGATACTAATTGCATATGGTGAGTATTTAATACCTAAGTAAGTTTGATAAAGTATGCTTTTAAACCCTTTTAAAAATCCTGAGGCAAACAAAAAATTTTGGCCCTGTAATTTTTATCCATCAAAATGTTACGATTTTCACCACACAATGAATGCACCACCTTTTATCAATCTTGACCTCGGTGTACTTTGGGTATCAGTTTTTTTACTAGTTGTATTTTCTCTGGTTTATTAATATTCATACATATTGAACGATGATTTGTAGCATTGCCAAAAAAAAAAAAAAATGCTTCAAGAATACAATGAAATGACACCTTTTATAGACCAAAGTCGCCATTGTCATTTCAGACAAATAATTGATCTCGATTTGTACCTGAATCTCGCTCCATAAGGACTGAGTTCCAATCAGATCCCAACAAGCATAATGAGGAAACTCTATCTATATTGCTGGTGCCTGTAAAAGGAAGTATTCCTGATTAAAATACAATCTTCTACAACATGACATCTATGGTATAAAATTGTACTTATTTTGCATTAACAACATATGCCAAAACGCCTGCTCATAAAATCGCAGTTGCAGTAATTCTAGATAAGGAATCACATCCCATAAATTATTCGTTCACTTTTGAAAAAAAAAAAAAAAAAATAGTTGACAAGATTTACTGAAAATTCTACTTGATTAATGTATTGTGTATTAAAAAAAATATAAGTGTGGCGATTTAGGTAGTATAAAGTAAAATAAAAATAATCTAATTTCAAGTAACATTAGATTTGTAAAGTTGAAATACTTTTGTGAATCGAAATATTTGAATATAAATAGCAAAAGTGGCATCAGTAGCAGCTGGATCACGATCTTGTATACTTAAATTTCAATAACCATAAGACACAATAATGTATCAGATGGAAAACCTGATTCAGATATCCTTTTAATCCGGTACAGATCGTTTTAGTTAATCATGATCCCTTTCTTCCCACTAGATATACATTTTTTATTTTATCGAGCTCTACTAAATAGTTAGATTTCATTGCTACAAGATTTTGCGCGAAACATAAAGGTATTATGTTCCGTATAATTGTTAAAGTTAATGCTTGAGGATTGTTTATTAAGCTGCTGTATGGAATGCGCTAATTTAGTGAAAAAAAAGTTGAGTAGTATGATATTATTCAAGAAACTTGGTATGTGGTAACCGAGAAAATCCCATATAAAATGTTTAAATCTTATGGAAAATGCAATAAATAGAGCCCAATAAGCACACTTATAGTGATATACTGTATACAATACACATTATTCATTCTTTATTTTACTTTATTAAATGCATTTGATTTATACATGGCTAGTGGTAATTCATCTTCTTTTTCCTTGTGCGATATAACAACCTTTTCATCAATTTCTTTTTGATCGTCATCACTAATATCATCATCACTAATATCATCATCGTCATCAGAAGAGGAGCTATCACTTCCTTGTTGTTGATTTTTATGATATATTTGATTCTTTTTATTTTTATTACCCAACATTGGTTTCTTTTTGATTTGTTGTTGTTGATCTTGTTGTTTCTGGTATTTAGGATTCAAATAATTTTCAGGTACAACAAATCCAGTTGATTCTGTAGCACGAGGATTATTTGCCATAAACATGGGAGTATTTCCTTTTTGACTATTATTACTACTGTTGCTATTGCTTACTCGTTTTCTAGATTGTTGTTGTTGAGGCGCTGACGCTGGTCTTTGTTTTTTAACTAGTCTTTTTCTAGGTGCCTTTTTCTGAGGCTGTTGTTGTGCTTCTATTGACATGTCATGATGCGCTGGTTGTGGTGCATTAGTAGCTATAACTGATAAATACCAAAACATTTGATTCGAGATCAAAACTTGTTCGTGTAATGGTCTTCTTGGATTTGCTAATTTGACATGAGATAATTTGTAAATGGCTCTTTCTACATGTAATGGTAATCGAGTCATATACATTCGATTCAGTTGAAAGTCTTTGGGTGCCTTTTTTGGATCATCGTTAAATAACTCGAAATTGGTGGTATATGTGCCATTATTTTGGTTGTTGTGATTATTGTTTGATTTTGATTTTCTAGAAAATAATGATGAAAGGGTAAATCTCTTGTTATTGCTCGCCGTAGTAGTGGTATTGTCGTTTGATTTCTCATCTTCTGTTGTTGATGGTGTAGTAGTGTTGTCTGGTGTACTATTAGTAGCAGTAGTAGTAATGGTGGCAGCAGAAACAGACGCATTGGGGTCGATTTTATTGTTCTTTTTAGAAGATTTCTCATCAGACCAAAATGCCCATGACCATGCACTTTTTCGGCTTTGATTAGAAGAAGCTGTAGACGTCGAAACAGATCTAGCCATAACCAAAGGTGCTGGTGGTGATGAATACAATTCCTCTCTATTATTCTCTCTAGTAGCTATACATAAATCTCTTACTTCCTCATTTTCTGCGACAGGTGAAAGCATTGGTAAAGGCTCTTCCATTAGCACTGTAGATTCCTCTTTATCACTCATAGCACCAGATAATGTAACTCCTTCAGCAGATGTAGATCGAATAATACCACTATTATCTTGTAAACGCTCTGAAGAATCCACACTATCAGATTCACTTTTTCGATTTCTTTGAGGTGCAGTGATAGATGAATTTCGTTTAAAATTTGTTCTAGCGCCTCTTCGCAACAAAGGGCGATCTCCTTTTGGCACTAACGCTCTTGATTCATCCAACGGCGATGAATTTCTATCAAAAACCAATAAATCAGGTACATTTCTAGGATAATCTAAATGTACGTTATCAATATACAATGTAATTATACTGCATAATATCTTTTATATAAAGCTTACCCCCTGTAGTTGGCAGCTGCAAACTAACACTTCTACGTAATATCATTTTACGCTTTTTATTATCTTCTTGTTCTTCGGTAGTGTCTCTTTGTGTGTGCTCTTTACGTTCCAAGGCATTCAAAGCTGCTTGTCGATCTTTCTCAGCCTCTGCTGTATCACATTCTTCCATGAGTTTCTGATGATCATTTGCTGTAAAATACACAGACAACACAGATTGTCTACGCTTTACACTCTTTTTTCGAACAATGAGGCCATGTGTATCTACATATTTCTCAAATTCTGCTGGTGCAATTTCTGGATGTTGAGAAGCAGGTACCCTGTTTTGTTGTAAAAGAAAGGGTTAATACGGTGTATACGAAAACATGTTTTACTCCTTTTGTGAAGCTTTTTACCCATTTACCAAAATAAGTGAGAAGGATTAGCGGTTGGAATATTTATTACTTCTGTGCGTACGTTATCTTCATCAGTAGATTTATTCAGTTGTCTTGGTAATGAAAGTGCTCGAGTTAAACCTGTTGTTATGGATTCAGAGTCTGATGTTGTTGCTGTTGTTGTTGTTGTTGTTGTTGTTGTTGTTGTTGTTGTTGTTTGGGTATCTTTGGGTGGCTGTTGCGATTGTGATTGTGGTTGTGGTTGTGGTTGTGGTTGTGGTTGTGGTTGTGGTTGTGGCAGTGCTTGCTCTTCTTCTTCCTCTTTGCCTTTATTTTCCTCTTTTTTCACTGCTGGTTTAGATAGAAAATCCCAATCATCTTGATTTAATATATTTATTTCTGGTAAAGTTGTATTTGGCTGTTGATCCATTGTATGTTTTTATATTTGTTGAGAGAAAAAGAGAAGAAAAAGTAAGGAGATGTGTATTGCAACTTAATATATAGGTTATGCAAAAATATTATTAAGGGGGGGGGGAGGACCAGCTGGGCAAAATGTTGAAGAATTGAAATATTATGATACTAAAATATTGGAGTTTTAATAAAAAGAAGAATTGGAGCCTTGTTGACAACAACAATACGATATCTAGTTAAAGAAACAAAAATATGATTATGAACAGTGACGGACTAAAATTATACAATAACCAAAAAGAAAACTATTCTTAGATGGTTATATTTTGTGCAACTACTATTTCCTTTATTCGTATTTATGACAGGAGGATTGAAGTTATATATTCGGGTTTCAAATGCTTAATTAATATAATATAATATACATATACTATCTATTTCTTACGACATGTAGTCGTAGTAGTTTGATAATCTATAAAACAAAGATACTATTATAACTGCATTGGCCTGAATGATTTGCTATTTTATGTTATTTCTCAGTAGCAAAATCGTGGTTTTTTTTGCAGAAAAACTTGAGATCCTAATAGCAGATTATATCAAAAGTTTCATAGAATAAACAGAAGCTACTCAGTATGTCTATTGTTGCTCAATTAGATATATAAAGTAACACATTTGACCGATAATGACACGGTCCAGCAACAATTATACAGTTCAGCCCCGATTCCTAGCGTTTTTGGCATGCCATATCTAAATATTGAGCTAAATCTTGGTGCCTTAATAAGTGATTACAAAACAAAAAAAATCAAGTGCGTGCGTATTTAGCGTGTTTATTATTGTGCTTTTAATTGTTACGATGATTTCTTACTTTAAGCAGCCGATAAAATTCCTTGAAATAGTGTGCTGATATCTAAATTTCCAAATGAAATCCAGTAAAAAAAGCCATTCGTTTATATTTAGGCAAATTAGTACCGTATAAGGAAGCATGAAAAGCCAAAGCCATGATGAGTTCGTTGCTAATCTCTAGCATGATATTCATTATTGTCAATTTTATTTACGATAAACTTAACATCCAAGGGTTAAATTGCCATCCAATCTATACAGGCCCCCCAATATCTTTATCTTCTTGGTCTTGAACACCTGGTGTAAAATCCAACCCTTAATTGTACCCTTTCTCTTTTCCGTCTCATCATCTGTAACATACCATACAAATACCTATTTGCACATAATAGGTTAATAGCTTCTTCTGTACATATCAAATTTAACCCAAAGTTATCTCGGGGATTGAAGCAACATATCAATAAATCATGACGATAAGTCATGAGCAGCAGCAGAAAAAGAAGTTGCGATTCATAAACAAGACACCCGATAATATTCGTGAAAAAGCGACTAAAAGTATTCAACGTTTTGCAGAATGTAAGCAACAACAACAACAGCATCAGATGCCAGTTTTAGACGCAATAACCGATAATAATAAAGATGAAAACAAACATGCAACAGTGCCACCATCAAATAATATAGATAGTACAAGACGAATATCTTGGCTAAGATACACACCAAAAAATGCAGCTTCTTCTTGTGTTTCCTCGTCATCAGCATCATCATCATCATCCTCATCCTCACACTGTAAGCAAGTAATTTAAACTAAAAATATGTGTATTAAATGCCCGTAATTAATTATGATGGTGTAGTGTTACATTTGATTCAAGATGAAAGTCGCGTGAGCCAACCATTACCAAAACGGTATGCTTGTGAGCTATGCGACAAGAAGTTTGTTCGGCCTACTAGTTTAGTAATTCATACTTATAGTCATACAGGAGAAGTGAGTATTTCTAATATGAAACACCATAAAAAAGGTCATTCGTTTATAAAATGTATGTAGAAACCTTTTCAATGCGAGAGATGCAAACGTCAATTTTCAGTAGCTAGTAACTTGAGAAGACATGCCAAACTGCATAATCCTAATATTCCACAAGAAAGAAATCCAAATAACGCTGAAAATAGGTCAAGATCGAAAAGCAGATAGCGTCTATGCAGCATGAATAAAAAGAAGAGGCCTATTAATAAACATATAAAGGAGATCAATCTATGTAAGGAGTATAAGATCAGCTAAACAAATCGATGCTCAAGAGAAGTAGACGATTACTATTGGCATATCATATCAAAGGATAGCAACAATGTGCTGTAGATATGTGGACTATATGGTGGAAGTTCTGAAACAAAAGTTCAAAATAAACTTCATATAACCAGATACATGTATCATTATGCATTCGCACAAAACGTATTCAAACCATGTTACTTTGAATGTATATATGCGCACGAGATTCATACACGAAATACGATATGTGGTGCAAAATCTAGTATCATTTACCTTACAATTTAGTCAATAAAATGCATAGAAAAAGTTTTTCATGTTTTATTTTACGCATTTCTAAACAAATTTTATAAATTTATCATAATAAAGATCATGTAAATATTAATTTTGACTCACAATTACTTATCAATTTGCCATTTGTTATCAGGCAACTCTAGTTGATTTAGATTTTTAATACTCGAGTAGAAAAAAGTTGGAAAAGAATTCGGGGCCCGACAAAAGTTACATTCCATATTTTTTTTTTGTATTTTTTTTTTTTAGAAAAATTAGATCTCCAACTTTTTGGTAGCAAGGGACCATCGAAATTTAAGTTGCAATGGGTTCTGATAGAACTTACTGCTGCAATCACGATAGTGCTATTCATATATGTCTATTGATTTTTCTTGCGGAGATATATCCGATCAAAAAAAATTAAATTTTTCAAAAAATCTGATATTTCTAAAGATTTTATTAGGCAAACATGAGTTAAAAGTTAAAAGTATAATAAAAGTTATGTATCAATAATGTTGCCACATTTTTTATTAATTACATAAATAGCTATCTCTTTTCTTCAGAGGCTGAAGCTCAAAGAACACTCAAAAAACGCTAATATTACCAATAACCCTTTAACGAATTTAATAAAGTTGAACTTTAGTTTAATTGAAATTGTAGACAGTAATGTCACGTACTTTTTTGTTTTTAGTTTAAAAAAATAAAATAAAAAATTGGTTGAGTAATCAAGATGACAAAACGTAATCCTATTTTTGACCTCAACTGTAATGATTCACATTACATGATGTTTCAACAATAATTGCATAAATTAGTTTCAGTTGTATAATTCATATAAATATGTAAATGTTGAATCAGATATTGAACATTAGTAAAAATATCTGTTTCTTTCCTTCATTAATAATTTTAATCAAATAAACTTATTATCACAACCATAACCGATCTATTACTTAATACTACTACTTGTCAAATATTAATCATACTTAATACATAGTAAGTATTGACCAAAGTAATAGTCAACTACAATTAGTAACACCATCAACGTCCACCTCTAGTACTTCTTTCTTAATAGACTCAATCTATTAAAAGATCATAGTACTTATTACATCAACCCCCATCCAAAAACCGCGGTTTTGTGCGATTTTCAAAGCAAATTAGTAAGAATCTCTTAATAAAATTAGTATGCATCGATGTAGAAATTGAAGGGCTAGAAATCATAGTGAGTTGACTAACATTTATTACTATAACATCTGTAGAGAAAATCGGGAAAAATAGATAATTTTTTCTTCGAACTTTGGCTTTTACAGCTTAAATTTAAAAAGTTGAAACTTTGAGCCTTAATATCTCTGCAAAAAATTACGATATACCAACACTTTTTAATAATAAAACTTACTTGTTTTGAAGTGCTATAACATATTTTAGTATGAAGAAACTCTAGGCACTTTTTTCTATTTCATTTTTTTGGCATTTCTGTGGTAGATTTCAAAGTATTGGTTAAATTGAGCAGCATCTTTTCTATATTCATATCATCAACCTCGCTGAGCTCTCTTGGACCCAATTTAATTTTTTTCAAAATATTGATTTTTCGTGGAGATATCCTTAAAAATGTATGCAAAGAGATATTTTTGTTTCTAGCTTCAATTTTTCCCTCGTATACCCTCATCCCAAATTCTGAATTTGAAATTGTTTTGACAAAAATCTCGTTTTCTATACACACAATCTAGCTAGATGGTTCAGCAATGGCTCGATTAATAGATAATACTTTGGCGTATCAATTCCAATTTTTATATTCGAAATATACTTATAAAAAATGATATGTATCTTCGAAAAACCTCCAAAATTTCAATTGCATTTTACCCACAATTTAATGTAAAACATTTGTCCAACCTTTATAGCAGTATATACAGAATTTAAAACTGTACAAAAAACATCCAATGCACTAGCTCAGCTTACTTTGCAGTTCATGAGCTATTGAACGATTTTATTTTTTGAATCATTTTCGACCATTTTTTCAAATCAATTTTGAAGCCCAGTTATGATAGGTTTTAAGCTGTAATGTGAATTGTTATTTTGATTATTTCGACAAAAAATCTTTGTTTCATTATAAGAGTTTCTTTATTAGATAATCTGCTCTCGTTTGATAGAGTAGTAATTGATAAAATAAGATGATGGGCTAGATTATTGGCCTCAAAACATACATTAACAGCACAGAGAATCTGGCGCAAATTTTTAAGTTTAAAGCGATCCATAAAAAAGCTAATTTTGTTTACTTCTGAACTTATTTGATCATGACTCCATTATATGCATAAGAATAATAAACATAAATGCAATTAATCGCGTTGCTTGTTTTACTCAAATTGCTCAATAGATCCGTATCTTTTTATGGTTCTGACAAATGAACATAAAATTCGCACGAAAGTATTCTATCCTGCGAACTGCAGCTATTTTAATTATCTTGTATAATTGAACATGCTTATATCTAAAAAGCACTTTCTGGTTATCTTGATTTTATAAAATGTTAATTAAATCCAAATTTTAACCCAGAATTATTATATATACACTTACTCTGTATTGTCTATTATTGTAATTTTAATAGTATACCAGTGATGTAATAATATGTCAATTTGTAAAATTAGATTTCCATCTCAAACCAATCAATCTTCTTTCTATTCTTGCCATTCAAGTATATTTGCCATTAAGTTTGCTATCAAATCATAGATAGATATATACAGAAGCAGCTTTTGCCATGGTTTATAATATAAACATGGAGCCCATGCTTTTTTTATGGTACAATGTTCATCACTTAACAAATAATAAATGTATTAAAATGCAACTTTTGATGCTTTAAAGTACTCCTAAGCATTTTGATCATATGTATCACTTTTTTTTGTTGTTGCAATTCAATAAACCTCAAATACTAAATGTTAATGATTTCTTTCTCTTTCCTATCTCCAATTTCTTTGCTCTACTTTTGAAAAGGTTCTTTTTCATCATATTTATCTTTCTAAAAGTAGACAATGCTTTGCAGTTTTAATTGTTTAATAGCTAATCTAATGTATTCTGTAACAGATCATCATGTTATCCTTGATTATTTGTTAACAAGAAAAGCTCGGCATCTTTATGGAACTTGCGTTCAATACTACATTATACTTTTTTACTCTCATTTGAATGTTGGTTTATCTTATTGAATTGATCTTTTGTTGCATAATAATGCCAAGTACGTTTGAAAGATTTGTCAAATAAACTAAAGTGAACATTAAATAATCATTGAATCCACATCAAAAAATGCTAGCTGTATTTGCCTCGCACAAACATTTCAGTAAACGTGAAATTAATGCAATTACAGTCCATATTTGCTCCCTATATGGCAAGTACACCTCTATTTTCGCGTGATGGGAATTATCAAAAGATTATAGTATGGGGGTGGGATTGTACTACCATGCTACTGATTTTATAATATAAATAGCGCGGTTCACTACTAATCATTTTACAGGAACCACACACCTCCTTTTTTTTATATATACAGAATGAGTAAAAATAATGCAGCAGCAGTAGAGCGCCTTGAGAAAATTAAGCAACAACTCAATTTGTCACCTTCTCCAATGTCTCTCCAAGCACCAAAAGATATGGAAAAGGAACGCAATAGTGCATCATTTAACGTTGAAGCTTTATCTCATTTTTGGTTGGGCGGAAAAGATAAATTTGAGCGCAGAGTAAGCATGACAAAATAATAAAATAAATACATGCAAATTAATTTACATGATGTAAAGAAAAAGGCATTGGATTTCATTGAAAAAGATGCTGAACTTGTAGTTCAACCACCTAGAAATATTTTGGAATTTGGAAGAGAAGAAATGAGAGAATAGTAAAGTGAGATAAATGAGCATGCATCTCTTTGTTTTATACTAAATTTCCGTAGTGCTATGGGCCAAATCAATAGAATTGTTCGTCTTGGTCATGAAATCAACGACAGAGAGTTTTTAGAAGATATCAGCAGAGCAGTAATTCTATATTCTGAAAGCTTTGCATTGCGTATTGGTGTACATGAAGCTTTATTTCGTAACGTAGTTCAAATGTTGGGTAATAAACAACAGCAAGAAGATTGGATTGAAAATGTGAACCAATTCAAAATTATTGGTTGTTTTGCTATGGTAAATAAGAGAGGTTTATACTGATTACAGAATGGTATTAACCTCTGATAAATAGACTGAATTGGGTCATAGTTCAGCATTGAGAGACATTGAAACGACTGCAACATTTGATGTAGAAACAGACGAGTTTATTATTAATTCACCCAACATTACATCTACTAAATGGTGGATCGGTATGGCAGGACAAACAGCAACTCACACTGTTGTTATTGCACAAACCCTAATTCACGGAAAGAATGTTGGATTGAATTGGTTTATAGTACAGTTACGTGATACAATTACTGGCCAAGTAGTACCTGGTGTACAAGCAGGTGATGTTGGATCCAAAGTAGGCCATCAAGGTGTCGATAACGGCTGGATTCAATTTCATCAAAAACGTATTCCCAGAACAAATATGCTGACTAAATGGGTCAGTATGGATAGAAGCGGTGAATTCCAACCAGCACCTAATCCTGCAGTCATGTATGCAACCTTAATTCCAGAGAGATTTTCTTTAGTTACTATTACATTGACTTTAGTCACACAAGCATTGACTATTGCTACTCGCTATGGTGTTGTACGTCGTCAAGGTTCAAAGAATCAGCAAATTATGGATTATCAATCTCATTATGTTAAATTATTACCTGCTATTTCATTCATGTACATGGTTCAAAATTCATTTAAAACGTTAGATGATCAATTTGCTATTTTGACAGCTGGTGGCGAAATGGATCCAATTGTTTATTTGAATCATATGGGTGATATGCATTCCATTTCTGCTTCTTTAAAGGGCTTATCTGGATCTTATGCTACTGAAATTCTTGAAATTTGTCGTAGAAGTTGTGGTGGACATGCTTATTCTGCTTACAATGCTTTGGGTAATTTGATTTCTGATTTTGGAGTCATGACTACAGGTGGTGGTGATAATGTTGTGTTGTTGCAGCAAGCTGCTCATTATTTATTATATCGTTTAAACCAAAAGTTGGAATTCGATGATTATCCAGAGCTTAAATATCAAAGTGCAACACATTACATTGCTCGTGCTAAAGAGTTGTTGGAAGTCAAGTCTTGGTCAGTCAATGTCATTGCTGATGCTACCAAAGATTTTGCATTGATTGAAGAAGCGTTATATGTAATTTTAATCAAAAGGGTGAGTTTTATATTTATTTGAATTATATATAGCAATTAATTTATGCTATTTTTTAGCTCAATAGTATACAACAATCTTTGAATGATGGTGCTACACATAATGATCTTTTACTAGAATCTGTTCGTGTTGCTGAGCTTCATTGTGCTGCATTTTTGTTCTCGGTTAATGCTCGTCAGTTTTCTAGCGTATCTGGTTCTAATATTGAGCCTAGTGTTCAACGTATTATGCGACAAATGACAGCTTTGTGGGGCTTGCATATCTTGCGTGTTTATGGTGACCAAGGTTATATGGAAGGATTCCTTAGTCCCAAGCAAATGAAGGATATTGAAAAGGAATATTTAGAGGTATATTCCAGGTATTCATGTAAGACAATACCAATTAATTAACTTTTATATAAAATCGTAGCTTTGCAAGAGTATGAGAAATGAAGTTATTGGTCTCACAGATGGATTTGGATTACCTGATTTCGTTTTAAAAGCACCTATTGCAAAATACGACGGCAATATTTATCAAGGTAAGATTACATTGATCTACACGATTAGTATTCGTTTTGAATTTTATGTCTATTTAGCATATTTTGAGACTTTATTACAAGCACCTGGAAGTACCGGTGTACCAGCCTATCATGCTAAACTAATCAAACCATTAACTGAAAAGTTTGAAAGCAAATAAATGAACTGTAATGCCATTTTTATTATAATAAATTTGATTAAAATTGTTAATTCATGCGAGATAAACATTGAGATCTGTACAGGGCCTTTTTTTTTTTTTTTTTTTTTTTAATTTATATATGTAATATGCATGTGGGAATCCCTTTATTTCAATCATAAAGATGTATTTAACCCCTTCTTTTTTCATTGAAACGTTAAATTATCCGTCTTGCAAGCAAACATCAATTTTGTTTCTTCCTCTTTTTTCTTTCTAGTCATTTTGTTTTTTTCATAGAGGATCTCTTTTTCAGCATTTACTCGATAAAAATGTCAAATCATACAGACGACGAAGAGAAATTACCAGAAATTAAAAAGATAGAAGATGTTTCTGAAAAACTTTCATTAAGCGAAGAAATTGTTACAAAAGAAACAATTGAAAATATTTATGAAGAAGAAGAAGACACAGATATTCAAATAGTAAATGAATTGTCAACAATGCAAGATGACCCAACGCTTCCATGCTTTACGTTGCGAGTTTTTGTTGCTGGTATCGTATGTATCAAATGTTCTTATAAAGTATCACATTTTTAATGCATATTTTGTTATAAAATTAGGCATTAGCATGTCTAAGCTCATCAGTTTATCAATTGATGGTATTTAAACCTGTGGGATTACCGCTAACAAATACATTTATGCTAATGATTGCCTATGTATTTTGTACTGCTTGGGCAAAATACTTGCCCTCAGGAGGTTGGTTAAATCCTGGTCCATTCAATGTAAAGGAACATTCTTGTATTTATGTCATTGTATCCTCTGCCAACACATCTGCATATGCAACCCATATCTTGGCTGCTCAAAATCTATATTATCAAGATGCTCCTGGTCCTGTTGGATCTATTTTCTTACTTTTGGCTACTCAAATGGTTGGTTACGGTATCGCAGGTCAGTTGCGCAGTTTCTTGGTGTATCCAGCCAACATGATCTGGCCTGCATCTCTTCCTACAGTTTCTTTACTAAGAACACTAAATACAAATCAAGAGGACTCCCGCTGGAGAACTCGTTTTTTCTTTATTGTATTTGGATGTGTGTTTGTCTATGAATTTATTCCACAATACATGATGCCAATTTTAGGTGGTATATCCATCATGTGTTTAGCTAGAAACGATTCTGTTTGGGTCCAACGTTTGTTTGGTGGATTATCCGTGAATGAGGGTCTTGGTATGTTTCAATTAAGCTTTGATTGGAATTATTTATCCAATTTAAGCCCTCTGGTATTACCATTGTGGGTTCAATTGAATATATATGTTGGTATTTTAATGTTGTGGATTATGGCACCTTTAATTTATTATCATAATGTATGGCATGCTCATAGTTTTCCGTTCTTATCAAACTCTATTTTTCAATTATTGCCAAATGGAACATCTGTTATCTATCCTCAACATAAAGTTTTGGCTCCTGATAACTCACTTAATCAAACGGCATTAGAAGAGGTAGGAAGACCCTACTTTTCAAGTTGGGGCGCAATTCAATACATTATCATCAATTTTGCCGTTACAGCTTCCATTGCACATATAGCTTTATTTCATGGTAAAGATATCTGGAAAAGCTTCAAATCTAGTTTAAAAGAATTCAAAGCAAGCAGAAAAATAAATAAAAAGGATCAAGATGGTCATATTGTACAGCAACAGCAATATACAGACGTCCATATGAGGATGATGGCAGCTTACAAAGAGGCATATATTTTAATAATTACAGATATTAAAATAGACTTTCTTAATATATATATATTTAGGTTCCAACCTGGTGGTATTATGTCGTTTATTTTGGCGGCATGGCATTAAACGTGGCAATAGCGTATATTAACAAGAGCCAATTACCATGGTGGGGTGTCATTATGGCTATTGTCATGTCGACTCTCTTATCTTTACCTTTAAATATGATTACGGCTATCACAGGTACTGGTTTTGGTTTAAATGTATTTGCTGAAATGATTTGTGGTTTTGTTCTCCCTGGATTACCTGGTAAGTCAAATTTGATACACATCTTGTTTGAAAATACTTGCTGATATCAGCTACATTAGTGGCCAACATGTATTTTAAAACACTCGGCTACAATACACTAAGCCAAGCAGGAACTATGGCTAGTGATTTGAAGATTGGTCATTATCTTAAAGTGCCTCCACGTGCTATTTTTTTGAATCAAATGTTAGGTACATTAATCGGCTGTATCTTCAATTATATTGTAAACCATGTATGTATATGTATTCGTGTTTAACGCATTTTTCTAATAATATCTCATAAATTAGAGTGTAGTCAATTCTCAACGAGAAGTATTACTAAATCCTACAGGAAACAATATTTGGAATGGTTCGGCACCACAAGTAAAAACTTATACAAAAACTAATAATCTACCAAAATGATTAATTGTCGTATTTTACTAGACAATCAACTCTGCTGCGATTACCTGGGGTGCTATTGGACCGTTGAACATGTTTGGTCCTGGAACAGAGTATTCCATTATTTTATGGGCTTTTTTGGTAATGAAAAAAAAAATCCAAAAGAAGAAGCTCTAAATGTATCGATTTGTAGATTGGTTTTATACTTCCTGTTCCATTCTGGTTATTGCATCGTCGATACCCTACAGTCGGTTTCAAGTATGTTAATATACCCATGGTCCTTATTGGCTTAACACAGTTACCTGGTGCAGCTACAAGTTGGATCACTGTTTCATTTATTATTATTATTGTGTCTCAATATTATTTAAAAAGACGCCATAGAGATTGGTTTGTCAAATACAATTACTTGATCTCAACAGCACTTGATTCAGGAACATCACTCATGGTGTTTATTATTGCAATGGGACTTTATGGTGGCGCAAGTGGTGTGTCATATCCGTTTCCTGTATGGTGGGGTAATAGAGCAGGTATGTGGATTGATAAATCAATAGTCAATGTATACTCAAGCATTCACACACAATTCACACATTTTTTTTTTTCGTATACAGATTTAAAATACATTGATCACTGCTGTGCAAATTGTACATAGCCTAATAAATAAAATTCAAACGTATTCATACAAAACTTGTGATATATATATCAAATTAGGGCGTACTAGTTTTTTTTATCAATAACTTTAAACATGATTCAGTATATATACGACTGTATCAATATAATCGTAGTTCAATTCCTTTTGTTACCTACATTTGTGTGAATAATAATAATAATGAATCTGAACGAGCAAATCAGAGTTGAAACACAAGCAATTTTTAATTCAATAGTATTAGCGACAATGCTTTGAATAATGTTATATTTTGGAAAAAAATATGCTCTTTGAGTTGAAATGAACTTGATTGTTTTTTTTTTTGTAGGGACCAATTGCTTGAGAAAGATTGGGTTTTCAAAATTGAAGTATCCCCCCTTTTATATAACTAACTCTCTACTAAACACTTTTCAATATATACCTTGGGCACTACAAATATATATAAGTTGGTCACATTATGCTATTTGTCCTTGAATTTTTTTTTATAATATCTTACGAAAGACTCGAAAACAAGTAAAATCACTGATTTTCTTTGAAAACAGGGTTCATCTTTTCATTTCTACTCAGCTTTTTTTTTCACTAAATAACTTCAAGAAAAAATTATATGCCAATGTACCTGAGATGTTCAGCTTTAATTCAAAAACAAGTATCCAGAAATATCCTATTTTTTGCAGTTGATATTAATTTTTCAGTGCTAAGGTTTCAGATTTTTTACGCGTATTTCACTGCTAAAAATTAAGTATTTGAGGCTTCATATCTCTGCAAACAATTAAGCTATACCAACAATCTTTAATAGTAAAACTTATTTGTTTTAAAGCGCTCTATAACATATTTCAGTGTGAAAAAAATCTGAAAACTTTTTTTTTTCATTCTTTTTGGCATTTCTGTGGTAGATTTCAAAACATTCGCAAAATTGAGAAGTATTTTTCTACAATCCTGTCATTAACCTCATTGAGCTCTATTGACCCCAATTTAATTTTTTAAAAAATGTTGATTTTTCATGGAGACACCCTCAAAAATGTGTAAAAAAGCAAAAGTTACACTCCACAAATTAAAATGGATTTCTATCAAAAAATCTGGTCTCCAACATTTTTCCCTTGAATTTTTTTATATACTGAGGTAAAGATAGATACTAATACAGATTAGTTTTGCGATGATGATGGTGCTATTCATATATTTTTAGCAGTTTTGTGTGCAGAGATATAACCGCTCAAATAATTAGAGAAATATCAGTAAAACAAGGATTACTACTAGTTTTATTACATAAAAATTAGTTGCACTCATAATAAAAGTTGTTTGCCTACGTTATTTGCGTAATATTCATTAAATATATGTAAAGATGAAATAAAATATCGAAGATTTTAATCCATAAAACGTATCAAAAACGAATAAATCATTAACACCTCCTCACAAAATTATCAAATCAAAAGAACAGTTTAATCAGAATAATAGTGAAAAACAATACCTATAGCTCCGTTTTTAGTTTTGTCAAAAATATTAATTTTTCATGGAGTAATGAAGATATTAAGGCGTGCCTTTGTTTTTTGACCTCAACTGATCTATCAGAATTACAACATTCGATATATAGAAGATCTCCGACAAATCTAGCAGATCTTATCTATCCAGTAACTGGTTCCTGTCACCCAGAAACTAATAATGAAACATAACCTATAGCAATATTACCACTGAAACATAACATGTAATGTTATATCCATACACATTAATAATAATATCTATTGTCACATCTAATGGATCCCTGTCCATTAGATCTTATCATACAATTCCAATAACTATATTAACCCATATTTAATTCATTCTAATAAACGGTACTTTTTACGTTGATTTTAATTTACAAAGTCTCGATAAATCATCAACCCCCATCCGAAAATCGCGCTTTTGAGCGATTTTCAAAACAAATTTTTAAAAACCTCATATTGCAATTAACATGAACCAATGTAGAATTTAAAGGGCTACAAATAACAATTAATATATGTAGTTATTATTATCGTATCTGTGGAGTAAATTGGGAAAAACAGATATTTTTTTCTTTGAATTTTGGCTTTTACAACTTTAATTTAAAAAGTTGAAACTTTGAGCCTTAATATCTCTGCAAAAAATTAAGATATACCAATACTTTTTAATAATAAAACTTACTTGTTTTGAAGTGCTATAACATATTTTAGTATGAAGAAACTCTAGGCACTTTTTTCTATTTCATTTTTTTGGCATTTCTGTGGTAGATTTTAAAGTATTGGTTAAATTGAGCAGCATCTTTTCTATATTCATATCATCAACATCGCTGAACTCTCTTGGACCCTATTTAATTTTTTTTAAAATATTGATTTTTCTTGGAGATATCCTCAAAAATGTGTACAAAGAAATACTTTTGTTTCTAGCTTCAATTTTCCCTTGTATACCCTCATCCCAAATTCTGAATTTAAAAAAAGTTTGGGCAAAAATCTCGTTTTTTCTTCGAAAATTGCAGCTAGAAGGTTTAGCAATAGCGCAATCAATAGATAATTTTTTGGGCATTATTTCCGCAAGTTATATTTAAAACATGGTTATAAAAAGTTTTGTGTATATTCAAAAAAACCTTTGAGATTTCAATTGCATTTTGCGCAAAACCTAATGTAAAACATTTGCCTGATTTTTATTGTAATGGATGCAGAATTAAAAACTGTACAAAACCTATTTAATAAGCTAGGTCGACTTACTTTGCAGTTCATGAGTTATTAAACAATGCTGTTTTTTGAATCATTTTTCGTTCATTTTTTCAAATCAATTTTGGAACCCCATTGCTATAGGGTTTTACGCAGTGATATGAACTACTATTTTGATTACCTTGACGAAAAGTGAGTATTTTTCGCGGAAACAAAAAAATGTAGAGTACTGTAGTCTTTAATTGAATGTATCGACATTATGGGAAAAATGATAATAAAATATATTAGAATATATTAAAATATGTTAAATAATGTAAAAAAAATCCATATTAACGTTAATTAATGTACGTAAATGTGCTTAAATGATATCATCTGTGTACATTAATTTCATGTTATCATGTTTCTCCTAGTTAAATAATTCTATAAAAGCAAAAATAACATTATTTTAATGATATCATGTAGCATTGGTGTCGAGCCGAGTTTTTCCAGTCAAATTTACTAGTATAAACTGGGCTCGACAACACCCCTAATATCGTGTACTAACATTTTCCCCCATAGTGAGCAATTATCGTCGGTTGGATCAGCATTGGATCGACTATATCTTTCTGACATTCTATGTCAGATAATCCTATTGAAATTAGTAACACAGTATAGTATGTCTCGGGAATCCCACATCCTAGATCTTGCTTTATTAGAACAATAAGAACAATCAGGAATGTTATTACAGATCAGTTAGTTCCCTTATTAGCAATAAGAGTTACAAATCCAACGGTTCATCATCTTACAAATAATAATAAAAACCTGTAGATGCAACAGAAGTGTCTCATATATTAGGTAATCAACAGTAATTCAGTAAAGGGTTAATTATCACATTTAACAAATACAAAAATAGTATCTCCATTTCCAAGCCTGATCTTTTGATAAAATTGCATCAATTCTAACGTGCATAGAATACCAATAGAAAAGGAGGTTTATCCAGCCTAACCAGTTATTATCGTATTTTATGACCTGCTCCAAACTTGAATGTGATACCAAGTCTCTGAATCCCGTTCTAAGATTCTTATGCGTAAACATGTACATCTTTTCTTTAGCTTCTAAGTTTAATATTGGTCGAACAGCTTGATCCATCTCTAAGAAGGCTAATTTTTGCAAACTATCCTGAAGAAAATCTACAAATTGTTACTAAAATGTAGTTTTCATTTCTTTCTTTCTTTTGGATTGATCTATATTACCACGACCTGAAAGAATATTAAGGTGTCTGTTATTGCAGAAAAACTGCCTACTCCCAGCTTTCTGGAATAGAGAACTAGTCGATTAAGTAACAAATGACAAAGCTTGTACTCCAATTTCTCAATCAAAATCGTCAAAGCATTTTCCCTTCACTTGAAGAGACATTATACTGGGAAAGAATATATCCAGTAATTTCTTATACCACAAGCCTTTACGATACAAATTACAGCTATTTTTTAGCTTGCTAAATACCAAGAAGCAATCTTTTAAAAATCATCCTGCCTATCGCCAATTCAATTTCCGTTAATGATTGAGCAAATTTTGCATGTAGATCCATCAGGGCAGCAGGTTTATTGTTCAAATATTTTCAGGAACCATTTGTATCTGTATTAATTCGAAATCAAAGATTCCAAAAACCAAATAAACGCTGCAGGTTAAATAAAAGGATCGTTCCAAAAAAAAAAAAAAAAAAAAAAAAAACTAGCAATAATATATTACGACACACTGCAAGTCATGAAAAATCAACTGCTATTGTAGATTTGTTTTTTATTTACTACATCAACAAAGCTCGTTCTCTTAAACATCTAGCTCCAACTTGTTCCCATTCTTCATCTGCAATCCACATATCCTTAGCACAGTCTAATTTTGCCATAACAGAGGCACCCTTCCATACCAAAACTTCGGGATCTAATTCTCTTGGTGCAGGAACTACTTCTACGCGATCAATGTTTGCTTTTTGAGCAATAATGGTCGAGAGGACACTATGTGGATATTGTGTGAGTAATATGTTCATTAAAATGGAGGCATAGTATACTTTACCGATCTTCTAGCACTCTACTAAAGTTTGCAACTTTACCACCGCCACCAACAAGAATGATGCTAGTAAAATATCTCTTGAGCTTCTCCTCGGATCCATTAGCAGCTGATACAATAGATTGTGCAATAGCAACATCGATTGGGAAAGAGTCAAATTCTTGATTCTTTGAATCGTCATTATTATTAATGTTGTTATTGTTAGACTAAAAGCAAATATATTAGGATAAGAAATACCGATTTTCATATTAAATAACTTACATTATTAGAGTCTTCAACAACATCATCTGTTACATTTTTATTCACCCAATTCACTCTTTTGTTCTTTGGTTCCAAGATATTTGGATAAACAAGACAGAGAGGAGCTAAAAACACTTCATCGTAAACCTTGCATTGATATTTAAGTGTTGGTTTGAAAGGTGTACGAGCAAAAAAGTCATAAACTTGCACACTGATATCAGCTTCATTCATTGTGCACCATTTTTCCTTCAAGGTTTCTGCTAATCTCCAATCATAAGTAGTTGACAGATCAATATCTGCATAAGGAAACTTATTTTTGAGTAAAAATGAAGTAAATGTTTTTGTAATATCGTCTCCACCAAGACAAATCGACATGCGAGACTCTAATTGGCATACACCGTCTTCTATACAAACGATATTTGTCTTTTGTGCTCCAATATCGACTACAACAGCACTTGAAACACCAGCACCGTATGTAGCTGCTGTAGATTCTTGTTGAATGATCACTGCTTTGAATTTCATATAACGTAACATCATTGTTACTAAATCGCAAATATAGCTATGGTCTAATTTGTCAGGGATCACTAATACTGCATTGCAATTCTAGTATTGTTTTAATATGACATGCTATACATCGTTTTTTTTTTTTTTTGTAGAAATTACCTTGAAATCAGATCTCTCAACTTCTAAATCATTGACAATAACTTCAGTCCAAATAGCTTCTAAATCACTTAAAACTGCATTGACTGATGGGTAATCTTGGTTGTTTATGGTTCCGTTTTTCCAAGGATAACGCACACTATATAAAGAATTTTTGGATACAGGCACATTAAGAGCCTTTTGTCCATGTGTCAGCATAATCCCACACACACATTTAGTTACTTTGTAGTACCTTTTCTCCCACAAAATATGGAATATTCTTATTAATTTCTGTCCATTCCACCTTATAAGGATCATTATGATCAAGAATAGTTTCTTTGACAGCGGTTGCATTGAACCCAATAACTTGACCCTCTGCATTAGGAACTGCTCTACGTTTAGCATTCTTCATACGCCATCTCAATTCACCTCTCAATTCTTCTAAAGCATAATCGTATTCATCTTGATTTATCTCTGGTTGATCAATATCCATTTTGTCATCGGCATTTACTGGTGTATTTAACTTTCTAGCAATTACATGAGGTACAGAAATAGGAAAAGCCTCCGATGCTAAACCGATTCTTAAATTACGTGAACCTGGGTGAATGACGATTGTATCTCTCCATTCTTCCTCTGTCTAAATTTTTCAAGTCAAATAATTAGCATATATGAGATATCTATTTGGAGCTTGCTTACATTGGGTAATAACTCTTCACCGCCTGCTTTATGGCCAGGGAAATAAGATGTATCATTCTTGGCAAAGTTGCTTGTAATGTTACGTGTTGGTAAGATATTATAACCCTTGACAGGAAATGTAGTGTATTTAAAAAGAGGTTGATCTTTCATATAATCTGCGGTAACAGAAGTGGATTCTTCTTGATGCTTTTCCTTTTTGATATGATTATCTGATGAGGCTGCTGATGGGGGTGTCATTGTCTTGAATGAATGAGTAGCGCTTTGCTTTTTGTTTGCTTTGGAATTTGGTTTTTTGGTAGTAGAGGAAGAAGAAGAAGAAGGAGGGGGAGAAGATCCTTTTTTGTAATGTTTAGATGATTTATGTGCTGAACTTTCGTTGAGTTCAGGAGTTAATTTTTGCTTTTTGGTTTTCTTTGGTGTTGTTGCTGCTGTTGCTGCTGTTGTGTCTTTGTTTTTGGTACGTCCATCAGGACTCGATGATGATGGCGCTGAATGAGTTGATGTAGTAGGAGTAGTAGCAGCTGCACCAGCAACAGAGGTAGAAGTAATTGGAGATGTGGGTGTTGCAGCTTCTTCCATCCACGCGTACTTTTTCTGAGATAAATTCTTTAAAAAGTTATTGCTATGTAGATTATCAGCCATTCTTTTAGGTTTATTAGATAAAGATATATGTAAATAAAATTCGAGCAAGATATCATTTCCTTTACGTTTACATTGAAGAAATACAACAAGAAGCAGTGACTGTGTATGCTAACGAAATGGCAAGGTTTCTTGCTTCAAACAGCCAATCAATAACATATCGACAAGAAGGTTTTGTACTAGAAAACTGAAATATGGCTTTATTGGAGGGTTCACTTGATCCTAATTTCTTATATCTCATAAAAATTAAAGATTTAATCGAGTGTCATGCCGAAATCGCATGTTGCGAGCTGGTTGTTGAGAGTTGACAACAACATGAACGCATCTTAAATAATATTTTCTCCACATAATATACCAATTATTTTTTTGTAAAAGTGTACTATTACATAAATACAGTGTTTGTAATTACTACAGTATTTTTTATTCTGATGATACATTAATTTTTGTTGAAATAACGGTTCATTTCATGGATGTATTGAATATTATCTGAATTTTAAGCTATTTTCCCTCTCAAAAAACTCGTCCCAACCTCGACCAAGTATAGGAAAAATGACCTTCAAATCAAAAAAATCGATTTTTCATATCAAAAACAACATTTAAACACTATACAATGTGAGACGAAAATGTAGTTAAAAAATTAAGAGAATAGATCATGTTTTTTATTTTTACATCATTTAATGACAAAACTGACTTTTAGGCTAAAAACGTTTTTTTCTATTAATGGACCTACTGAATTTTTTTGGCACAAACATTTTGACAGTAATTACGCCATTGGATAGAGCATAAAATTCTATACTAGATCCTCAAAAGTCTCATATAATTCCTTACCAAATATATCACAAAAAATGAAGAAAACCAATATTTTTTCAAAAAAAGTTAAAAAATCCATGAAATCCAAGAAAAAAATATAAACCTTTTAACTACCGCTTTAAGCTAACAGGCAAGCGAGTATTTTACACACTAAACTTACAGGGCAATCCATATGACAATGCAATGTTAGCATGCCATAGCTCCTACATGAATCTACTATATTATTATTTTTAACCCAGTTGATAACATTTATAATATAGATAAATTTAATTTAACACAGATAATTGTTCTTAAACTCACTTTCAATTTATGTAATTTGCTCAATCAAGTATACTACTGTAGTGTTCGGATCATTGAGATAAATTTATTGTGCATATTGAAGTAACGCCAGTATAGAATATAATCAAAGTGAGATAGTACAAGAAATTTGTATTGTAGTCGGCTTGAATTTCTTCATTATTCATATTCAGTATTATACGTATCTTCTTTATAATCCAGGCTGAATTGACCTACATACATAGTCAAGTCAGTATACAGAATGTAATGTATTTCAACTGGCTGCTAAAATGACATATAGAATATGAAATCATTTATGATATATTAATTGAGCTCAGGATATAGCCCCATAGATATTGTACATCAAACGTTTATTACGCCTTTTCTTTTTCTTTTCTCTCTCTCTTTCTGATCCTATTTACCACTTTTTCACAAATACATTAATAAAAACATATACAATCAGGATATACAAGTATTACGAGTATGTATGACACAAGTAGTGTTCGGTTTTAACATACGAGAACTAACATTTGGTCGATTATAATTTAAGCTAAATGTCCAGCATCCATAAGAAGAAAGAACAGAGGGATGCTTTTGATGGCACCCAAACTAGTTACCCGCCTCAATGGAACACTTCAAGTGGAAAGAAAAGAGAACATACATCATCATCATCCACTGCAGCTCCCATAATAAAACGGCTAAGAACGTCTGGAGTTTCTTCTCAGAGACTGATGGATAGCTTCTATCAATCTATGCGTGATAATATTACAAATAAGGTTAAAACTATTATTGGTAAAGATAAAAAGCTGATAGAATTAAAGAAAACGATGTCTGAAGCGAAGAGGCTCCCTCCTGGAATCCTTAGCAATGCTGAGAACATATGTAACTGTAATCAAGGTGAATTAAGCGATTATCTAGAACACCATACTCTTAAGCGAAACTTTGTACACTGGCAAGACTATGTGAAAGAAAATTTTGACAACATTGTATTATCTTTTTCATCAGAACCATCAAGTTCTTCAGGAAAAACATTACAGCGACCATCTCAAGCTGAATCTTCTAGCCCTATCCCTTCTCTTCGTCGAGAGCTCTCTGCAATGGATGTAGTATCTGAAGTATCCTCAATCTCTGGTGCTCCAACCGAAATGTCAGACATTTCCATTGAAAAAGAAGAAGAAAGTATGGAATATCGTACCTGTACAGTATCATTTAAAAACATATTACGAAAAGATGTAAATCCACAGATTGCTGAAGCATTTCTACGCAAAGTAAATGCTGCATTATATAATGTATCTGATTATCTCATGGATATCCAACTGGTCGTTTTTACATTGATGCTTTCTATGAAATCATCGCAATTCGTGGTTGCTCAAAACGGAGATGTAGAATATAACAAGTGCCAAGGTTTCTCAATTGAAAGTATCCTTCCATCAGACTTTCAAATGAAATCTGACACCAAATTTTCTGCTCCTCCATTGTCATCAGATGCTGTCAAGTCTGAGTCCTTCTGCAAAAACTTGAAGCAACTCTTCCAAAGTCAGCACATTGACTACCTCCATGTTACATTATTTGGAAAAAAGGGATCAAAAAGCACAAATCCTATATTTCATGCTTTGGCCGAAAGCAATCATCCGTTGATATCGCCATTTTCTCAGGAAACTCCTCGACCTGCTAATGAATTGATGCAGATAGCTTTGAACCTATATAAAGTCAACTTGAAGAATATGTGGTCTGGTAACAAGTTATTCAACAAGATATTGAATAAGGTTATTGAAGTCCTCCTCCGGATACATCTTGCTCCCAAACGCGAGAAAAAATATCAGGATTACATTGAATCAAAGTCAAAAGAAGATCATGAAAAAGATGATGTTTCAAAGCCTTCTCGAAACTCGTTCCACAACGTCATTCGATCAGAGAAGTACAAATTGAAAAAGTATCAGAGAAAGGCTCAAGGTAAAGGAGAAGATAACAAGTGGTTTGTATTAGCTGAAAAAAGCCAACAGCGAATCAACAATATGCATCAAAGTTTCAGACGCCCTGATCGTGATAAACCTCTTCAAGAAGAATTTGGGTCAGCCTCCAATGATAATATTGTCCCGATTGAAGAAATCATCCCATTTAATGAAGTTCTGGAGGAGGAAGAAATGGAGGAAGCAGAATCAGATGATCGTGATGTAACAAGACGACGAATTTTAACACTGAAAGCTGTTATAAAAGACCTTATGTTTAATCATTATGGGGAGACTATTACCGATAATCATTTTAAAGAGGAGGTTTCAGATATTACTCCTGCTGAAACTGCAGTATGTTTAATGTTATCAAACACATTGCTTCCATATATACCAAACAAAGAAAATTATGGTCATATTGGATTTCAACTTCAATTCTTATTGTTAGCTAATGATGTGCTTCAATCAGTTGGATATAATAAATTCGTAATAGACTTGTGCCCCACATCCTCCCATGCATCTTTGAGTGCTTTACGATTAGATGCTCCATCAATTTATGCTTTATGCAGTCAGAAGAATGAAGGCGATCAGATGACCATTTTCGACTTTCAAGGTTATGTCATTGACTCAGTTGTTAAAGCACGTACCTACAAAGATGCAGTATTCAACTCTTTTTTCGACATTCGTGCTATTAATAATGCTTGTAAATCATATAAATTAACTTTTGCTCATAATGTGATAATTTCACCTGGACTTAAATCTGCAAGGATCTTAGGAAATAGACCTATCAAAGACCAAGCTACCAACACAAACACCAACGCAAACTTGATCGACATTGATTGGGACACTGTCAAAGATTTACAGTCGAGAAGCAATCAAGAATTGAAAGCTGACATTGCTGATATAGGACAACAGATTCAGAATGTTTCTGCACTATTAAAAGAGCACAGCAGACAATTCAGACGAGACGATTTTTCTACAAGAATCAAAGATTTAAAAATTCAATGGAAGAATGATCATAGTAAATATCAGGAAATCCAAAAATTGAAAGCAGATAGATTCAATGCTTTTAGTGCTTTACAAGCGACGAAGCAACAGCTTGCTGATCTTAGAAGTCAATAATATTATTCAAGAAAAGCCATTCAGTATCGCAATAAGAATATACCAAGTATTACAAGGACTGAAGAAATTCATAATGAAGAGTCCCTTGGAAATTTGATATTCTCAGGAACAGACAATGGTCTCAAAGTCATGACTGAAACAGTTGCTGTTGGCATTAACAAATATAAATACTGCTTAAATCTGCATAACAGATACTCTCCTCTTGCTTCTGATAATGACAACGATGATCTTGATGCAGCATCTGACGTTTTCCTATCCCTTCCAGAATCGTACAAGATGTATGCCGAAGATATTGATTTCGGGTCTGGTCAATTCAGAAAGAGGAAGCTGATGGAAAAAGACAAACAAAGCACAGAAGGCAGACAAGTAAAGATGATTGAAACCAAACTGTCCAAATCTAGTGTATATTTATCAAAGAATGTTGATGAAATTCAGAGCAGATTGGTTAATCGTAAGGAAGATATCAAAACGCTCCGTGCATTCTACCATTCAAAGAAAATGGTTAATTTAACAAGAAGTACTGAATGCAATGACAAAAGATTTCGCTCCGGTGCTGCCTCCAAAGAAAGATCTTTTTGTGTTGGTAGACGTCCACAAACGTCCCTTATAATGTTTATTGGGGATAGAGGCATTGGTATTGGCTCGAGGCTGAAAGGCCATCTAAAATACGGAGGTAAATGGAAGCCAAAACTGCATGCTGTTTCTTCTGCTATCCATTTTACAAATGAACACAAGACATCCCAAACTTGTATGTTTTGTTTTGGTCCACTCACACATCCCAAAAGAACTAGCAAAGATAAATCAGCAAAAAAGACAGTAAATGGTGCTTTCTGGTGCCTTAATCCAAGATGTATTTCTGTCAGATCTCACAAGCCAATTCAATCAAGAGACAAAACATCTGCTTTGGCTATTGCTGTATCTGGTCTTTCTAACTTAATTTTTAATGAGCCATTACCGGTATTCAATCCTAAACCCAGTCAATCCTATACTGGTATTTTCACTAAGACCAACGCTTTCTGTTCAAGAAACGAGCATAGGGACGGCAGCGGTGCTGCATCAGCGGAGGCTTGAATCTGGTAAGTTGTAGTAAAAATTGGCTAAGCTGTATGGCATTTACTAATATGGTAATTATTATACTCGCAAGATTCAAGTTTTCGAGCTAACAGGGTCTGAAAATTAAGATTCTTTCAAGAAAAATTGATCAAAACAAGCATTTGTAGTCATGTTATAATAGAATTTAATGAGTATTTACACAAAGGATGATATAATAGTATATATATTGAGTTTCTATGTCCTTTTGAAACGTGTGGGGTATATTATATTCATTAAAATCCATTTCGCAACCAATCCATAGCCTCTTTTTCTGATACTGTTGAATAACCAAATGCACTTGCAGAAAAGAGATTCTGTGCAGGTGATTGCTGCTGCTGTTGTTTCTGCTTCTGTTGTTGCTGTTGTTGTTGTTGTTGTTGTTGTTGTTGTTGTTGTTGTTGCTTTTGCTGTTGTTGCTTTTGCTGTTGTTGCTGTTGCAATTGATGTTGTAACTGGGCTTGTTGTTGAGCTTGCAATTGAGCATGCTGTTGTGCTGCCTGTTGTTGTAATAATTGTTGCTGTAATTGCTGTTGTAATTGCTGCTGTAACAGTATTTGTTGTTGCTGATATTGCTGAGCCAATAATTGTTGAGCCAAATCTGGTTGTTGTTGCTGCTGTTGTGGTAATGATGCAGCAGTTTTCACTAATTTATCAAAAAAAAATTTTAGCATAAAAATGAGAAGTATCTTATTGATTCTTACCTGGCTCTGCTGTTACTCTTTTCAATGCTTCAGCTAGAGCCTGTCTTTCTTTCTCTAACGCAATTTCATTTTCTTTATTGATTCGTTCTTGTTCAATTTGTCTGATTTCTTCTTCCTGTTCCTTTTGTGTCTGCCCAGAAAAAAAAAAGCTTAGAATATTTGTAATGAAACTACAAAGCAGAGATTACTTTACAACTAACTCGTTCTTTTGTTTATACTTTTCTAGACGATCTTTGAGCTGAATAATGTGTTGTTTTCTATCTAGAGTTGCCATTCTATATCAACTTTGCTTAATAAAGGAGTGATTTGTTCCGAAAAAAGATGCTAGACCTCGAAAAATGGCTTGGAAGAAAGTCAACAGCAACCGCGCCATTAGAATTGATTGTGTGATTGCAAAATAACAAACTGATTACCAGCGAATTTCTATATGCACCTTTAAAATGGATACACATTGCATATGTAACTATAGATGAGTATCAGCTTATATCCTGATTTGACTATGCGATCTACATTTTGCTGAAATATCATAAATTCTGAAATCATCTTAATGCTCAAGTTTCTAATCTCAAAGAGTTTTTTCATGCTTTTGAAAGCAGATGTAAATATAAAAATTATACAATTACCATTCATGAAACATGAAGTACCTTGGAGCATTTTTTTCTTTCCAAAAAGTCGTTGTAAAAAAAAAAAAAAAAAAAAAAAAAAAAAAAAACGTTCAAATGGGTTGTGCCTTTTTCATTTGGTGCATAATTTTCTGCAGATGCTTGCCCCAAATAAGCTTGCGGTTTCTTTCAATTGTTTCAAAACAAAATATACCAAGAAATACTTTACATAATCCCAATGCTTTAAATAAATTTTATTTCAAGATTGCATGATTTGATTTATGTGTAAAAATTCCATAAAAAGAGTAATTTATCTAATTTTGGCAAATAACGGAAATCAATTATGCCATATCACCTAACAATTTTAGTTCAATACATCCCTTTTATCTTGTCAGATGTCTCCGAGTTTATATTTTATACATATACACAAGTTGAAATTAGAACAAAGTTAAACTTATTTTCGTATATAAATCTTTCCGAGCTACATGGTAAAAAAAAATAAAGTGTAATATGTCAATTTGTACACATCTTCTTCTTCTTTATTATTCCTTACATAAAAAATAAAATAAAATAAAAAAAAATAAAACATGTTAAAATATTCGATTTATAGTTTAGCCTTATTTTATTTAATCATTCTTGTATATGCCACTGATTCAGGTATAAAAAAAAAAAATCTTTGTAATAGAAATTGACAATAACATTTTTTAAAAATAGCGGAAGATTGCGATCAAGATGATTTTGAATGCTTGGAAGATTTCATTACATCTGCATCAACTTCATTCATCACATCTATTTCATCTTCATTTGGTGAGCCTTTATCCACTGTATCAGCAGCTAATACGCCCGACATACTATCTGATTTTCATGAAGCTAAATTAGTTAAACCAAAGCCTAATCCGAATAGTCCTGGTGGCAATAGAAGAGAGAGATTACCTACAAAAGAAGATGGCGAACAAGCAGGATCAGTACAAGATAAATACAACCAAGATCAGGATATAGATTCTGGATCTGCAGGACTTGGTGATTCCATTGATGAATATACAGCTACTGGTTTAAGCAGAGTAGAAGCAGGCGTTCTAAGTGCATGCGGTATATTGGTTGTAGCTGGTATTGCTGTTGGTATCTTTGTTTGGAAGAATACTACCAAAAGACGTAATCTCCGAAATCAAGATATGTCCATGACAGATCTAGAATATAATCATGATTTAGATATGAACGGTGGTGATCCAATGGCAGTAAAAAACTCAATTGCCACCCAAATGCCGAAAGCAATAATAGGATCATCTATTGCATCAGAAAAACAACGGCAAAATGATGATATTCAGTCTGTTAAATCAACAAATTCAGAAAGCCTTGCAATTATTCAAAAACAACTACAACAAGAACTACAAGAAGAAGAACGTTTACAATTACAGCAATTGAAACAACAGCATGTCATGAACTTGAATTTACCAGCATTCGAACGCGATGAAGATGATTTCTTTACTAGTTGGGAAAAACGTAATAGTAAACATAGCTTTCAGAGTGAACCAACGCAACAACAAATTTCCGAACAACATGTAACAAAAGATGAAACTGTCAATACATTTCAATTGCCTAAATTTGGACATTCTCTATTCACTTCCGAGGAAAATGATGCCATAATTCCAGTTAATAACAAAGCAGCAGCTACAGAGATAGTCTATGACGAATCGGAAGAAGCCGATATCATTCAACCTAACAGTATTGCAGCTGCAAATGTTGATTTATTGTCATCTACATACCATACACCTGAAATTGGTAAAGAGTATGAAATGTCTAATTTATTACCTGGTTTACAAGCTAATACAGTATCAAGACCATCTATACTTGATCCAGCTCATGATCCTACTGCAATTACATATCCATTACAAAAGTTTTTACATATACCTACACGAAGCTTCAAATCCCTTATTCAAATACCTGTTGAATTAGGAGATAACGACCAAGAAGAAGAAGAAGAAGAAGAAGGAGAAGAAGATACCATTGATGTGCAATCCAGACAACAACAAATACCTTTAGATACACAAGATGCATTTGGAGTTATATATAATAATGAAAAGACTTTAGCTTCTTCACCTGTGCAAAATTTAAGTCAACAATTAAACAAGATATTTCGTCAACCAGAATCCCATTTTAAACGAACAGATGAGAAAGATTTGGTGTCTTCTTCTACTGTAGAACCAACAGCAACACCAGAAAATTCTATGGTCGATATAGATTTAACTAGCAATAAATTAAAAGAAAAATCATCACTATTAGCAATGCAAATCAAAGAGGATAAAACTGAACATGGTAAGCAGCCGTTTTTGAGTCCACTTGATTTACCTGACGATCAATTTATCCCAATGCTTGATGCAGTTGGACCACCTTTAGTATCTCGAGCTCAAGTATTGGCAGATCCTATACGAAGATTAGGTCAAGATGAAATTGCACTTTGGGAACAAAATTGTAGAAAAAAGGAACTAAAAAGACTCTCATATGAAATGTGGGACGAACAAATGTTGAGAGAAGAAATTGAAGAAAATGATAGAAAGCATATTGCATGTTATTACGGCGAGCAAATAATAGAAGAAAAACAAGAAGAAAAGGCTATTCCATGATAAAAACCATTTATTACATATACTTAATGATTATTTTATTTACATAGTTTACTATTCATCATACTTTATATATATATATATAAAAAAAACACACTTTTTTTTTAATAAAATTCTCGTAAATCAAACACCACAATAGTGCCCCTTTCAGTTCCAAAGCATAATATTTCTTCTTGTGGTGAAACGGTAGATGCAACAACAGCACTATCGAATCCACCTAATGTAGTACATTTTTTTGGTGATTTCAAATCCCAAACCATCGCAGTTCTATCACCAGATGTTGTAATTAGTTTAGAATGTAATGTAGCTGTTGTAATTGACCAAATAGTACCACGGTGAACGTTGGGTGTTTCGATATAGGTTTTTTCTAAACCAGGTATTGAATATAATGATATCGTAGCATCTGTTAATCCAGCGTACACGACAAATGGTGGAATATCGATCGGTCTTCTAGCACAATGAAGTTCATTAGTTTTTGGTTTTGCTGTTTGTAATGAATTAGTCATTGTCATCGCTTCTGATTCATTATATACAGCCATTGCAGTAACAGGACCATTTGTTCCCATAATAGTGTTAATCACTTGTGGTGCATCGTCTTGAATTGAGTTTTTCAAATCCCAAACAAAGACATTTCGATCACTTGAACCAGAAATAATGTATCCTGCTGTATTGTTTCGAACTGGTGAAGAATCTAGTTCTGCTTGACAGTACTTTAAGGGAACTGATGCACAGTATG
The DNA here is from genome assembly GCA_027405735.1 of Mucor racemosus. Classification (NCBI taxonomy): domain Eukaryota; kingdom Fungi; phylum Mucoromycota; class Mucoromycetes; order Mucorales; family Mucoraceae; genus Mucor; species Mucor racemosus. The sequence continues at coordinate 59,204 of JAPEHQ010000018.1, forward strand.
CTAATGAAATGATTGTGTTTTCTTGTCCATGTAAGATACGAATACATGTATTCTTTGTTGTATCCCAAATTCGAATGGTGCGATCTGTTGATCCACTAATAAGAAACACTTGTTCTTTGCTGTTTTTTGTTGTCGTTGTTGTTGTTGTTGGAGTAGGAGCAAATACCAATGAAGTAACAGGACCCTCATGGCCTTGTAACGTATTAGTTTTTTCGAGTGTAATGATATTATGTAAAACAATTGTGGTATCTGAAGAGCCAGAGGCTAAGATGTTCTTATGATGAGTAAGACATGATACATGCTTTTTATGTGCACTTATACTAGTAACGTATTGATTGGATTGAGCATTCCAAACATGTATAGTGCCATCAATATCCCCTGAAAACACACGTGTCAAACGAGCTATCAATAAACTCAAGATTGGACCTTTGTTGAAGTGTAATTCATATCTTTTACTTTGAAATAACTTCCAGTTCTTTGTCAATGTTAAATTTTGCTTGAATATATCGAAATATTTTGGTTTGTTTTTATCCAAATCAGTTACTGCGTCCGTTGCTATGATACCATATTCTTGACATTTCAGTTTCCATGTGCAATCATGTGTAATCTTTTTTTCCCATTCTTTGGATACTATAAAATACAAAATTAAATTTGAATACATGAAAGGTATTAAAAAAAAATTTTTTTTTATATACCTAATCTTAGTTGACATAATTCATGTGGTGTAAAGTATTCAAATATAAGAAAAGCTATACTAATTGGTAATTTTTTAATAATATCACAAGAACCTATTTGTTCAAGAAATTTTATCAATTCTTTTCGTTCGTATGCATTCAAGGCATTTCCTAGTTTTGCTTTAATTAATTCAAGATTCTTTGATCTGCACACTTTCTTATTATTTTCTGATGGATTGGACATCTTTACATTACGACCAAGCATTAGATAAATAAATAAGAAAACGTCGCGTATATTGATATTTCAATTTTTAAATTTCTTTACAGTAGTCTCAAGGGGAGGATTTTGTCGGTTAATGAAACCAGTTTGTCGAAAAAGATGATGTGTTGTGGTGATCACAATAATAAGGTTCATTGTGGCGGTTGTGTTGTATTGTTTAAAGAGTAAAGCCTGGTTTATTTACAAAAATGATAATTGATAATCAGGCTTAATAGGTAAGCCATCCAAGTTATACCTACCTACCTACCTACCTATTTTTTCAGTATATATACGGTACATAATGTACTCGACTTTTTTTTATTTATTTTATTTTGCTTTATACTGTAAATTAAATAGGCAATCGTGTGCATTTTCAAGCGTTATTTTAAGCTTTTGAAAGCTTAATTTTGCTGTGAAACATTTTTCAAAAATCAATGGATTCTTCGATGAGTATATAGTAAGATTTGGAGTGGGCAGATCTCCGGCAACCTTGTAAAAGGCAGATTGTATATAGCGTCAGGTATTGCAATACTATACTTTGTAATGATGAGAATGAAAGAACCATCATTTTTAGCAGCCTTCAACTATATGTTATTTGATGTCAGGCGTAATAAGCGTTTTATTAACTTACCAATTGAGTACACATACAGGGTAACAGTTTTATATCTTTTTTTTTTATTGCGGAAGCTAAGCAATTACACTTTGTAATTGACGACTTTCATTGACTTGCCGTGATACGTTTGCACAACGTTATACCATAAGCTAGAATGAATATTTTCTTTTTTGTTGTTGTTGTTGCTGTTGCTATGTATAATGATCTGTAATTTTGGATTAACAACAAAGGTGGATAATATGCTTATAGACATTATTCTTGTTATTATAAATTGGTGATCACTGGGTTGATGAAGGTTGGTGTTCTTATTTGTAAATTAGATATTTATTAGTGAATAAATAAAAGTAAAGAGAGTGTAACAAGACAGATAAATCTACAAGGGATCATGCAATGATTTCCTTGTAGTATTTATGTAAGAAATGAGGCAAGATTTTGCATGAATGAAACTGAAATGTTTGATTCATTACATTATGTACTTGAGTAGAATTTGAATTTTCGAGAAATTAGTTTTCAATATTTAAAATTAGCGAGTGCCCTTTTTTCTATATATTTTTTTTCGATTGTTATGTATTTAACCATGTATGGTTTGAAAATTCAGATTTTGTAGCGGACATTTTCGGAATCATTTTATCCTTACCAACACTCATGATTTTGATCAAAAAACAGAAAAATCAAATTTTGATACCAAAATCAGCATTAAAATATGTTCAAATGTGAGAGAAAATTGTAGCTATAAATAATATACATATTATAAAAGCTTAATATTAAATATTAAATATTAAATAATACAAATTTGTATTTTTTTCCCAAAAACAGTTTTTTGGTTAAAGAATTTTCATGTAATATTTTGAGATAAAAATGTCTTTTATTTTTAATTAATCAAATGAAACGCCTAATTAGGTATATGTACATATTTTTTATTTTTGTAGTTGATAGTATAATTGACTCTAAACTTGCAAAAGTACGTAAAAAAAATCGGAAATTGTCAAAATTGGTGATCCGGACAAGAATAATTTTGGAATTAATATTCCCCTTAGAAGCCTTGTAGGTCTTAAAAATAGGAGATTTTACGATATTTGAAAACTTTTTCAAGAATCTATAATGTTGTACCCACTTAATTAAAGGCTATTACTGTAAGTAGTTACATCTGTTAATACTGTGTGGTAGGGTACTTGATGAAAATACGGTCTTAATTTCTAATTATCGTACTAAAGTTGATTTATATTGATTTGTAGTCGTACCTCTTCAATATCATAAACATAAACATGGCCATCATTGGAACCTATTACTGTATTTTTACCCTCTTTATCCCAAGCTGATTTATTCAGCACTTTACTAAAATTAATTTGAGTAATTAAAAATAGTTCTTCGGCACCTGCAATCAAATTCTATAAATCATACAGTACTAAACAAGGCGGGATGTGTAGGAGACCATTTTACATCATATACATAATCGTCTGCATGTTCAAATAAGTAAAAAGGAGGGATATTAGATGCTTTCTAATAATATACTACAAAAGTTAGTTTTTTTTTAAAAAAAGGATGTTTATAGACCTCATTAATATTTGTTATAAAAAAAATACATTTTTTGACTATGTTGGATGGCCAAAGTATTGTCGATTTTTTTTCCAAAAAAATTATATTTTCTTGTATTTATTAGATAGACACAAATATCATCTTTTCATAAATTCGACAAACTTTTGATAAAAACCGACAATATCTTGGCCACCCTAATAGAGGAAGAAGGTCTAGTGAATGCACAGCAAGATTACATTTGATTTAACGAAAGGCATCGGCATGAAAATTATGCTGTGGATTAATAAATGCAATATTTTGGTACGCTAAACTTGCTTTCGCTTCTGATGCATAAAAATCATTTAATATTTCAACTGTTTACTGAAAATTAAGTCTGAAAATATAGGACATTTCTAATCTTAAGTCTATTAATTTAAACATATTTCAATAAATTTTTATTTAATAGATGTTACTTTCAATAAATTGATCGTATGCCTCTTTTTTTATGAACATTATTTGACTTGAAATTAGATAAATATAAAGAAGAAAGAAGCATTTTTTACGTTCTAATGTTGCATAGTATATTCCAATTCTTGTTTTATTTTTCAGAGCTCGTCTGGGAAAATTATTTGCTTTTCTTTATTAATATTCCATTGGCATATTTAATGAGATTTAAAGCAGTTTTATATATACATCGTCGCCTCTGAACGTTGTGTGCTTATTTTTGTAGTCCTCAGAAATAGCTTATAATTAAGCTATTATCTGAAGCGTATCTGAATATACTATTATAAATTGAATGTTTATATGATAGATTTTACATATGTACAAGCGCTCATGATCATCTTTTTTGCTATTCGTGTTGCGCATAGATTGAAACGAAAAACTGAAATTGAGAATAAAGCCGCTTTAAATAAATATATAAAATACAACGTTTAATCAGAAAGCGTGTGAACCGAACGCTATCGTCTAATAGAACCGTTTTGATGCATGCATTTTTCTTTACAGACCATAATTTCAACTCAATTTTCGGTGCAGCATGAATAAAAGAAAGAAGATCAATGCATGTGAATGGTATACAATTAACCAAATAGTTGAATTTTGAGAGAAGCAGGCTCCCATTTTATAATATTTTTATAGTAGCGGATATCAGAGGTGTACTGTAAACATGTAGATTATTAGATGGAAATTTTAAATACTTATTTTACAAATTCAAACAAGAGCTGAAAACTGAATTACAACTATATTCATAATTTATATTTGATTGATGTACTGTTATGTAGCAAAAACTTATCAATCAAATTATATAATAACATTTTAAATGTATATATACATATGGTAACCTTATACAAAATATATACGGTATATGATGCAAAATCAAGTACGATTTTGTTCAAAATTTAGTTAATAAAGCACATGGAATATACTTTTCAGCTTACAAATTTAACACCTATAAATAAAATGTGCTAATTATTATATAAGCATGCTATAAACATTATTTTTGGATCAAAATTATCTATCAAATGGCCCATTTCTTATCAAAACACCCATTCAACACAATTGATTTGAGCCAATTCTAGTTGATTTAAGGGGCCAATGCTTAATGCTACTGGTTGGAGAAAAAAAGGTGGAAAAAAGTTCGGACCCGAAAAAAAAAAGTTACACTCCAATTTGTTTTTTTGTATTTTGGGAAAAATCAGATCTCCAACTTTTTGACAGGAAGATACCATCAAAGTTTGGATTACAATGGATTCTGATAGAAATTTTTGCTGCAATTATGAAGGTGCTATTCATATGTTTTTAGCTTTTTTTCTTGCAGAGATATATCGGATCAAAAAATTTCAAATTTTTCAGAAAATCTGACATTTCTTAAGATTTTATTAGACAAACATAAGTTACAACTGTAATCAAAGATGTGCATAAATAATATTACTACGTATTTCATTAATTGTGTGAGCAGCTATCTCTTTTGTTTCAGAGTTTGAAACTCAAAAAACACTCAAAAAATGATAAAATTATTAATAACCCTTCAATGATTTTAACAAAGTTAAGCTTTATCTTAATATAAATTATAGCCATCTACACCAAATACATTTTGGTTTTGAGTTCTGAGAAATATAATGATTTTTGGTGGAGTAATCAAGATTACAGAATGTAGCTCTATTTTTTGACCCCAGTTCCCATCCAATTCTTGTGGTTTTGGAGAATTTACAAGTTTTTTTGCAGAGGAATTTCAATAAAAATAACGTCTATTAATTAAAAACTTTGGAAGTTATAATTAGCGTTTAATGCATTATAGCTTTTTACTATATGATATGTTGCGTAAATTTGGAATTTCCATTTTTTTTCTTCGGCATATTTGCAAATCACAGCTTTAAAAACGATTCAAGTACCGCCAGCGGTGGTTTTCGCTGGTGGTTGAGCGACCAAAGCAGCTACATTTGAGCATACAATTGGCTATTTATTTCAAGTCGACGTCATGAAATGTACTGCACCTTCATCTATCCAAGCCCTTTTTCTTTCAAAAGCCCGTCTCTCCGGGGTAATTTTTGTCTATTTTATTTATTCAATATTGAATAACTATCCCCTTTTATTAAAATCTTACACCCCACTCTTTAATATATTACAATGTCTTCTGCCGCAGAGCCTTGGGAATACCCTGAACACAAGCAATTTGAACGGTTAGATATATATAAATGTTTATAGGGAAATTTTTATTTATAAATATTCATTATAGTGTCCCTACATTGGACCAAGTTGACCCCAATGACCGTAAAGGTAAAATATTTTTTATTACCACAGTAATCCCAATGTACATTGTTTTTAATAATCATTTATTAGCTATTTATGCTGCTCGTAATCAAAAGATTCGTGACGATTGGGTTAAGGCTATGGAAGCTCGTATTATCAAGGAGAAATTAGACGAATGTTATAGAACTGAGGGCGTCAACCACTGTAAGTTTTTTTTTTTATTTTATTCATCAAAAACAAATTATTAACAATTCTCATACAGACAAGAGCTGTCGTGATTTGGCTGATATGTACCTTGGAACCATCAAGACACACAGAGTAGAAGGATTCCGCAAGAACGCATAAATTTTATATATATTTATAAATAATTATTACAACAACAATCGAAAAATAAAACAATGAAAAAAAATTGACGACGATACATGCACAGTTTTTGAAAATTGAGGGGAGTTCAACATTGAAACATTTAGAAAAAGCCTCCGCGTTCAATGAACAACAGATATCTGTTTCTATGTGAGTACATTTTGGATGCGGTTTGGTTTCGTTGAGCATACAAATTCCATGTCAAATATTATACAATGAACGTTCAAAGTGTATCACAAAATTATATATTTTGTGTAGTATGTAATGTGTAGATCATTTAACTTTTTTTTGGGATTAACCTTTGTAAAAATCGCATTTGATAAAGCTAACATTCATCAATTTAGTGGATTATTCCTTGCCATTTCAGCTAAATCATCTAGAAACAGTAACTTTAAAGGATTTTTTAACACACTAAGCATCATTTTAAAGCTCTAAACTCTAGTCAGATTTGCTTCTTGCATTGTGAATATACTTTTGTATATTTTTTCTCGTTTTTAGAAGAATGAAAAGTCAAATGAAATAAGCAAAAAGACTTTGAAATCATTAACACTGAGAAATATGCAGGGACATTTGTATTATTGTTATATCTAGTCTTGTATTTTCTTACGTCCTCCATATTGATACATCGTACAATTCTAATATATCACTGATCTATGTCTATAGGTAGAAGTACCCAAGAGCAGATATCTGTACATTTTTGTTTTTCTTTCCTGTTTCCTTAGGTTTTGACCTTTTCTTTATATGTATAAACCATGCAACAATCTGTGATCTTGGTCAGAAATTATGGCAAAAATGATAAGCTAAAAAATGCAATTTTTAGTATTAAAAATCGGTAAGCGCTTGCTATGTATTCTTATAATGGTAATTTGACTCATTACAAATCATACTGTGGTAAACGGATTTGTTGAAGAAATGCCAAAAAGCAGCCAAGGTTAAATCATTTTATGATAAGCCAAAGGGTACATTGGCAAGTAAGTGTCATTATTAGATCAATAGTACTAATAATGAGCTTTGATCTTTATATATCGATTCGACAACTTGTGGTGGTAGCGTACATATATTGTCATAGACAAACTTCGTTTCCCATTCTCTACTAATTTGAGATCATTAAAAACTGAATCACGAAGTCTAACTAATGGGCTATCAATATTTGAAGTAAAGTTCAAGTGTACAACTTAAATCATGTCTTATTTATATTTTGTTTTTAGAAGACTTCTTATCCAGTACATATTGTTGATGGTACATCGAAAACAAATAATGTTACATTTGTATGTATGAATGCACAATATATCTTGGTCAAGTTAGGCTCCTCCTATCAAGGAAAAGATAACATGTCTTCTCTTTCCATTAGTATATCTGGGTTATCATGCCTTGAAATTGGTGTTCCTTTATTCATCATTGGATCCTAGCGTCGATCATTATCATACTGATTTCTCAAGTATCCCCACTACCTTCCTTAAAAGAAGCGGCGGATGGCTAAAACTTGATGATCTTGATACATAACTTTTTTTTTGACAAAAAGGTCACTGCTATTCAGTATCGATAGCGGTGGAAATCCAACGCACTGTTACTCAACTGTCTATAATAAAACCAAGTTTTCTTTAAAAATTTATAGTTTTAATGTCTAATTTTTTAAAGATTATCTCATACAAAAGTTACAACAAAGGTTACCATTATATACCCAATTATCAATTCTACATATTCATTTTAATAGGTTATACATGCATATTATACGATTCGTTGAGAAGAACAGATAAATGTTCTGAAAATGTTAAAAATCCTAATATTTGGTAACTCAATAACAGTGAACGGAAGCGGTGTTTGAATTCGTATGCCGTTGTATGCATCATGATTATTTATTTAAATTTTATTGTAATGGAATCGTAATCAATACAATGGTCAAGTAAAAATAAAAATATATTTTTGATATAATTGAAGTTAATAGCACATAACTTTTCAATAAAAAAATCCAGTAAAAGCGGTTGAAACAATTCTCTAATATTCACATTTGAATAAACGCACCTTGTGATTATTTTCAAATGACATCTTTTTGATCTTTTGACAGTGGAAGCGCAGCCACTTTCTTGGAATTCTCTGCCAATAATGGCAGTATAATGTCAAAATCTAGTTAATTGCATACCAAAATATATATCTACATAGCATAATACAGCATTGATTACTTTTCTTTTCTTTTTTTTTTCAAGAAAAAAAAAAAAAAAAAAAAAAAAGAACAATGGGCTCAATTGTTAATGAACCTCGGTCATTATTTGAATTTCGTTGCAAATTAGTTTAATCAAACTTGCGTGCAAATATCTGTATGTAATCTAATAATAAATTTGAGCAAGATACTATATATGTACAATGAATTAATTTATAGTTTTTTCGATTAATCATTGTATAGTTGCTGATTGCATTTTACGTTGCATGCTGAGCTTCTCTTTTTTATTGTTGTGTATTACAATAGTCTAATTCAGCAATGTTTCGTCATTTCATAAACCTGAGACACTTTCCATTGACACCGGAACTCGAATTATCTAAAACAACCCTTATATAACGATTTCTATTTTCAATTTAAATGTGTGTGTGTGTGTGTTCTTTTTTTCTCTTCATTTTTTTTTTTTTTTTGTCTACTACCAAAACCTTTTCCTTCTTAATCAACTTATATGAGATTTCATATATTACTGTTACTCGCACTATGCATTAACCAAATATATGCGGATTCATTGAATCCAGTATTTTGGGAACGTAGTTTCACCATGGACATTTCACAAACAAAGAGTCAAGGAACCCTTATCCAATCTACTTCAAATATGGCAACCTCTCAAGATTTTCAAGGAATTCATATTGACTCAAGTCCTAGAAATGCACCTGATGTAATTATATAATCATATATTGGAAATTATTGATACTAATCATACGATACATGTATAGAGAATTATCTTTAATTTTGGAGAAAGTTGTAAATCCTCAAATACGACCATCGACTATATTCAGCAATTAAACAATAATAGCATCAGCGCAGCAACTATTGAATATGCACAAAAAATTGCTCTTGTAAAAAGAGGAAACTGCAATTGGAGTGAGAAAATGTCGGTCGTCAACAATCTGGCATTAACAAATAATATAAATATTACTGCAATGTTTATTTACGATAATGATACCCGCAATGACAACAATATTACAATTGCTAGAAAGGCGGTTGTTGGTTCTGGAAGCATTGGTCCACCTGAATATCCTACTCCATTACCTGCATACAGATCTGTATTGAATATGACTGATAATGATTTAGGAATGACTAGTCCATCTACTACAGTTGTTTATTTTGTACCGAATGTATATGGTGTTACTTTTGTCGATAGAATTAACCAATCATATAATACTAGTGTTCCAAATATGAGAACATTTTGGTTAATTACTCCTTATCTGGAAGAAGTTTCTTGGGGCTATGCCGGTGGTGATAGTTTTTTCTCTACTGGTAAAGGTTACTTATCATATATTATCGCTTTAGCCGCTCTCTTTTTAATTGGTAAAACTATAATCCCGAGAAAAATGTTCTGATTACTGATTATGTGTAAATTCTAGGTGTAATATTCTTGAGATGGTGGAGAATTCGTCGAATGAGATCAGAATACCCCAATGGAATCCCAGGATTTCAAGGCGGCAATGGCCTTCATATGCAACCAAGAACTAATCATCTTGATCCTCTTCCTGTTGATATTGTTAATGCATTACCAATTGATAAATACTCTCCTGATTTAATCAAAAACATCAATTGTGCCATTTGTCTCGAAGATTTTGTGCCTGGAAAGAATGATATTCGACTTCTTCCTTGTGGTCATGGTTTTTGTGTGTTGTGTATAGGTAATATCTTCTAATAATCGAAATTCTAGAATTCATATGTTAATCTGTGCTTCCTTTGTATTACATCAGATCCTTGGCTTACTCAAAAGTCGACAATGTGTCCTATTTGTAAATGGGATTGTTTACCAACTGATCTTCGCCGTGAAAGAAATCAAATACAACACCAGGAACAAGAACAGCAGCAGGAACAAGACCAACAACTACAACAAAATGAAGCATCTCGTCCTGAAAATGTAGATTCAACTACAATCAATATGCCTATTCCTGGTCCACACACTTCTGTTACACCAGAAATTCATCATGTTGAGAATGCAACTCGCACTACTGGCAGTATTATACCTCCACCCATTTTGCCAGCTTCTTCTCCACCTCCTTCTCCTCAGATTTCAGATCGCAAAATTGCACACGAAAATAACCCATTTGAAGAAGGGGAAAATGAAGCGTCTGTTCCATACGATCCTGTTCATCATTTGAATATGTTTGATCAAGCTAAAGAATCTGATGATTATTCTAAAAATCCTACAACAAATCCATTTGATGGAGCATCATCTAGTATCAGTGAAACTCGTACAAACCACTCTGCCGAATCTTCTTCTACACCAGCATATACATCTGTAGTCATTGAAGATGAAAATCACGATGAAAAGAAGAAACCATCATCGAAAGATTAAAACCAATTCAAATACAATACAACTATTTTGTTATATTATTTTCTTCCTATACATGTAAACATCTAATTATCTATAATACTCTCTATATACTTTGTATCTTTCCTTATTACATCTCATAAATGTATTCAATCATATATTACTAATTGAATAATAAACTAAATTTTATGTATTTTTATCAACTGAATCCCTTATTTATTATGTATCTTACACCTGTAACGTTGTAAAATCAAAGGTTTGTTAAGCATATACCATATATAGTGTTTGTTTGGATAGCATCAACCTATATTATTAACCATGATTTCAGTAAAAATACATAGCGCATGAAAGTTCAATTGTCGTAATGCTTCAATCAAGCGAAGCTTGTAATATTTAATAAAGTGATAAAATAAAGACATTCTTCAAGTATTAAGAAGCTTATATTTTCGCCAGCCGACAGGTACAACTGTTGATTGTTATTATAAATAAGCCAAATCAGGAAATTACTTGATTTACATAATAGTAGGTAACTCATACACTATTTTAAAAATAATCAAGGCTTTATTATTATCTACACACTTTTCTTTCCATTATTCCCTACAAAGCAAACAAGAAATGCAAGACCTATACACACCAAATCCAAATCCTAGGAGATACAGAATATGCTTAATGTTTGATATGCGGTTCGGCGGTCCTTTAGTTTGCTTTTTATGGCTTGTAACGTGATAAAACATTGATAGATGTATGATATTATTAAACCTTTTATTTTTCTCTCTGGGATTTAGGTATTGAATATGTATGTAAGCGTTTTGTCTTTCCAGAAGAGAAGCCGTAAGTTTGATTTGCATGAATAAATTTTCTGAAATTTGCTGATTTTATGTCTAATGTAGCTATTTATTCACACCTTGACGGTACTGCATTGGTTGTTCAAGGTGTTATATGTCTCTTATTCTTTATATCTTCGCTAATCTCTTTGTATTCATTTGCATTGGTAAGTAATGTTTGCTCATGTTAATTGCTGCCATTTTAATGTCATTATCAGAATACTCCCAGACAATTGAAAATTTCACATCGCTTGACATGGACCGTAGTTATTCTGTTCTTGATCTGTTACTTTGTAAACATGCTCCTCTTTTGCTTTCAGAAATCGCAATTCAATCAATGGTGTATAAATAAATCTAGACAAGATACCACTGACTACATATTTTCAACACCTCCAAACAATGACACACTTTTACCTGATTCACAGCTCAATTTTACATTAAGAGAAAATGGAGCAAGTCTTTATAATTGCACTCGATTATGGGAAGATGAAGTCAAGTTTTCTGTGGTTTTATTTGTGATCCTCTTTACAGTCTATGTAAGTCAATTATTCTATTAGAAAATGTAATTTAATAACAAGGCATATTTAGATTCATTTTGCAATGTGTTTTTGGAGATATACTCAAGTTTGTATGCGTGAATTTGAAGCGATGGCATATGAAATGGCCAACAGTATGATGCAAAACAACAACATGATGAATAATAACAATATGATGATGCCTAACGCAAATCCTAATATGATGATGAATTTGGCATCGAACAAGGGTAGATCTGTAGCAACAAACCAGGATTTGAAAGATGATGGTCAGAAGAGCCTTGCTCAATTAGCAAGGGCTGCATTTGGCAGGTTGCGTTAAGTATATCTGCGAATTTACACGATATATGTATTTTAGCATAGATATCGACATTTGAACTTTGATAACTGGGATTTGCAATGGCTATAACAGAATATCAATTCAAAAAAAAATTATACAAAAGCATGCAATTACATAATACACATTTTATTGTTGAAATACTGTTTTAGGACTCTCTTTTGAATCAGTCAATATAAACTATATACCATCCTACTATTTTACTTTTAATAATAAAGTTACATCTTGTTTTGTTATACTCTGTAGTTCACGACTAATCTTGACTTGCCATGTTACTTTCAAAAAAGAATACACTCCAGGAGTTAAAATGGATTCTGGTTTGAATTTTCAAAAATTCAATTTTCATAGCTTTCAACCTTCAAAATCGGAGCGTGCCCTCTTTTCTATAACTAACCTCATACGAAACACTTTCTAGCATATACCTTAAACAGTGCTATACAGATATAAACTGGTCATATTATGTTGCCTATATTTAAATTTATTCTATATCGCACGAAAGACTCAAAAACAGGTAAAAGTCTCTGCTTTTCTCTTGAAAACTGGGTCCCACTCTTCATTTCTACTCAAAAAAAAATTATATGTCAATGTACCTGAGATGTTCAACTTAAATCTAAAAATAAGTATCTAGAAATATCATATTTTTTCAGTCGATATAACTTTTTCAGTGCTATTGTTTCAGACTTTTACACATATTTCACTGCTAAAAATTAAAAATCTTGAGGCTTCATATCTCTACAAAAACTTTAACTATACTAACACTTTTTAAAGTGCTCTGTAACATATTTCAGTATGAGGAAATTATGAGCATTTTTATTGCAATGAGTACTATGATCTTGTAATACATTGAGGCTATTAAAAAGAGGCACTAAGCGATGGACGTTATTGGTGTTACTGGTTGTAGTTGATTATTACTTTGACCAATAATACTTACTATGTATTAAGTGTGGTTAATATGTGACAGGTATGTTATTAAGTATTAGATCATTTACGGTTGTTTATAACAAGTTTATTTGTTTAAAATTATTAATGGAGGAAGAGAACCGATATTTTCACTAATATTCAATATCTGATTTGATACTTTCATATTAATATAAAATATGCAACTGAAACTAATCCATACGATTATCGTTGAAACAGCATGTAATGTGAATCATTACATTTATTTTTATTTTTTTTTCGCTTTTTTGACATTTTTGTAGCAGATTTCAAAATATTCGCTAAATTGAGAAACATTTTTTTACAAACATGTCATTAACCTCATTGAGCTCTATTAAACCCAATGTAGCTTTTTTAAAAATGCTGATTTTTCATGGAGATATCTTCAAAAATGTGCAAAAAAGTAAAAGTTACACTCCACAAGTTAAAATGGATTTTTTTTTCAAAAAATCTCATCTCCAGCATTTTTCCCATGAACTTTTTTATATACTGAGGTAAAAATAGATACTAATATAGATTAATGCTGCAATGATAATGATACCATTTATATATTTTTGGCATTTTTTTGTGCAGAGATATTACCGCTCAAATAATTAGAGAAATATCAGAAAAACAAGGATGATTACTAATTTTATTAAATAAATGTTAATTGCATTTATAATAAAAGTTTTCCGTCTACATTCATTGCGTAATGTTCATTAGATATATGTAAAGTTAAAATAAAGCTTCAAAGATTTTAATCCATAAAACGCATCAAAAACGAATAAATCATCATTAATACCTCCCCACGAAATTATCAAATCAAAAGAACAAACAGCTTAATAAAAATAATTGTGCACAACAATACCTATAGCTCTGTTTTTAGTTTTGTCAAAAATATTAATTTTTCATAGAGTAATGAAGATATCCAGGCGTGCCTTTGTTTTTTGACCTCAACCCCCATCCGAAAATCGAGGTTTTGAGCGATTTTCAAAACAAATTTTTAAAAACCTCTTATTACAATTAGCATGAACCAATGTATAATTTAAAGGGCTACAAATAACAATTAATATAATATAGTTATTATTATAGCATCTGTGGAGTAAATTGGGAAAAACAGATATTTTTTTCTTTGAATTTTGGCTTTTACAGCTTAAATTTAAAAAATTGAAACTTTGAGCCTTAATATCTCTGCAAAAAATTAAGATATACCAATACTTTTTAATAATAAAACTTACTTGCTTTGAAGTGCTCTATAACATATTTTAGTATGAAGAAACTCTAGGTACTTTTTTTTTATTTCATTTTTTTTGGCATTTCTGTGGTAGATTTCAAAGTATTGGTTAAATTGAACAGCATCTTTTCTATATTCATATCATCAACATCGCTGAGCTCTCTTGGATCCAATTTAATTTTTTTTAAAATATTAATTTTTCGTGGAGATATTCTCAAAAATGTACAAAGAGATACTTTTTGTAATGAGTCAAACATTTCAGTTTCATTCATGCAAAACCTTGCCTCATTCCTTATATAAATACTACAAGGAAATCATTACATGATCCCTTGTAGATTTATCAGACTTGTTACACTCCTTTTACTTTTATTTATTCACTAATAAATATCTAATTTACAAATAATAAGAACACCAACCTTCATCAATCCAGTGATCACCAATTTATAATAACAAGAATAATATTTATAAGCATATTATCCACCTTTGTTGTTAGTCCAAAATTACAGATCATTACACTTTTGTTTCTAGCTTCAATTTTTCCCTTGTATACCCTCATCCCAAATTCTGAATTTGAAAAAAGTTTGGACAAACACCTCGCTTTTTCTACGAAAATTGCAGTTAGAAGGTTTAGCAATAGCCCAATCACTAGATAATTTTTTTGGGCATTATTTCCGCAACTTATATTTAAATCATGGTTATAAAGTTTTGTGTATATTTAAAAAACTTTTGAAATTTCAATGGTATTTTGCGCAAAACCTAATGTAAAACATTTGCCTGATTTTTATTTTAATGGATGCAGAATTAAAAACTTTACAAAACCCATTTAATAAGCTAGGTCGATTTACTTGGCAGTTCATGAGCTATTAAACAATTTTGTTTTTGAATCATTTTTCGTTCATTTTTTCAAATCAATTTTGGAACTCCATTACTATAGGGTTTAAGCTGCTGTGATATGAACTACCATTTTGATTATCTCGGCGAAAAATTAGTATTTTTCGCTAAAACAAAAAACACAGAGTAACTTTGAGTTGGATTTATTTTATGAATACAGCACATTAACACTTCAATTTAGATGCTCCATTTTTATAATCAATTTTAGATTAGCCTTGGTCAATTTTGGTTAATATTTGGCCAGTATACTTGTATTTGGTACTAATATCTCTATTTTTCCGAGAGATATCAATGGCCTATAGAGCAAAAGCACATCTTCTTTTAAGGTTTTACGTAGTTCGACTCAATATTGGGCGAAAACATTTGAAATCTATTTTTACAACCGTAAAAAATCGATAAAAAAGTTCCTATCTCATCATTCTACATATATAATTGGTTGGGCTTCGCGCGTCTCGATTATGGTTGTTGAAAAACTTGTATTATCTTTATTTTTAAATTATACACCTATTCTGTAATTAATCGTCTAAATAAAATTGCTCAAAATTTTTTATATCATAGCATATTATAGAGTACGTTAAAAAAAGCAAGTTTGGGTATAAAAACAATCCTCTACCACAATTTTCTGTCGAGATATAACGGCTTAAATTTTTGGCATTTAAGCAGTAGAAAAGTAATCTCAAATACTTGAAAAATCTATTCTACACCATCATGTTTGATAAATAAAATATAGCACATTCCTATTTCGAAGGCTAATTTTATATGATAAATCAAAACAAATTAGCCGCTTCATTTGCTTCGCTTATATTGAAAAAAGGCGTTTTACTGCCTTCATAGAGAATAGAAAGTAAGTTGGTGAGAGATAAAAGTGTTATTCCGTCAGATAAATGCATCTTCAATGGATTGATATATCAAAAATGCAATAAAGATCTAAGGTTGTGGTGTAGCTATCAGCTTTCAGTCGACGTAATTTCAAGCTCAAGCTTATGCTTGGGATGTAACAGGTGAGAGAAATATCGAACAATACAACAGTGTATTATACGGTATACTAATATACCATCTATATCTGGTTCAATATATTATAATAAAGACCAATCGAAATGTATAAAGCATTTAATGAGGAAATTGTACTCTAGTTTATCAATATTCCTATATTCCTAAAATGGTTGCTATGAAATAAAGGAATTAACCTACAATGAAAATAAAGAACGAGTATAAAACAAGGGGTAGAAATAGCATACTCTTGCATACAATGGCATCATCCAGTATATATTTAACAAAATTGTGGGTTTCATGGATAGATAGTACAATGGGTTCAATCATGTCGATCAAACAGTGGGCGATTTCTTTTCGTAAATATCTATTAAGATATGTATAGGATATAGTTAACTAAACTAAATGTTATAAGCAACGCTTTTCTGATTTCTTGAGAAGCATTTTGTATATATAGTCAAATCAAACAATACTTAATTTAGAAAATCAAGATAAATAAAAATCCTTATTCATGGGTGTTGCGTATACATATTTACAATATGCTACATTATATTATTAATAATTTGAAAACAAAGAAAAAACGTACATATACATTTGACATTAAAGTTCAATGAGTCCAATAATGAACTCAATCAATGCAATCCCAAACAAAATCAATGCTTGATGCATATATATATAGAGAGAGAGAGAGAGAGAGAGAGAGCTACAGTTTTGATTTTACTTTTTCAATATCCATCACTCATTTAATAATAACAAAACAAAACAAGCTACAACTAAATTCAATATCATGTTAAAATCAATTTCCAATCTTTCGATTTCAAGTAGTTTCTCTGAAGAAACCAATTTATCCGGAAAGGATGCAAAAGAACCTACAGAAGCTGAAATGTTCCTTACTAGTCTCTTGGAAACCAAAAGCCCATCTGAGATTACCGACTTGAAGGCTCAGGGCAATAGTAGCTGTCAAGGATGTGGCCAAGTATTCAATTGCATTCAAAATCTAGCAGCGATACTCAGCCCAAACCCACAAGACCCAAGCTTTTGTCAAGGCTGTAAAAAGCAAGTAGATAATAAACAAATATAAAACATAGTTATTCACATAATAGTATAGGCTATTTAGTTTAACCAGGAGATCAGATATTGATCATCGATTCAGTCATTCAGTTAATCATGACGACAACCACGAATCCCGTTTCTTGCATGATTGGTATCTTCATTGTTGTTCCTCAATTCCTACTGCTGCTAATAGTACAGAGCTTTATCACCTTCCATTGTCTACAACTTATTATCGCAAAAGAGTCAATAAGAACAATGAAGCAAAATTTACATTTGACTGCTCGCGCCCTGACAAGAATATCGTATCTCATTATGAAGCCTGCTCAGGATGTACTGATTTTGTGAAATCAAAAAGAAGAACATTAAAACTTGTTACCAGCAAAAAAACAAATGGTGGACATGTAGCTTCCATAAAGGAATTGTTTGAATTTTTGGTGAAATCCAACTCGAAATGTGTGTTTACTGGTATGCAAGGATCTTGGGCTCCATTTCCAGGTAATTTTTGTTGACATGTCTTGATTAGAATTCAGTACTAATACATTCAAAAAAGCCAAACTCTTGAGTTTATTCAATAGACGTTGGGTAAGAGATCACTTTGTAAACAATGCATTGTTCTTTTTGTCAATTGATCACATCATTCCATTGTCTGGTGGCGGCGCTTCTGATGTTGGCAACCTTCAAGTTTCTCTACAATGTCTCAATAATGTCAAGGGAAATTACAATTCTAAAGACTTTCAAAATTGGCTTGAAGCGTTTAAGCAACATCAAGGTTATTTGTAATTGTGTTTCACTATAAATAATACAAGCTATATACATTTTTTATATAAATTTACGCACAAAATATCAGATTAAATCAATAAAATTGTCAATTTCAGCGTATCCAAACAAGTCTTTATTTTAACTATTTAACTAGGATCAATGTTTTTGTAATTCTCAATCTTTGTTTACTATAAAGCTCCATTTATTTCTTGCTTTTCTATCCAGTATTTATCGAACTTGAGCCTTGTGCCTTTACGGGTGTTAAAGGTACATGGTCTTCCCTTCAAAATCATTTTTTATTTATGCTATCTTTAGATCATAAAGTATCTTTACAAGCAGATGGAACCTCTGATATCAGCAACCTTCAAGTATCTTTGCAATGTATGAATAACGCCAAAGGAAACTTTGATTCTGAAGATTTTCAGAAGTGGGTGGAAAGAATTAAGCAGTATCATAGAGATATCTAACTATTTATTGGTTTAGTAATTAACGATTAATATGCTACCGTAAACTGATTGCATATTGCTTGTTTCCCTCCATTATTGATATATAATTACAGAATAAAAAGCGCATTTCTCTCATAGTCTTTAATATAATGGCTCCAGTTGTAGCATCACCTTAATATTGGGATTTAAGGATAAAAGTAAAACATAATGAGTATATTATCCAATGAGCATTGCTTCAACAATGAAAGCAACTGTTAAAAATGTCTATTGATTAAAACTTATGGAGGTTTTTATGTATATAAAGCTACAGATTTCTATTTTTATCTCTCTTTAATCTAAAGAACTATTACAAAACCATATAAAGTTTATCAACACATGCTGAAAACATTTTCCAAGCTCAAAATCCCCAAAATTGTCTTTCAAAAAGGCAAATTATCACCAAGAAATGCTTCAAAAGAACAAAATGAAACTGAAACATTTGATATTGACGATTTAAAAAGCATTCAATCTTTGAAAATTACTGATTCCATCCTTATTGATGCACCATTTCGTGGTGTAAAGGATTGGAACAAATCTGAAAGTACCACATTACCAGAAAATGTTAGTTTGGAAATCAGCGAGTCATCTAGTATTGCCACACCTGTATCAGACAGTACACAACTGTCCGAAATCAACGCTTTCGAAGGACATGAAGAAGCTCAATTATCTGTAACTGAGTGTTGGAAATTCAGTAAATCATCTGGAACTACCTCACCTAAAGAAATAACCACATCACCACCAACCAATGTAATTCAAGTACAAACTCATTGTCGAGGATGTATCCAAGCCTTTAATTCTAACTGTAGCATTGTATCTATATTTAATCCAGATGCAACTGATCCAACCTTGTGTTTAGGTTGTAAAAGGTACATGAAGATGATCATACACACACACACAAATATACATACTAATCAATTGCATAATAATTTAGATTACTTACATTTGCTAGGGCATCAGATATTCAACTAAGATTCAACCATTCAGCAAATAACATCAGAAATAATTCAGCTTTTGAAGCATGTTTCATGCATGAATTTTGTCTACATCAACATTCGAGTAGTTTATCTGACTCAGCTGATGATCCTCAATTGTTGTACCATCTTCCTTTGTCCACTAACTATTACAGTAAAGAAATCAACAAAAAAGGCGAAGCTGAATTTATTCTTTGCAAGACTCCAACCGTTCGGGATAAGGCTCAACATTTGTACAGTTGTTCAACATGTAGAAAGTTTGTTCGGATTGAAAGAGAAATATTAAAAGCGGCTACCATAAAGGCTGGTAGTAGATATGTTGTAGCATCTTTCCAAGAATTATTTGAATTTTTGGCATACAACTCGACATGCATGTATTCTGGATTGCAAGGATCTTGGTCTAATTGTGGAATAAGATTGTTCTCATTGTCATTGGACTACAAGGTTCCGCTATCAGAAGGTGGTCTATCGGTAATCAACAACCTGCAAGTTTCTTTAGAGGGTTTACATTTGTTCACAGAAGTTTTTAGTCATGAAGAGTTTCATAGGTGGATAGAGGCATTTAAGGAGAGTCAGGGTTATTATTTAAATTGATAAATTGGGTTGATATTGCTTATTATAAATAATGTTATAATTTTTACATGAAATGTTGATAATAATTAAATAAGATCTGATGTATTCATCGAAGACCATGCAAAATTTGTGAATATGCAGATGTCGAGGGTTTTTCTATACAGGTTTAATAATTTATTTGAGCATAAAAGAAAGCAGTTGACTATTGCCACTGGTAACGGCAATGACAATATAAGAAGAGGTCTCATTTGCTCCAATTTTCCTGTTAATTTAGAGGTGAGGTAAAAGTGATCTAAATGATTTACGGCAAATTCTGTTTCATATCCATCTTTTGTGAACAATTTGTATATGAAATACCATCGTACCTGTATTATTGATAAGAAATTGAAGCGGAAGGTCGAGATCAAAATAGCTTTCTGTAAATCTTTTTACAGAAGGGAGATCAGACAAATCCAAATGAATGGCCACCAAGTCAGTAATAGAAACAGACTTCTCGGTTGATTCGATAGCAATTTTGAATTTATCAAGAGCTCTACATGGGATGATATCCTTGGCTCCCACCAAAAACAAGAAAAAATGTACAGAGCGCCCCCATTCTTTTACACAGCATACCAACCAAAATGTCTGCAGGATAATCTCGTCCTTACAACGAAGATTTACTTGCAATAAACATATGCTTTTGTACAATATATATATACAGTATATACGTTATTTTTATTAGCTTTTTTTTTTTAAAAAAAATGCAAGTAAAAAGAAAGAAAGTAAAAATAAAAGAATACACTAGTTTCAATAAATATGTGGTTTGCGAAAAAAAGGCAAAAAATAAATATGGTTTTGTAAACGACAAACTAAACATTTACTCGGTTGTACGCTTGAAATGGTAAACCTTTTCATCTCCCTTGAAAGGAACACCCAATTCAAGAAGCTTTTGAAAGACAGTAGCGAAATCCTTAAAGAACTTTTCCTCGTCCTTAGCATAAAGATCAAAGTACTTTTTGAATTCCTTGTCATTATACATGTAAATTTCAGCAGGCAGCATCATAACATCTGTGTTATTCTTATCAACCCATTGCCAACCACCGTCTTGTAAAGTCTTTTTGATCCAGTTACGAGAAGAAATGGCCTTGAAGTATTCGTTAGAAAAGATAGTGGGAGCTTCTTGCCAAGGACCTTCAAATCCACTACGTTCAGGATGACAGCGACCCAAAGCATGGGCACCAATTAAAGCAACGATTTCCTGGTCATTGAAGCCCTATTTATTTGTTTGTGTGATAAAGTAAGTAATAATCCGGGAGTATATTTTGGTTGTGTAACATGATTAAAGTTTAAACATACCATTCTATAAAAGACATCGCGAATATGGTCTGCCTTCTTACCAGCGTCAGGAAGACGACCATCGGGAGTACAACTAGTTTCAAATGCATCTTGACGACCAGCTCTCCAAGGGACGGTAGGGCCTCCCTAAATTTCGATATTTAGCATTAAATTCAATTAATCAACAAAATGTTATTATTATTTTTTTACCAATTCTTGAACCGCACAAACACCAGCCAATGTCCAAAGATCACCATAACTAATTTCAGGGTATTTGGCATGAATTTTTTCCATCAAATCACGAGCAATGACTAAACCATTGTTGGCAGCATGACTAGATTCGGGAGCAAAACCTATATTTATAGTAAAATGTTAGAATATCGGTAATTTGTTACTCTTCCAAAAGTATCACATACGCATGGTTGCACCATTGCTACCACCAGTTTTAGTATCTTTATCATAAGTACCAGAAGCATGCCATGCAAGACGAACAAGAACAGGACCATAAGATCCATCGTCATAGCTGTAAAAATGGATGGTGGGAGTATAAATAAGTACCTCAAACAAACCCCAAAATATTTTCCCACAAAATAAAAAATAAAAACTTACTCTGAATTTTCATCAAGCATTTCTGCAATGTCATTATAAACTTGTTGGTAGTCAATATCTTTCTTTTTCTCGGTGGTAGGAGCTGCTGAAGTAGAGAGCTTCTCTGTCTTGAATGATTGAGCGGAATTGTAATAATAACCAGCACCAGCACCAAGAGCAGCCAATGCTACAGGAAACAGTTAGATTTTTTACACAAATGAAAAATCACATACTTACTCAAGAAAACAAGACCACCAGAACCACCCTTCTTGGGTGGTTCAGTAGAGTAAGTACGCATTCCAGCGGCACGAATACCGCCAATGCGACTAGTGGCACCAAGAATAGATCCCGAAGCGAGTAAAGTACGAGGATTTACACGAGAAGATTTAAGTAAAGTAGAGCGGAGAGGATTCATTGCAAGTAATATAAATTATAAAGAGAAGAAGAAGAAGAACAAGAAGAAGTGAGAACATCTTGGATTTTATTTATTGTTACTTTTTTGATTAAACATGTGTGTGTGTGTGTGTGTGTGCCGCTCCATCACTGTGCCTGATCCGATTGAATTTATAGCCAATCAATCAACTGATGACTAAACAAATTTATGTACAATAAGGAAGTTCAAACAACTTGGTGAAACGTGGGATTAGCCTATAAGTTGATTGATGAGTAAAGACATTGTAAGAAGTGAGCTGGGGTAATGTATTGCGCCCCATAATTCATTGAAACATGAAAGCAGTAAAAAAAAAACAAGGCTTGTGCGGAATTAGTCTAATTGAAGCATACATTACATGTGTTTTAAAAAGGGTAGCAATATTCTGTAATATCCAATCATATACATAAAATATTGGCACAATTCAACAATTACAAGATATTGCGTTCAAATTCAATACATCGTATAATATTAAATATTTTCCAAATATATATCGTTGAGCCTGTGAATTTCCTGGGCGGTTAAATTCGCATCAAGATTTTATCTCTAAAAGACTTTTCTACATTTGTCTTTTCTGATTCGCTAAAAGAACGATTAGTAATAATTGATATGCTGTTTGAAGTGTACTGATTTTTGATAGAGTTATTGATTTTCAAGTGCTCCAATCTCTCTCTCTCTCTATATATATATATATTCTAAGAAAAAATACACGATAATTCATGATTTGTAATTAATTAATTAGAATGAACCTTTTGATCACGTATGGTGAACTACTGAATAAACAAGCTTTATATACATGAATGATATATCATACAATCTAATAAATCTCATAAATGTGCAGATTGATCACATGGCATTATAATTATTATATACGAGGCATAAAACGATAAAAGAAACATATTTTAAACTGCAATTTAATGCTAATTTTATAGTAAATTACTTCATTATAAAATGATCGTATATATCTATATACTCAGTAAAAATTAATTTTCAACATTGGAGTGTGCTCCTTGCAGTAAAAAGGGGTAAATTGTATACTATTTAAATCCTTCTTCATTATTAAATTATGAATATATACAATAAAATGCTATTTCTACTTCTCTATTTATATTATTTGGTTATTGACATTTATCTAGCAACTGTTCTGTCGACTCTCAATTATTCCGCAATTTTGAATATATTGTAGGGTTGTTGAGTTCTTGATTTACCTGGTCAAAAACGGCTCTTAAATTGGTTTTTGACAATCTCAGTTGTCAATTATGCGTTCAGAACAACCCTTGTTCTATTTGATTCACATGAAAATTTTAAGTTTTTTTTTAATTTATAATACAATACATTAGGAATACCTTTGATATCTTTGATACATTAGAATACCCTTGGTTATTTATGGTTTATATTCATAATCTCTGATTTGAACTGCATGGCATGGTTTCAAATGAGATGGATTTTAATTTATTATGTGGGGAAATACTACCTAGTTCAGCACACTCCTCATTTAAATAATTGACCCTATCCTAAACACTTTTTAATATATACCTTAGGCGCTGCTAAATATATATAAACTGGCTCCATTTTGCTACCTTTCCCTGGATATTTCATGAAAGACTCAAAAACACGTAAAATCCACAGCCTTTTCCTTAAAAATTGGGTCACGCTTTTCATCGCTGCTATACTTTTTTTTTCACTAAATAACACCAAGATAAAATTATATGCCAATGTACCTGAGATGATCAACTTTAATCCAAAAGTGAGTATCTAAAAATATCCTGTTTTGGCAGTTGGTATAACTTTTTTAGTGCTGATGTTTCAGATTTTTACGCGTATTCCACTGCTAAAAATTAAAAATTTTGAGGCTTCATATCTCTGTAGAAAATTAAGCTATAATAACACTTTCTAATAATGGAACTTACTTGATTTAAAACATTTTATAACATATTTTAGTATGAAAAAATTCTGAGCATTTTTATTTTTTCATTTTTATTTTACGGTTTTGTAGTATATTTCAAATATCCTTCAAATCGAGCTGCAATTTTATTATATTCATGTCATCAACCTCGTTGATCTCTCGTGATTTATCAGAATATTTTTATGTTAAATAAAACGAGAAATTTAATCAAATAAAGAGGGTTTATATACTACTTGAGTTAAGAGAAACGATGTTGTGATAAGGATTATAGGCGTTATATATTATACTAATATGGCATGATGGTGGAACGTCATACTTTATTAGTGTCATGCTGTAATATCATGCTGGAACATCATGCTGGAACCGTGGTTCCGTTGATGTCTAATTGCCTTGCATTTCTATTCATGAACTATTGTTTTACTTTTGGATTTGACATCTGGTTAAGAATGATACATCATCTTGGATCTAATTTAGTCTTTTTCGAAAAAATATTAATTTTTCGTAGAAATACCTCAAAAATATGTACAAGGAGATACTTTTGTTTCTAGCGTTAATTTTCCCCCAGTATAACCTCGTCCCAAATTCTGAAATTGAAAAAAAAAATTACACAAAAATCTTGTTTTCTCTACAAAAAATGGAGCTAGAAAAAGGTTCAATAATAGTTTGATCAATAGATAATTTTGTTGCATATTATCTCCATTAATTATATTTAAAATATGCTTATAAAAAGGACTACGCTAAGAAACAGGTCCTGGTTTTAGACATATCATTTTAGGAGTTTGAAATTTTACATACTACCAATAGGAAATAAATATAGCCGCCAAACTGTTGTAATAATTTAATGATATGCACTAAAATATGTTTGAGGAAAAGAGACTGAATTTATTGATATTGTTATAATTGTAATTATATATAAATGACTGAGTTACAACATCCTCCGGTTTGACAGAATATATAATAATAATATAAAAGAAAATAACCAAAATAAATGAATCGCATTTAAAACCTATGAGAAAAAAAGCTTGATTGATTTGATATCATTCATCATAGTATTATTCCTTGATTAATGATATATGTATATTGTTGTAACTTTTGCTGTTACATTTCAAGTTATATCTTGTTTTTGATAATACTTATATATTGTCATTGGACCAATCCAATCGTGTTGAAGTTTCATAAGTCTAACTTTTGACGATCTTGATGTGTTGAATAATAGAAATTTGTCATTAACTTTTAGATTTTAGTTCATTGTTGTGTTCATAATAATGTTCATTTGTAGTTAATTTACTGTATACTACGAAAGCTTGTTTAAGGTTTTTTTTAATCGTAATACAAACTTTGATTGTGGTGTATGTGCTTGACCTTTACACAATGGCAGTCTTCAGTTTCTTGAGTAATTCGATTGATTGATTTTGCCAATCTTCCGTATACTAGTTCAAACGGTAAAAAACCAGTACTTTGGTGAATCATATTATTATATACGAAACGAATTAACCTAATATTTGTGTCCCATTGCTTGACAACATTAACATTTTGTGCATATACGATTATTATTTGTCTCAATGTTTTTATATATCTTTGAACAATATCGTTTGAGAATAGATGCTTTGGTGGTGGTGTAGTAAATAATGTTTTGATGTTTAAATATTGATTTAATTGTTGAATGATGCTCCATTATCTAGTATTATTTCATCTGGTATACCGTGCCTTAAAATGTAATTGTAATAAAATACTTTTGCTAAGTCATTCATAAGTGTTGATTTCATAGGATAACTCTCAATGTATTTTGTAAAGGCGTCAATAACAACTAATACATGTAGATTTTGTTGATCAGATATTGCTAACATAATTCAATATTTCCTTCGGCTTCAAATTTCATGTGTTTTCTATCACTTTAAATATATAAATAAAAAAATAAATTAATGTTTGGCTAACCAAGCACTTGCAACTAATGCTTTAATTTAAATATTCCTCAGTTTTTAATAGAGTATACATTTGGTAGACCATATATTTTCACATTTATTAACATAAGTGTTTACGAAACTCTGATTTGCATCGACATATTGTTTTAGCAAAGTTTGACAAGGAGTTTTCAGGTAACTGGTCATATCTTAGGCATTGTAAAGGATTAAAACTTTAGCCACGCTTATTTCAGGGAAGCATATGAAATGTCAAAACAGTCGATAGAAATAGCCTTGTCAAAATATTACACTTTTTATTAACAACACATCCAGAGGATGTATTTATATATTTTTTATTATAATTATTGCACATAATTACTATCTAAGGACATGATATCAACGTGGACGCATGTTGATTTAATATCACACCAATTATGGGCCCAGCTCTTGAATGTGCGACCTAAGATAATATAATATTGATATAACAGCATTACTTATATTACTGTAAAACATATCATTTGATTTTTGAAAATTTCGCTTAAAATTGATTTAAATCAGCCTTATTTTTATCTTTAAGCAATTCTTTCAGCTCCAATAATAAATATATTTTTTAAAAAAAACTTGAAATACATAAAATGTCATCTGCATAATCAGCTCATAATTTTTTTTATTTACTATTTAGTGCAAGAAAGAGGTGCATATTAACTAATAAAAATTGTTGTTTGTTTATTTTAGAGAATTTCATGCGAAACCCAAAATCGCATTATTCCAATCGATATCACCAGAAAAAATGTGCGATAAAATAAATAATTTAGATAAATTGTATCAATTAAAAGATTTCAGTAAATATATATACACTTTATTAAGATGAAATAGTAGTATAAAAAATTGATGTTACATTCATTTTGGTGTACCTTAAATCCTCTTTAAAATTTGTAAAATTAACTCTGTTTAGTGCCAAAATTAGTCAAAATACAGATCCTAACACATTTCACAGTGGTGCCTTAGAGATAGAGCAAGTAGTGTTTCATCTAAGCTATCAAAAAACTAGTCTTTTATAACATTGCTTACTGATACAGTAAATGTAGTAGTTTAAGGCAAAAAAAGCTGTCTGTATATATATATATTTATATATATGTCATATCATAATACATGCATTGAAAAAATTGCAAAACCTAGCCCGCAGGGCGACGCCATAATTTAGCGTAGGGAAATCGAATGGCTGAGTCTCTTAGACTATGATATATCTAAGCTTTAAAGAAAAAAAATTCAACTTTTCTTATATTTAACTATGTGCTGTCTGAAAATTTAGTTTTTGTAGCGGACATTTTCGGGGCTCATTTTATCCTTACCAACACTCATGATTTTGGTCAAAAAACAGAAAAATCGGATTTTGACACCAAATTCAATGCTTAAATATACAATATTGTGAGAGAAAATTGTAGCCATAGCTAATACACATTTTATAAAAGCTTAATATTAAATGTTAAGTAACGAAATTTTGTACTTTTGTCCCAAAAACTGTTTTTTGGTTAAAGGATTTTCACGTAAGATTTTATAATAATTTTTTTTTTATGTTTTACTGAGCAAATAGAGCGCCTAATTCTGTATATTTACGTATTTTTTGTTTTGGTAATTGGTAGTATAATTAACTCTAGATTTGCAAAATCAGAAAATAAAAATTAAAAAATGTCAAAATTGATGATCTGGACAAGAATAATTTTCGAAATTAATATTCCGCTTATAGGCCTTGTAAGTCTTAAAAATAAGAGATTTTATGATATCTGAGAACGTTTTCAAGAATTTACGATGTTGTACCCACTTGTATCAAGCTTAATACTACTGTAAATCATTATATATGTTAATATTGTGTGATAGTTTATTTGATAATAGCAATGTAGTTACTTTCTAATTATTGCTCTAGAGGTAATTTACATTGTGTTTTAGCCTTAATTCTCCAATATTATAAACATAAACATGACCATCACTGGAACCTATTGTCGCCTTTTTACCCTCTTTGTCCTAAGCCAGTTTATTCAATTGCTTTACCAGAACCAACGTAAGTGCTACTTACAAATGGTTCCTCGGTATTTGCTGCATTCAAATTCCATAAATTAAATTGACTGGTTCCATCTACGGTAGTATCAAAGGTATCATCAGCCCGCCTTATAATAAATGTCAATTTAAAATCAGAAATATCCCATTGTCAATGTTGTAAGATATGGCAAGCTTGATTTTTAATAATACAGTAATTAAATAAAAAATAAGATGATATTAATAGCATATTGTAATGATTCATATTACATGATGTTTCAACAATAATTGCATGAATTAGTTTCAGTTGTATAATTCATATAAATATGTAAATGTTGAATCAGATATTGAACATTAGTGAAAATATCTGTTTCTTTCCTTCATTAATAATTTTAATCAAATAAATTTATTATCACAACCATAACCAATTTATTACTTAATACTACTTGTCAAATATTAATCACACTTGATACATCATAGTAAGTTTTGACCAAAGTAATAGTCAACTACAATTAGTAACACCAACAACGTCCACCTCTAGTACTTCTTTCTTAATAAACTCAACCTATTACAAGACCATAGTACTTATTACACATATGGTGAGTATTTGACATCTAAGTAATTTTCATATAGTATGCTTTTAATCCCTTTTAAAAACCCTGAGGCAAACACAATATCTTGGTCCTGTAATTTCTATCCATCAAAATGTTGTAATTTCCACTACACAATGAATGCACCTTTTACCAATCTTGGCCACGATGTACACACTACGGCCGACCTGTGTGGCACAAGATAATTTTGTTGTGCCCAGGTGGGCTGCACCCTATAGTTTGAACTGTTGCTGTGCCCACTTAATATGGTTAAAAAGATAACAATATGCACATGGGCACAACAAAATAAACTGCGCACAAGCACAGCGCTAAGCCTATATGTGGAGAATTATAGATTTTGTTCATGTGCATGACATTAAGTAATCCCATGTGTGCATAATAATAGTAGAATTTCCCATAAGTATACCATTATTCCTGTTTGTGCGTAATAATAAAATCTGATCATGAGCATAATGAGCTGATAGTATGGGCATAAATTGGTTTGTACATGGGCATTGTGCCGTTCTCAAATTTCCATTGCATTTTCTACTGGATTGGGTTTTTAAATTACATTTGATTTTATTAATGTAGATTATAGGCGATACAATTCAATACGCTGCTGATGTAGAGCAATACATGCAAGAACCAATATATTTACAATTAACATCATTTATAAATATATTTATAGCTATAATGTTTACAGCAACAATGGTTTTTGCTGGATCATAAACTTAAATACCACTTACTGCTTACATTTATATGCAAGCCAAATCTAAGATTATATATGTTACTTTATCGCTTATCCCTCATAATTCATAAATTTTAAACAAATTACCCTTCTTTAAACTTACTATTTTAGTTTACGATTGTCAGCTGTAAAAAGATT
Organism: Mucor racemosus; assembly: GCA_027405735.1. Taxonomy (NCBI): domain Eukaryota; kingdom Fungi; phylum Mucoromycota; class Mucoromycetes; order Mucorales; family Mucoraceae; genus Mucor; species Mucor racemosus. Next base: position 89,098 of record JAPEHQ010000018.1, read on the forward strand.
TGTTTTCAAGTATACAGTAGCTACGATCAAAACTATGGTTATTAGACAAAACATTAGATTATTCCTTTTTTGTATTTCTATATCATTTGAAATTTTATTACTTTTCTGGAACATTTCGTTGGTTTGTAGTCAGTTCTAGTACTTTATTATTGAGTAGATATAAATATCGTTATCTTCGATTTGATCTGGTAATCAAGAAATACGTTCAACAATGCAGTAGTAAATAATGATATATGATCTTAAAATGCGTTTAAATGAAAATATCAGTCTTTAATATAGACTGCTATTTATATTAAAAACATTAGTTTCTTATGTTGTTAGAATGATGCGTATTCAGATAAAACAAAAGAATACCAGCTTGATAGACTGATATACTTTATCAAACGGTGAATAATATCCTTGGAATATCAAAACAAAAAGAGAGAAACAACACACATAGAAAAGGATTTTCAAGGCTTTACATTATTTAGCACAATTAAAACCCTGCTAAATTGCACATTTCAGCCAATGTAAAAGCAGCATTACAGCGTATTAACCATAAACTGAATAAAAAAGCGTTTTTATTTTACTTTTCTTATATTTAACCACGTATGGTCTGAAAATTCAGTTTTTGTAGCGGACATTTTCGGGACTCATTTTATCCTTACCAACACTCATGATTTTGATGAAAAAACAGAAAAATCAAATTTTGATACCAAAATCAACGTTTAAATATACTACATTGTGAGAGAAAATTGTAGCCATGACTAATACACATTTTATAAAAACTTAATATTAGATGTTAAGTAGTGAAACTTAGCATTTTTGGCCCAAAAACGGTTTTTTGATTAAAGGATTTTCATGTAATATTTTGCAATGAAACAAATTGTTATTTTTTATTGAGCAAATAGAGCGCTAAATTCTGTACATGTGTATATTTTTGCTTTTATAATTGGTAGTATAATTAACTCTAGATTTGCAAAATCAGAAAAAAAAATTTAAAAAATGTCAAAATCGATGATCTGGACAAGAATAATTTTTGAAATTAATATTCCGCTTATAAGCTTTGTAAGTCTTAAAAATAAGAGATTTATAATATTTGAGAGCTTTTCCAAGAATCTACGATGCTGTACCCACTCAATTCAAGCTTATTACTGTAAATCTTTACATTCTTTAATATTATGCAATAGTTTATTTGATGACAACGAATATTTACTTTCTAATTATCGCGCTAGGGTTGTTTTACATTAATTTTTCGTCTTTCCTCTCCAATATCATAATCATAAACATGACCATCACTGGAGACAATGATAAAGTGTAACAAGGTAAATCTGCCAATTATATGATACATTCATTAAAAAGATTGCAAAAGCGAGCTCCCCCTCCCCCAGGGCGACGCCGTAATTGAGTGTAGCGTGATCGAACGGCTAGTGAAACATATTGATAAGGAAACCCAGGCTTTCCAACTCTTCGTGCTTTAAATAGTATCAACAGCAGTATTTGGAGACCTCGAGTTGTAAGATGCAAGATGAGCACATTGGCAGCTCCTGACTGACTCCAATCATTTGATATAATGACCTGGAAGTAACTTTAAAAGAGATGATGCTCTTTTTTAAAATTATTTATATATTGTATTCAAATCCAAATTATTTATGTTAACCTTTCTTTATTGTTATATCGATCAATAAAGTTGTATTTGACTAAAGGGCCCTTCAGAAACGGCATCTTTCAAGACGATCGTTGACCCTTGGTGCTTTTGTTTAATTTAGGTACTACATGTATTCAACTCGGAAATAAAAGATAAGTCGTGTACATAGGAGATACTTCTGTCCTATTTAATAACCAGGTGTATTGCTTATTTTGTTCCTTTTAGTTTGTTGATCAGATAAAAAATCCTGCAAAAACAAGTTCTTCCATACTCTACAGTACAATGTGAGCGTTAGTCCTTGGTACTTTTTTTCTTTTTTATTTGTTTTTTTTTAGAAACTTTGAATTTAAAGCAACTGTATTTAAAAAACCATCGTACCTCCGTTAGACGAACTCAAAAATTACGCTTATGCTATAAAAACGAAGCTGGTTTAGATTAATTTTGATTCTTTTTTTGTATATGAATGGCCAAATTTTGAGGTTCTGTTAAATATCAAGCTTCTAATAATGAAACGTGAACACTATATACAGCCTAAGGACACCATATAAAGCATAACTCAATGTTCATCTGTAGCAAAAATTTTAACTCTGGTAAACATAATACATCAATTCTATACCAAAATTGAGTGTAGTAATCCCATCCAAGTTCGTAGAATTGCTTGAACCCTTAAACTATTTAGTGGTTCATGTTTGATTGATGTGTTTTAACAGCTTAAATGATACTCTAAAGCGATTTTTACAGAGAAAATATATATAGGCTATTTTAGTATTTTCTAAGCTTATACATAAATGCCAGTTTTTCATATGCTGTCATTCTTTGACACAAACATAGAGCATTAGATGTAAATGCATCAAGCAATTTCTTACTAAGCACTACAGTTCTAAATTAAATGGAAATGATATACTTTCATGAAATTGCCTCTTCCGATTGGATTGCTCATGTTTATGCGTATTCTTTTTATCATGCAACGAAAATTCAAAGGCTGAGCAAAGCTAAACGGCCATTTCAAGTTGTATATGGATAGAAAGTGCAGTACAATATTAAGTCTAAAACTATTTTCTTGTTTGAATGTATTCGTGGTACTATGTTTAAACATACTAAACAGACAAAAAGGGATTTTGTATATATACATGGTTAGTGTAAGCAGCAGTAAATGTAAAATAAGCTGATGCTACTGGATTTTTTTTTTATAATAACCAGCTTGTAAAAACCGGACACACCATTTATAATCAAATTAAGAATTGACTAACCACGTTTTCTAGTTACATTTACACTTGAGTAACTATTAATTAAATCGAGACAAATGAAAAAAATAGGGTTGTAATGGTTTATTTTTCTACATCCCATTGGGTATACATATGTATAAAGACATTAGTGTCCACCTTAATGAATTTATATGGTAAATTTATATAAAAAATAATTCACCAAATAAATAAACAAACAAGTTTATTATAGAATATATAATTTATACAACAAATGTACCAGCACCAATACAATATAAACCAGTGGTGACACTGTGACACATTCAGTTGCATTAAAAGTCAAGGACGACGTTACATTATAAAGAAAAAAGGGGGTGAATTGCAGCTTCAGTAGGAAGAAATGAGGGGATCAACCCCATCTCTGGGTAATATTAACCTGCAAATTATAGTTTCTTCCCCCACACTTTCCCTTTCTCCCCTTCTTCTTTCATCTTCTTTCTACTTTTATATATATATAAATATATCTATCTATCTATCTATCTATCTATCTATCTATCTATCTATAATATGTCTAAAGTTTCTATTAAAAACGACATGTGGCCCTCTTTCCAGCCTATTGATCAGCCACAAAACTCACAAAAGAGAAAGAGAACCTCTGCTACTACTCTCAAAGATACTGATAATGAAAATCCTGTTTCCAACAAAAGGTCTAGAGGTAAAGGTTTATATTAAAGAACAATAACAAAATGTTATATTGATACATCCACGCATAGGCAAGAGAAATGCTACCACTGTTACTTCTGCCGCTGCTGTTGCCCCATCATCTGTTACAATTGTAAGTAATGATAAGAATGTATGATACATGTTGTGTTCCTGCTTTGTTTTTTTGTTTACAAACAATACTTACAAACAAAATTTAGGCCAAGTCTGTTGTATGGATTGGCGCCATTTTGATGCAAGAAGAGGAGGAGAAAGAGAAAAGTGTTGAAAATGAGGAGATCCCTTCCATTTCTGCCGCATTTAGTATATTTTATGGTTTGAATGATAGTCGTAATATCACTGAAAAAATCAGTATCAAGCAAAACCAAAATATTGACCATGTTTATATTATGGTAAGATTGCGTACTTTTATAATACCTGCTTCTATTCGATCTAACAATGTTTATTCTTTTAGGGAGTTATTCGTGCACTGGAGAAATGCGAAGACGATTCAAGCCCATTGTCTATTCACACAGGCAGTAAAATGCTTCAATCTGGTGGGTGGTTCTACAATTTTAGATGTATCACAAGTATATTTAACCATTTATATGTAGTCTTGGATCAAGGCAAGCAAGATAAGGAGAATATTTGTGATCAAATCAAAGAAAAGATTGCAAAGAGAAAGGGAACTACATCTATTGTAAGTTTCTATTTTATTGAGCCAAGTAAAAATCTAACGTATTTATCACAGCGTTCTGCTACCAACAAAGAAGACGAATTTCAAACAGCCTATAAACTTGCCTCTGAGAAATTATTTGAAGTAGAGTAAGTGTGCATTTTGAACTATTCTTGCCATGCGTCTTTAATTAATAACATTGAAACTAGTACAATGGAAATTGATGTTACTGGAAAGAGTTTAGTTGATTCATTGGAAGTAGCAGAAAATAAAGAAGACATCTCAGTAACTATCACAACTACCTCCACAGATGAGGTCAAGTTAAATAACGGTAATAAAGAGACAGTTGTTACTACAACCACTGTCGTTAAGGAAGAGTCTATTGCTACTATTTTAACCGATCAAGATAAACAAGCGCTCGTTCCTCCTCCTCCTCCTTCCTGGGCAGCTACTTTAAACCTTCGTAATCTTTTGGATATCTTGAAGGCACCATTTACTCGCAACAAGTAAAAACAAATATATAAATCTATACATTATTATATAATATATTCCCTCTCCCACACACACACACACACACACACATTTTCCTCTTACGTACTATTCCTTACTTTTTTCTTCTTAATCTATTCTCTTTACACCCATTTAGTATACTATTATTATCATTATAATTTCAAATAAATAAATCAAAAAAAAAAATATACACAAAAGTTCGATTATTATTCTCCTACTTGGTCCATGAATTTCCCCAAATCTTAAAGTTTCAGGGGATTTGGCTCAATATAGTTTTGAAAGAAGGAGAATAAAATACCAGGGACAATATTATACTTGTTCTATAGGTTTCTATTGTTTGGATTGCAGATCAATTACTAAATGAACTTTTAGAGCTCGCTAGAGTTCCATCACTTTTTCCTTTTTGGATATATTATCATTGGAATTACGTCCTTTCTTTTGAAGGATTTTTTTAGCCTTTCAACTACATTCACTTTCACTTTAAAATAATAGTTTTATGATCTCGAGTATATGAAATATGTCTAGATATTTTTTATTTTATCAAATATGTTTCGGATTCATGCAAAAATGTCATTTTTACGTTTGGTTTCAGAGGAAACACTTCTAATCAAGCTCTTCAAACGGTGACTAGTTTTAAACAAGATTTGGGACCCAATAAAAATTTGCATTATCCTGCTAACTGTCAAAATCCTTGTTATAAAAAAGCTGTTTGTCAGATAGAAAAACCCTTGCTTTCACTTTATTATAAATAAAATGGCATCTGCTTTCGATTCATTCAAAGTTGTACATCAGTATCAACTTGCTGCAATCCCCGAGGAATTATGGCAACCTCTATTCATGAAACTTGCGGACGATTATCTCGATGCTGGTAATGTGTATTGGAAAACTTAAATATGCTAAAAGAGAAAAACTCATATTCCTCGGTTGAAAATGTAGGAAACTTTGCTGAGCTTCATCATGGTGATCCTATGGAGGGCTACTCTCTTCATGTCAAAGCTGATCAATCTTTAAAAAAGCACAGGTATATTGCATATTTTGAAAAAACAAGCGCGTATATGAAACATTGACATGGTTTATATAATAGCGATATCTTTTTGGTCGACCATGCTTGGACTACTTCACCCGAGACAGCCAAAGAAGAGCTTCGTCTCAATCTTTCCTTGATGGATCGTCTCGAAAATTTAATGGATATTGAGCAAATTGATGCCCCTGAAAACTCTGATGATGAGGATGATGAGGATGAAAAGCCTAGCGAAGAATCGATTAAATTAGTTGCATCTCAAGCTAATGTCACTGAAAGAGAGGCTGAAAAGGCATTGATGGCCGAGAATAACGAAGTTGTAAATGCAATTATGGTAAGGGAAACATTTCGCAATGCATTGGAAGGGTTTGACATCTAATTACATTTAATAGCGCTTGACAATTGACCCTGAACAAAAAGCTGAATCTGATAGATTAGATGATCTCATGATGAATCAAATTCTTGCTAGTGGTAAACCTCAAGAAAAGGAAAACAATGAAAAGCAAGAAAGAATTGAAAGAAGAGAACAAAGAGAGAAAGATTGGATCAACCAACGTGTCAACAACATTTATCAAAAGATGTGGTCTTTTATTCAAACTTACACCTATTCTATTCTCCAACAAGATGGTCAACCTGCTTCTCAAACCGCTTGGTACATTAGTGATGAGGTTGGATCTTCTATCTGTCACTCCTCTGATCCCAATGTTGTATGCTTGCCCTTTATCTTTTCTCGCGGATCTAGCGGTATGATCCCTTATAGTGTATTTTTCCCTGTCAAGGATATTGAAGCTGGTGAGATTATTACATGCGATTTATTGCCCAAGAACGTTGAGCGTGAGTCTGACAAGCTGGCTTATTTGTTTGCTTTCCAAGATCGAGTTCTTCTCACTGCTGAACTTCAAGCAAAGCGTGATGAGCTTATCAACAGTTTCAAGACTGAAAGTGAAAAGAGAAAGAATCAAAAGTTTACTCCTTCATCAGAGACACAAATTTTATCATCTGAACAAGCTGTGGAAGCTGTGAGAAAGGAAGCAGAAAGTAAAACAAAGGCAGAATCTGTTGTTGTTTGCACTGATACCACATTTGTTCAACAATTCTTGAAACTGGATAACGTGAAATTCACTGATGATCCCGCAAAAGCTGATATTCTTTGGACTAGTCAAGATTTCCAAGGCTGGGATTCTCTTGAACCTCATCAAATTGTTAATCAATTCCCTAATGAAAAATGTGTTACATACAAGCATAATATGGCCGAATTAATACAGTAAGTGCAAAGATGATGCTCCTTGAAAATTGGAATACTAAATGTGTGTAAATAGAAACACTTTTGGTGCTCCAGCTTGGTTTATGCCCACCTACAACGTCATGACTCAATTATCTGAAGTTGTTGGTGATTATTTAAATGTAAGTTGATCAGTAGATATACATAATCAAAGCAACTAATCCTCATACTGATTTAGACTGAAGAAAATGAAGAAACTAATCTTTGGATCCTTAAACCTTGGAACATGGCTCGTGGTTTAGGTCTTGATATCACCAACAATTTATCTGAAATTGTTCGTCAACATGACAATCCTGTTCCCAAAATTGCTCAGCGTTATTTGGTATCACCCTGTCTTTACAATGGCAAGAAGTTTGATCTTCGTTACATTGTTCTTGTTCGTCGTACTGAACCCAACTTGATTGCATTTGCTTACAACATGTTCTGGACTCGTTTAGCCAACAAAAAATATGATTTAGATAATTTAGACGATTACGAATGTCAATTTACTGTTATGAATTATTCTAAATATGAAATGACTCAATTGGATTACAAGAGTTTTATTCATAATATGGAAAAGCAACATGATATCAAGTGGGATAATGTTCAAAAGGATATTAATGCTGCCATGAAAAATGTTTTGGCTGCTGCTGCTTGCACTCCTCAACCATTAGGTTTAGCTGGAAGAGATACCTCTAAATTCGATGCTTTCAGTGTTTACGGCTTTGATATCATGTTGACCGATGATTTCAAGCCTGTTGTTATTGAGACCAATTTCTCTCCTGATTGTACTAGAGCTTGTCAGGTAAAAATTTTATCAACCAAAAGAATTAATTTGAAAAACTAATCTTTGAAATTTGTATAGTATGATCCTGAATTTGTCAACAATATCTTTTCACTTGTTGATGGTAGATTTGGTACAACTGAAAAGGGTTTGAAGGCATTTACCCCGTTGTAAATAGTAAAATAATAGAAAAAGTTTTTTCCTCATGTTAGTTTAAAGGAGACGAATAAATGTATTTGATGTGTATGCCTTTATTATTGATATATATATATATATTTGTTCATTTGCTTTACTTTGATTTGAGATGGAGTAGGGTTTTAGGGAGGAAAAGAGTGAGCGAGGGGAGGGAGGGAATATACTACTTTATTCAATTTTAGATTCAACATCACCTGAATTAGGCATCATAACAGTAGAGGCATTTGCAGATATGGTAGCTACAATAGAAGCATCTGTTGGAACAGGCATTACAGGAATTTGTTGAGAAATGGCTGCAGTAGAACTAGTACTAGAACTACCACCAGCAGTAGAAGTGGCAGCAATATTCTTGTTGGCGGGTAAATCAAGCACATCCCTTCTCTTAAGATCCTGTTGAATATTTTCAATATCCTTTGCCAAAATGTTTGTAACGCCATTAGCTTTAAGAGACTTTACAATAAAGGAAACACCAACATGTTCTCTTAACAAACGATGAACGAGAAGCAAATGTTCAGGAGACAAAGATCTGTACATGGCATAAGTACGAGGATCTTCAGCAATAGGATGATTGTGTTCACCAATACTTTTACGAATTATCCAGAAACTACCACGACAGCAACGAGCATAGATCATACATGCACATCCAGTCTTTTGAGATCTTCTGATACGTGGTCTTATAGTTTTATCTTCACTTGGTCTTTTATTGTTCTTGCGATAATGACCACCATGTTTACAGATCAAATAAACCTTTGTTTTATCAGATTTGCTTGTAGTCAAAGCCACGTTGTGTTTTCTTCCATATTCAAAGGCTTCAGCACGAAGTTCTTCCAATGTTTGAAACATTCTTCCCATAGCAAATTTCTCATAAAATTCAGTGATAATAGGACTAGAAGGATCCAAAGTAGTATCTGTGATTTTCATACTGTTGTTACTCTTGTTATCATCATCTGCTGCGCAACCGATAGGAGAAATACCACTAGTATGACCCAAGACAGCTTGTGATAATAAAGCAGCATTAGTACTCAACAACTGAGCATTGTCAGCTATAGAAGAATAGGTATGATGATGAGGACTATTATCCAACAAACTGTGCATGAGTGGTTGACTATTAACGTCCATCAAAGTTTGTTGCGTGTAATCAATCGTTGTTCGTTGTTCAAGTGCATTTGACAAGTTGGCAGCTGCTTCGGAAAGACCTGTTACAGGTTGGCTGTTCACTTCTGATAAGATTTCGTTTTTGACTTCTTGACTCATATTGTCTATCGTTATATGGACACCCACTATACGCAATCAAATAAGAAAAGAAAAAGAGAGAGCAAGAATGAATAGAGAGTCTACACTATCCGCACCCTTGTGCTACAAGTTTTCTCCCTTCTTTTTGGAAGGCTTGGTTCATTTGATTTGGTATGTTTTAACGCGGAACTTGATTTAACCGTTGATTCGGGATCTGATTAAACCATTTGTTTACTCGTGGGATTAAAGAAGTTGTTCTATATTCAGAAATGGAGATATATTGCATTTTTCATTTACTGATTAGATATTCAATACATGCAATGCTTATGAAGTCATTTAATTGCTTATGACCAGTAATATGCATTATGAAGGATGTATATATACCCTACTAGATAGTGAGTAAACCTCAATGCATTACCTTATAAATAAAAAATCCTATCATACACTTCAAATACTTGGCCATACTTTGAGAATACCTGAATGTCTTTAATTGCTTGATATGCAATCGCAAATATTCTACGTTGGAGAGACAATATAGCTACAATAATATCCAATCTATATGATGATACATGTGCGGGAATAGCATGTTTTTGAGATGCAATTACTATCTAATTGCTTGTAATTTTGATGATAGTAGGACCACTGATGCCAGCAACAGGAATGATATGATTATTTTAATTATCGAATTCAACAAAGAATTGAGCATGGCCTTCATTACTAGTAATTAAAACTTTGACATTATTAGGATACATTCTAGTCGAGCAGATTTATTTTATTTCATCAATGCCATCTACATTACAAGAATGCTCTTCTATTTCATGGTCAAAATCTTCAACTTTCAAATATGCTGTACATTTAGCTATTGCGGGAGAAAAATCATGTTCTTCAAGATAGTTTACAGCTGTACCAGGACGCTGTCGTACTATCATCTTCATATATTTCAACCATGCACTGGGAATATATCCAGCCAAATTAATCTGAGTAATGTATGTGATATGAGTATTTTTGTCTGTTTTTGTGATTATCCACCCAGAGATTATCAAATTGGCACGAATTCTAAATTGTAGAACAGGTAAACGCCCATCAACGACAGATGTCATAGCAATTAGGCATTCAGTCCCTGATAATTCACGAGATAATATACCTGCAATATCACGAAGATAGCATTTCTTTCCACCATAAGAAAAGTTAGCTTTGAAGCTGCACCAAAACAAAAATTCATTTATACTATACATCTCTTCTACTTTAGCAAGACTAAACTTGGCATCTTCTGAGAGAGAATATCAATTATTATCTAGAATATTCTTTTACAAAATATCTACTCACAAACTTTTCTACAACAACGTAAAGTAGCTATAAATGCTACCTGCTGGATGGTGAATTCATGACCTTCGATATCAATCTCACCTCAAAGAATTAGTAGAGGATAGCGGTCATCAGTCTTGTAATAGTGCTGATACCTTAGGCACTACCAAATATATATGAATTGGTAATATTATGCTATCCGTCCCTGAATTTATTTTATACCTCACGAAAGACACAAAAACGCGTAAAGTTTACTGCTTTTCTATATAAACTGGGTCAAATTTTTCATCCCTACTCTACTTTTTTTTTTTTATTAAATAACACTACAAAAAAATTATACGCCAATGCACCTGAGATATTTAACCTTAATCCAAAAACAAGTATCCGGAAATATCCTATTTTTTGCAGTTGGTATTAATTTTTTAATGCTAATTGAAGTGAACTAAGCTAGATTCCCATCATAAAATACCTAAATTAAATGTCATCTCATTTGAAACCATGCTATCAAAGATAAGGCTATATAGTAAATAGACAATTGCATAAAGATAGCAAGGGTATAATACTCAAATAAGAGATGCTAAAATACTAAAGTAATATGGGATATCCTAAATAAAAGATACAAAAAGTACATGCTTATCAAGTAGAACAAGTAAGGGCTGTTCTGAAAGCATGATTGACAAACTATATTTAAAACACCGTTCTTGATCCAAATCAATAACCAAACAACCCAACATTTATACTCAAAATTAATGGAATCGTTGACAATTGCAATGCAATTGCAAGATAGTAAATAATCACCAAATAATATAAATAGAGACGTAGAATAACCATTTTATTGCACATTATCCATATTTTAATAAAGAAGGATTTTAACAGTATTCTTTATCGCTTTTTACACCCATATTTTACTGCACTAATGTTTCAGATTTCTACGCGTATTTCACTACTAAAAATGAAAAATCTTCAGCCTTCATACCTCTACAAAAAATTAAGCAATGCTAATACTTTTAAATAATAAAACTAACTTGCTTTGGAGTCCTTTATAACATATTTGAGTACAAAAAAATTAAGAGTACTTCTAATTTTTTTTCATTTTTTTGGGTATTTTTGTAGTAGATTTCAAAATATTCGTTAAATTGAGAAACGCTTTTTTAAATTCATGTCATCAAGCCCGTTGAGTTCTCTCAGATCTAGTTTAGTTTTTTTTAAAATATTGGTTTTTCGTGGAGATATCCTCAAAAATGTGTACAAAGAGATACCTTTGCTTCTAGTTTCGATTTTTACCCTGTATAACCTCATCCCAAATTCTGAATTTGAAAGAAATATGGACTGAAATCTTGTTTTTTATATGAAAAATACAGCTAGAAGGTTTATTAATAGCTCGATCGATATGTTATGTCAATACTCATCCTAGGCCTCACATCCAAGGTCACAGTCTATAATTAGTGTTACAGTAAAGCAATGCGGATCATTGACTTACATCATATTCTTAGATACAGTAATTAATGTATATAAATACATCCAAAGGATGTATTGTTAATAAAAGTGGAATATTCTGGCAAGATTATTTATATAGACTCTTTTGACATTTCACGATAGATACAGTATATTTACTGTGCATTATTGTAAATACTTATATTTAAAACATGGTTATAAAAAGTAATGTTTATCTTCAAAAAACCTTCAAAATTTCAATTGCATTTTACCCAAAATTTTATGTGAAATTTTTTTTTGAATTTTGTTTAGATGGATGAAGAATTTAAAACGGTACAAAAACTATTCAATACGCTTAGTCTACTTACTTTGCAGTTCATGAGCTATTAAGCGATTTTGTTTTTTTAATCATTTTTTATCATTTTTTTTCAAATCAATTTTGGAACCCCGTTACTATAGGTTTTAAGCTGTAATATGGGCTATTACTTTAATTATCTTGACAAAAAATCAATATTTTTCTCTGAAACAAAAAATAAAGAGTAGCTTAGAGTTGGATCTATCTTGTGAATACAAAAAAAACAATACCTCAATTTAGGTGCTCAATTTTTTATGATCAATTTTTAGTCAGTTTTGGTCAATTTTGGTCAATTATGGTCAATGTTTGGCCAGCGCTCTTATATTCTGGTATTAATACTTCTATTTTTTGAGATATCAATGACCTATAGGGTTAAGGTATATCTTTTATGGGTTATTGTGCATTCGGCAAGTTTGAACAGCAAGTTAGGTACCTGCTATTTGCGCCTTCTAAGAACAGTAAACTCACCAATTCTCGACGGATATGGATCCAAATGACCTCCCGTTGCAATAGCAAATACTTCTAGTGTTGACCCACAGAATTAAAAAGAGGTTTATCCTCCCCGAGCCGCTGTGGAAATGGAGGAATGAAAACTCGTACTTGTTGAAACTATTTTGTATGGATTGTTTCAGATATTCTTTGAGAAAATTCATAAAATCAAATAATAATTCGAAATTAAATTTTGAAGTTGTATATAATGTACAGTAAATATACAAACAACATATCTTGATTTACTAGCTAACAACTGTTTTTGAAGGATCTTTGGGCATGTTTTTGAAAAAAATGGCCTTTTCTTTTGCTTGAAAGAAATTTAGTAACTGGAAAAATGCTTACAATCAATGAATATTGATTCAAATGGACCGGAAGTTTCAAAATATATGCTACATCTTTAGGTTCATTCAAAACCTCCAATTTCGGTGTACATAAGTTTGCTAGTTAAGGTGTATGAACAGAATTGCCACTTTTGTTATAAATTAGACATAGCATCACGCTGATACTAAACCACCAAAATCAAGCATGTTGGGCAATGGCAACTACCGAAATTCATAAATAATGAACGTCATTTTTACGCAACTCGCATAAAAATGGAGGATATATATACTTTTGAAGCTTGAATCCCTTACAAACTTAAAAACAAGAAGGGAAGATATAGATAATGTGGACGTTTGGCCCATTTAATTCTTATAGACACATTCAATCGAGTATATATATAATACGTAATCATGAAATGAACAATAGTATTGATTATTATATCAGTTAAATGACAACAACAATTTATTTCAAATAACTAGAATACGCTTTCAGTAAAGTACGACGAGCACTATCCATATTGTTCTCATATTCATCCTCTAAAACAAACAAAGCATCTCTAACTGTGATTTTACGAGCACCTTGTTCTCCTAATCGATGAGGACGCCCAATTGTGGAAGGCGGTAAAAATAAACCACCCTCTGTTGAAGTATTTGATCTACCAAATCCTTTTGGCTTCTTTCCAGCCATGATATCAGGACCACTACCAGACTTTCGTCTTTTTGGTCTACCTCTTCCTCTAGGTTGATCATCATCACCTGTTGCTGTAGGTGTTGTAGGCACTGCTGATGTTGACGCTGCAGGTGTTGTTGCAGTTGTCGATGCTGCTGTCACAACTTCACTAAATGTTGCATTTGTAGGTGATGTAGATAATGGTGTATTTGAAACTGGTGAGTTCAAATTTGTAGTAGCTAAAGGAGAAATAGCAGAAGGTGAACCTGTCGTGGTATCATTTTGTATTGTTGTTCCCGGCGCATTACTATTTTGTCTAGAAATTGGCGATGCTGCTGTTGCAGCAGCTGATGCTGGTGTCGATGCTGATGGTGGTGCCGATGGTGAAGGTTGAGCCGCTGATTTTTCTTTTGAAGATCCACCTCCAGAATTATTCATACCAGTCAACATCCAACTTTTCATTACACCACCAGCAATCATTAAAGCAGTTTCATTTGTAGTTTTGTTTCGAACATCATCACTCATATATCTTGCAGTAACACCAGGTCCCATTTCCTTCTTCTTCTTCTTTTTAGAAGGTCTATCATCATCACCCGCATCTCCTCCTTCTTCTCCCATTTGTGCCTTTCTCTCTCGTTCTAATAGAATCTCTTTACGTTTTCTCTCTTCCTCTCTTTCAACACGTTCTACAGCAAGTAGTTGCTTTTTGATATCTTGAATATCTACAATCTTAAAAGGAAGATGTCCGGTTTCGTCGATGGCTGGTTGTGTGAATGTTTGTGAATCAACTCGATGTTTGGAGGCGAAAATCATATGTTTTACTAGGGCTTGAATTCGTTTTTCGGTGGCGAGTGCGATTAATGCGACTACATCGCTTCCTAATTTGAGATCGGCGGCAGTAGCTAAACAGGATTTAATATACAAACACTGATCTAACTCCCAACCTCTCACATAATACTTACTGTGTTTACTAATAATATTCTTGAGCATATCTGAATTCATAAAATCCTGCGTAACACCAGAAGTTTGATCAATATTTTCTGCCTATATAGTAAAAACCGAAAAAACGATGGGTTAATTGTATACTCATCTTATTTATACTTTTTTTATTTTTACCTTTACAGGAGCAATATTTGCACTCGATTGATCAGGTGGACCTGACTGGTTATTTTGAGAGGTTTGTGGTTGTAAAGGAGTTTGTGGTTGAGATGATGATTGTTGTGGTAATAGTTGTTGAGCTTGTTGTTGTTGTTGCTGCTGCTGCTGCTGTTGTTGTTGTTGTTGTTGAGCTTGTTGTTGTTGTTGTTGCTGTTGCTGCTGTTGTTGTTGAGCTTGTTGCTGCATTAATTGCTGTTGTTGATGTTGTTGGATCAAATGTTGTTTCATTTGATTTTGTTGATGTTGCAGCATTTGTTGTTGCTGTTGTTGTAAATGCAATTGTTGTTGTTGCATCAATTGTTGCTGTTGTTGCTGTAATTGAGATATAGGCGCAGTATTAGATCTATACAAAGGTAAAGGTTGTGATGTATTTATGGGTATATCTGATGTTCTTGCTCTTTTTGCTTGTGGTGCACTAAAAAATTGAACCGTATTAATATTTTCTATATATTTGCATAAATTATAAAACATTACATCAATCCTGACATGGCACGTTGAGTATCTTCTGCTCTTATTTGAGAACTACTCATAGTTTGTTTAATATTAGGTGATTGTTGTGGTTGAATTGGTTGTCTGATGGCTGGATTGCGAACAGCAGGTTGTTGAGGAGTAGCAGGCTTACTTTTAAGATTTTCTAATTGCTGATATTGTTGTTGATCTAATAACATCCTTGCTTGAGCCAAGAATTGGTTTGCTGTAACTGCATTTCCTTGCAATTGTCTAAATAATTCGATAAATCGTTCTTTGCGATCGGGCGATAATTGAGCTGTCAAATTGTCTAATAATGTCATAGATGTTGCTATAGAAAGAGTCAATATTAGTAAAGATTTATCATGTATTTAGAATGATATCCTATGTTTACCTCCAGAGGATGGTTGAGCAGTTGAAGTGGTAGCAGTAGTAGCAGTAGTAGTAGCAGTAGTAGTAGCAGGGGTAGGGGTAGTAGAAGATTGAGGTTGGGGTTGAAGAGGCTGAGGTTGCAATGGTTGTTGAGGAGCAATTACTTTTGGTGATTGCTGTTGTTGGGCCGCTGATGATGATTGAACATTAGCTATAGGAGAGTTTTGTGCATTTTGTGTTAATGCTTGTTGTGGTGATTGTGTCGCAACTGGTGTAGTTGTTCCTGATGGTGGTGGTTGTGTTGAGGCAGTTACATTGATTTGGGGGGATGCAGATGCTTTAACAACTTGAGGGGAGGATTGATTTACAACGGGCGATTGAATTGTAGATGGCTGTACACGATTTGCTGCTGGTGATTGAGTATTTAATTGGGGTGAAGCATTAGCTAGTGGCGAACTAATTTGTGGAGATGGTTGCGCACTTGTTGGTGTTGGAGTAGCTTGAGGAGTTGTTTGTGCACTTGTTGTTTGAGGTGATGGTTGTGTCATTGCTGTTGCTACTGGGGAAGATTGTACAGCTGATTGAGGTGATGCTTGAGGTGAAGCTTTAACATCTTGAGTATTTGTAGTAGTAGTAGTAGGAGAGGTAGTGTTACTGTTATTACTATTCATTGGAGAAGAGGTTAATTCTTGGACAGGTGGTGTACTGAATGATGCGTTTGGAGTGCTGCTATTGCTTTGAGTTGTACCATTGTTTGTAGCATTTCGGTTCCAAGGTTGGACATTTGGAGACGCGTATGAAGATTCTGGTAAATCGAATAAATGCTGAAGCTCTGCTGGAAGATTATTATAAGAAGCCGATTGATTATCTTCATTTCTAAAGGTTTGTACAATTGATTGAAATGATTGATTATTCGTGTTTCCCTGATCATCTCCTAGGATATCTTGAAATGAAAAATTCAAATCTTTTTGGTTTTGATCTTTATTAGAATCTTCCTTTTCACTCATAGTAAATATTTTGATGTTTAAATAAATGAAATAAAACTCTTTTTTTATTCAAGAACTCGCGAGTTTTAACATGATGAAAAGTCTATTAAATGATGTCACGTAAACACGTTTCAATAACCGACATCTCTCAGTAAGCAGCAGCAAGCCCAGCCTTTCTTGGATCACTGGCAGCATCCACAGTGCCATTGGGATGGCGATAGATGGATTGAACACCAGAGAAAATAACTTCTGCATCTAAATCATAAATCTGAAATATCACATAAAAAAAATAAAAAAAAAAATTAATGCGATTGTTTGAAAGACTGTTCTGAATAAAACATACCTGGTGTCCCAATTTGATTAATCCTTCTGCAATTCGAGAATCAAATCCAGGCTCTAAACGGATTTTATTAGGTAATAGTTGATGATGGATACGAGGTAAACCAACAGAATCAAACAGATCCATTTTGAAATCAAGAGCATTTATGATAGTCTATGTAGATAAATGATGAGATGTTTACATTCAAAACATTTTTTTTGATTGTATACTTGCGTACATTTACAGTAGAAGTGATGATTGCAGATCCACCCGAGGCACCAACTACCATCTTGAGATGTCCGTCTTCATCTTCAATGATTGTAGGTGTAATGGAAGACAATGGCCTTTTACCAGGAGCGACGAAATTGGCTGCGCTTGGACTATAGCCGAAGGCATTGATGATTCCTGCACTGCTAAAATCATCTTGCTGATCGTTTAGAATAATGCCGGTTTTAGCATCCATAATTCCTGATCCAAAACTGAGATTGATAGTTGAAGTCAAAGCAACTGCAGAATTGTCTTTATCAACAACAGATAAATGCATGGTGCCATGAGGATCATTCCCCTCAAAGCGAGGTTTATAGTATTCAGGATCGTGTGTTTTATTCTACATGAAAAAATAAGTTTGAATAAATAGAAAATCAACATTGATTATGCTTACATCTGTAATATTAGGTCGAACAAAATCGGCCCACTCTTTTGAAATCAATTCCTCCATTCTGTCTTCAATATCATTAAAAGATGGGTCACCCATCTCAGTTCTTGCTGCATATGCAAACTTGAATGCCTCTATTAATCGGTGCATATTTAGGATATTTCGACCACCATCTTGAGCAAAGTTGTATGGTTCAATCAGATTCAAAATATTGAGCAAAACTGGCCCACTTGTTGGAGCAGATGCTGTAAATATCTTGGAATTGTGGTAATTTGTTGAAATCACAGGTCGAATGAGTGCCTTGTAATTCTTGAGGTCCTCTAATGTGATGATACCGCCGTTTTTGACAATTGTATTTACAATTGATTCTGCAATAAAACCCGAATAAAATGAATCGGCACCTTGATTTGCAATTGTTTCAAGGGTTTTAGCAAGTGTTGGCCGTTTGATGATATCGCCTGGCTTTGCAATTGTGCCATTTGGGGCAAATACTTCTACCCATTCTGGTAGATTTAATAGCCAACTTTGAGCGCCCTATATCATTGTTTGTTATTACATTATGCGTGGACAGGCATTAGTTTTATCAAATCATAATATTTGCCTTTAATCGACTATACATTAAATCGTTGGCTACAAACCCATCTCTCGCAATATCAATAGCATCTCTGAAAAGCCTTGACCATGGAAGCTTACCATATCTACATATAATTTACATTAGTATTTTGTTTAGCAGAAATTTCGGATATAAATTTAAACATGCTTTCTATGTGCTAATTCGTAACCGCGGATTTCGCCACTGTAATGATAGGTTAATACCCCATTCATAAAAGGAGATATAGCATATAAATATACTCACGGTACGCCAACTGCTAAACCAGTTACTTGGGATAAAGTTCCATTTTTAGCATACATATCCTCAGTTGATGCGCTCGGAGCAGTTTCTCTATAATCAATAAAATCATATTCACCATTGGAAGTGCGTACTAGCATGAACCCACCACTAAAAATATATGATATTGGATCTATGATTCTCTACAAATAGTAAGTATATTGTCTTTACCCTCCAATCCCTATAGAAAACGATGAAACATGGTAAATGTGTATGTTTGTGAGCTATAGATTAGCATAGGTACCTGTAGCAAAACCGTTGATGACACCAATACATAGAGATGAAGCAATAGCAGAATCTACTGCAGTACCACCATCTTTTAGAACTACATATAGTAATTGTTAATTTTGAAATACTGTATATTTCATTTTTGAGATATGTACCATGTAACCCAACATTAGAACATTGCTCATTTTCAACAGAAACAGCACCTTGTGTGCCAGATACCTTATGAGAGATATTGTTATCTATAACATTATATAACTGAATATATATATAAATTAAACTGGGCACCTTATCTTGATATAATTACCGTTGACTATGACTCTTGCTTGCGGTAATATATTGGCATTAGCAGCACCTTGAATAGTGATAAGTGTAATGCAAGCAGCAATTGTCCATCTCTTCAGAACCTTTGTTTGACTATTGCTTTTAGCCATATTCAAAATTGTTTTATAATGTATATAATCAAAAAAGGGGATTTAGATGGGGAGATTTACGCTTATTTATCATAGCAAAAAACAGCAATTTGCAAAATTCATCAGGGGTGTGTGTCCTGCATATGTTCCTGTTTGTTATACAGATCGATTATTATTGTCGTAATTTATAAAAAATACGCAATAGTTTACTTTGCAATAAGAAGTACTCATAAATATAGGGAATATAATACTATATAATTTGTATTTATGTAAAAGGATCGGTGCATTATTTCCTAATGAAATCTTTTTTCATTACTGCTACGATTTTAAGCGAAAACTATGAATAAATCTTATATTTACAGGCGCTAAATGTGAAAAAAATAACCTCAGAGCATACCAATCGTTTCATACCAGTATCTGGTATCAGACATTATGATTTATATTAACAAAGTTGTAAACAAGAGACTAAAGAAATGCAAAACTCGATGATCGGATCGCAAAATTCATAAATAATGCAAAAATGAGATTCTATGTCCAGATGAAAACCTTAGGAAAATTTTTAACATTCAAAGGATTTTTTCAGCTATACATTTTTCATTGAAAGCTAATAAAATATCAATAAATAATATGTAATTTAAATTGATCTATACTGTAATATTTTAATTTTGCATACTTTTAACATAAAATGTTGATATATTGCTAGTAAAGCTTAATTTCAGTTTTTCTGGAAAATCTCAAAAAAATTGGCTGTCAGACGCAAAAAAAAACACTACCAAAGCAAAGATAGCGTTATTTTAGTCTTATGTTCTCGACTATTATCTTAGTAAAATGTCTCAATTTTCGACTGAAAAATTGAATTTTGTGAAAATTGAGGTTTTGGATGACCAATGGCAAGGCAAAAATTGAGTTGAAATTTTTGTGCAGAAAAAATTGCAGTAAAGCTTCAAAATGAATCTACTAAACGGTAGCATTCGTTTGGTATGCTTTTGAACGCTAGTGATGGTTGCAATTTTTTAAAATCAAGCATTTGTAGTGTTGTTATAGGTAAAATTTGCTACATTTCTGAATAATGTTCTGATTTATGCAATTTTTTGGGTGATATTAGGTGTAATTAATGATTCAATTTCATGTTGTCGATATTCTGCATCTAGTAATAGCAAAAAAAAAAAGACCGTGTGTTGTGGTTAAAGCCTTGGTACACAAGCTCAAATGCCATCATTAATTCAATATCCTCGAAAACCGACAGAAATCTCATATTGGTTCCAAAGAAGAGAATCAGCTACGATCCCTTCACTTACAAGAAATATCTCTCACCAGCTCCTCCAAAAACCGAAGCCGAGAACAATCTACTGCTAAGCAAGTAAATTAAAAATTTGTTGATAGCATTTCTAATCTCTATAATTTAGGAAGTGATTCACAACTTTCACAATTTTTGAATGCAGTTTTTTCTCACCTCAATATGGCCAACAATGAAAATTATGAACTAAAGGCTGTCTGCGTCAAAGATATTTTTCAAAATGTCAAGTTATATAGCAACAAATTTGAAACCGAAACTCAGTATACTCAATGGACCAAATCCAAAGTAAAATACATGTTATGTATCGTATTCATCTGAAGCCAGTAGAGATATTGCCTCAAGAGATGTTAAAGACGACGTTGAAACATTAGCTAAATTAAAAAATATTCATGGCAACACGCAAGGTATTATATTTGTATAATTTCCGTGTGAATTTAAAAGCATTAATCTCATTATTTTTATATAGATATGATCAATGTTGTATCCTCTTCTAGTCAAAAAATATGTTTAATTGTCATCGATCATAGCGCTTTATGCACAAATCATGCCAACGTCTTCCAATTTGTCAGATGAATAATTTTTTTTTAATAAGCGTAGCTTTTGATGAGTACTGATTGCTTTTGTAGTGATAATAAATCAACTGAAAAAAATAATAGTGGATTGCTTCCCTTTTATTTGAGACATTGTTACATATGATCGTAAACAAATTCTCAATGACATTAATGTACTACTTCCATTTAATTGTCGAGAGTCTCCAGGCCAAAGATTTAAAGAAGAGTAAAAAAAAAAAAAAAAATTGTTATCCCCTCCCAATTATTTCACCATTCATTGATATTCATTGTCTATCTAAACATATAAATATGAGGTTCAGCAAAGACTCTAGAAATTAGAGCAAGCGCTGGCTTTAATGGACTAGTTTGGTAACAAACATCTAATTCATTTTTATCATCGATTATCTTTAGGAGTCTATTGGCATTTTCTTCACTATATTCTTCGAAATAAAGCATGCAAATCGCCTTCTCTCGTGTTATTTCCATGTCATCATCAATCATTAGAATGTAACCACAGCTAATTCTATTTCATTCAGTTTAATTCCTGGTTAAACTGATGCAGCACAAATTGAGAAAGAGTTTCCTCAGCCTACAACTGCAAATTTTGAGAAAATAATTGATTTGGTTTCGAGAAGGTGACCAATTCATTTTCAAAAATGCTGGCCAATTTTTTCGTGAAATCGACCAACTGTACGTAGTTTGAGATTGCCAAAAGCGCAAATTGAGATTACAAAAAACGCAATTTGGACTAGTCAAATGCGCAGATTGGCAGACTCAAAAGCGTAAGGTGTTTTCAAAAAGCACCAATTGGCTCTGGAGGCACTGTAATGTAAATTCTAGAATCATGTACACATATTATTTCAGGTACAGAAGTTATATGTCAAAATTATATGACACCTCAAACGAATTTAACCCATATACAGTTATGCCTATATAATAATATACCTGATTTATCTATTTAATTATGTATGAACTGAAATTTTACATGAATATAAGATAATAATATTACCATATCAAACATTCAAAAGACTTGAGACTCAATTTTGTTGATCCCCTGATTACATACATATTTGTATACCAAAGTCCATTTTCGGCATCAAAATTTAGGGTGACACATTGATACACAAGTTCACGGACATTTACAAATTCAAAAAACTTTAAACTGTATAATATATTTTATATATGTGTGTATTGTATTGTGTTGTGTTGTGTTGTGTTTATATGATGGGATTGTTAAAATGAAGGTGAAGAGAGTGTATATTGACGGTTAAGATGAAAATTTGGAGAAATAGAAAAATAGATTGAGTTATTATTTTAATAAAGAGTATATACAAGGTATATTCATTTCGTGAGAAAAAAAAAGTTATTGAAGGAAATACCCTAACGAAATTCAAAATTACTGAAGGAGTGTTCCTCGACATGTTCCAATACCAATTGTTGAAACCTATTAGTTTATGATTAGTATGCGTTTAATAATATTAAAACAATATCTTACCATTCAGGATTGTTATGATAAAAGTAGAAACCTTTAATTTCATTGGTGGAACGTTGATAACAAATGTAATAAAAGCCTGCAAAACTGGCTCCTTCAATATTGCTTACACAATGATCAGGAACCAAAAAATGTTCTTTCCAACGCATATAAATAAAATCATTGTCAAATGGATCATACGTGAAATCATCGTCGTTAAAGGTATGTAGATATGGTTCGAAAGATGGAAATTTGCCCTAAAATAATATCAGTAACAAATCAAAAAAAAAAAAGAGCAATTAAATGATTCCTTACCCAGTGCAAGGCATCAATGTATTGCTGTGCTTGCCATTTCCTAGTTAAAAAGGGATATTGAGGCCCAATAATCTCGCCTTCAAAGAATGTCTAAATAAAATAAAAAAAATTAATGTTGCTGTGTATAGCATAATAAACTGTTAGCTCACTGTTAATTCTGGACACTCATTTGTGAGTCCTTCAATATTCAAATATCCACTGATTTTGCTCTCCTTTAAATCAACATGCTAGCAACAAAATAAATAAGTGATACACTCCCTCGCTTTATAAATAAACAATTTACCTGAATATCCACCATTACATTATATTTACTAATACCGCACTTTTGTACACCTTTAAAACGAGAGCCAGCATACAATGCGCCTAAACGAGTATTTCTCAATCGCTTATTAGAAATATCAACCCAATAATCATCTTCATCACGAGAAACCAGAGATGTGTTTCTTTTCTTCAAGAGGTTTCTAGATAATTTGTTGCTCAATAAGGAATCTTTGTCTGATTTCACAACAGATTCGGTTGCATGTTTACAACAAGGTGTAGTTGCGCTGCAACCACAACTTGCTATAGTAGGTTTTTCTATAATAACAGGTATTGTTTCTGCGTTGGAACTTGAAGATGGTGTAGACACGGATAAAATTGGCATTTTTTCTTCTTCTTTTTTTTTTTTTTTTTTTGCTAATAAAAGGAAAAAGAGAAAAAGAAACTGAAAGAATAAAAATGTCAAGCATTATATTACGAGATGAAATCCAAATAATCTGGCCTCCGCATACCGTTGATTCATCAAAACGAAAGAAAAAAAAATCTGATTATTGGTGCACAGGTGGCTTGTTCTTTATCTAAACAAACTGTACCAATAAAAACCTTTTCCTAGATAGAATACAAGAATATGGCGTAAAACCAGAGGAATGAAACTTGTAAATTCATAATCTCCCATTGAATCCCATTATTACAGTAATAATGGCTAGCAAATCGTATGATTAAACTCTTTTTTTTTTTACGGTAACACTTGACTAGGTTGCATTGTTCCTAAATTCAACAGAAATTTCAATCCAGATACTACAGATTTAGAGTTACGAAATGGAATCAGGCACAATGCGATACCTATTCAAGTCTATAATATGTGAATAAACACAACAGTTATTTTAAATGCAGAAGAAAAAAAGCAATGTCGTCTAAATGTATACATAAATACAAAATATCTGATTAATGATATACACAATGCTGTACGTTTATTTTCATATATATGCAGATGCTCATGCTTTTGCTTGGCATACTCTACAGATTTGAATCTTTGCTTAATTGAAGATTTTGAACAATGCTTGGATGATCGCAATTCAAATCAAGTTGTCAAGTGTATAACAATTGGTTTCTACGAGGGGCCTGACCTTACCTAATTAGGATTTCTTACCAACTGTGGACCGTGCAGCTTCCGTATTGCTATTAGCTGTTAAATTATATATTTTTTCATCATATGCACTGAGTTTCAGAGAATCGATAGCTGGAAAGATATTCCATTAATACAGTCGACTAATTTTCGCTGATGATGAATAAACGAAATTCAAGAAGTTGGTTTTTTTTATAGATTTTAATCTTCAAAACCGGAATGTGCCCTCTTTTCTATAGCTAACACCATACACAACGACTGTTGGTATATACTTTAGCTAATACCGAATAGATATAAATTGGTTGCATTATGGTATCTGTTCCTGAAAATACTTTATATATTACAAAAGACTCAAAAACGCGTAAAATTCACTGCTTTTTCTTTGAAAAATGAGTCTCATTTTTCATCCCTGCTCTACTTTTTGTTTTCACTAAATAACACCAAGAAAAAATTATATGCCAATGTACTTGAGATGTTCAGCTTTAATTCAAAAACAAGTATCCAAAAATATCCTATTTTTTGCAGTTGGTATTAATTTTTCAGTGCTAAGGTTTCAGATTTTTTACGCGTATTTCACTGCTAATGGATTGAAAACTTTGAGGCTTCATATCTCTAGAAAAAATTAAGCTATACTAACACTTTTTAATAATAAAACTTACTTGTTTTGAAGCGCTCTATAATATATTTTAATATAAAAAAATCCTAAGCACCTTTATTTTTTTTTCATTTTTTTGGCATTTCTATAGTAGGTTTCAAAATATTGATTAAATTGAGTAACATTTTTTTTGTGTTCATGTCATTAAGCTCTTTAAGCTCTCTCGGACCCAATTTAGAGTTTTTCAAAATATTGATTTTTCGTGGAGATATCCTCAAAAACGTGTACAAAAAGGTGCCTCCATTTCTAGCGACCATTTTCCCCTTGTATACCCTCATCCCAAATTCTGAAACTGAAAAAAAAGTGGACAAAAATCTTGTTTCCTCTACGAAAAATGTAGCTAAAACGTTAAATAATAGCTCGATCAATAGATAATTTTTTTTTCCCCATTTCCATAACTTATATTAAAAATATACTTATAAAAAGTGGTGTGTATCCTCAAAAAACCTTCAAAATTTTAATTGCATTTTACGCTAAATTTAATGTGGAATGCTTATCTAATTTTTATTTAGTTGAATGCAAAATCTAAAACTGTACAAAAAACATTTAGAATGTTAGTTCAATTTACTTTGCAGTTTATGAGCTAATAAACGATTTTGATTTTTAATCATTTTTTGATGGATTTAACAGCAAATCAATTTTGGGACTCAGTTATGATTGGTTCTAAGCTGTAATGCTGTAATGTGAACTATTATTATTTTGATTATCTCAACGAAAAATTAATATTTTTTTTTTTGAAACAAAAACTAAAGAGTAGCCTTTAGTTAAATCTATCTTTTAAATAAAAAAAAAGATTTTTTAATTTTGGTGCTTAATTCCTATAATCGATTTTTATGTTAATTTTTGGTCAATGTTAGGCCATTGCGTTTATATTTTGGTATTAGCCGCTTTATTTTAGAAAACATATCAATGGCTCATAGAGAGGAGATACATATTTCTAAAATTTGGAGGAAATCGACTTCATCCGGGGCGAAAAATTCGAAAACCACTGTAATGAATCAAATTATCACTATAATAATTCGCAGCAGTAATGCTCATCTCATACTTTCCTATAAATACTACAAGAAAATTTTTCCATAATTCCTTGTAGAATCACCTGTCTTTCTTCCTCTTTACATCCTTATTTATTTTCCTTAATAAATATCTAATTTAAAAATAAGAACACCAACTTTTCTTCAATAAATGTTCACCGATCTCTAATATTAAAACCCGTATCATTAGCATATCATTTTGACTATAATATTTATCCAAGATCACAGATCATTACAACCACCATCTGAAAACCATTTGAAAACAACTGAAACCTACTTTTTCACAACCGTAAACAACCAGCAACAAGAACTTCCTCCTGACGAATTTTGACCCTAGTAGCTTCTGTGCTGAACCAAGGTACTATTTCCCCACATAAGAAAGTAAATGTTATCTCACATAAAACTATATTCTAATATTCAAATAAAGATAGCATGAATTTAATAGTGAATACAAAAAGTACTGTATCAATAATTAACATGCAATAAAATAAGTCGAATCATAAAAACAAAGCAAATCAATTCATAAAATAAATCGAAGAAACACATAGACTAAAGTAAGGGTTATTCTATGCAGATCATTAACAAATATGTCAAAAAACAGGCATTAAATACCGCTTTGATTATGTAAATCAAGAAGCTCAATATAAACCTTAAATCACGGACAAATTAATTGATTTTCCAGAAGAATAAACATATGGATATTGCATGAATACAGTTGAATCATGCTTCTATTATTTAATAGTAGCATGGTGATAGACGTATGGAATGCAATATTGTCTGATTTTCACGTTAAACACCATGATTTGGCAGATGTTCTAAATTGGTAATTCGGTTACTCCTAATTCTGTGCAACTCCCGGATACAATAAATCGCAGCTAATATGAATAGCATAGGAATATGAACTTATTGTACACTATCTATATTTTGAATAAAGAAGGATTTAAACTGTATCTTTTTTCAAAGCTTTTTATTTTACATTTTACTGTAATTCCCAACTTTACATGATAGTGAATATACATCTTTTACAAGATAATATCAAATGACAACGTCCACAAGCTACTGTGTGTCGAAAAAGACATTGTCAAAATACGCCTATAGTTTTTTGCGCACTTTTATTGAAAACAATTAAAAATATAATCTCGCTCTATAAATACTTATCCAGGTAAGCTGCAAATCGACCATAGACATAATTATGCATAATATTACAGATATTTCAGGTACCAACTTTCATACTTTATTGTGCATATAGAAAAGTATGCCCAGTTGATATCTTGCTGTTTCTTACACCTACTGAAACCAGAAAGTATTTCGATCTATACGAATAATGACTCGAGTAAGCTTAAATTCCACATATAGTTTTTTTATAGATTGATATCAAAAGTTCTCCAGATTTTAACCCCCATAAGCTATTGTAAGGTGAGTTGAGCAAGGCATCAATTGGTATTTTTTTTTTTTTGCGCAATTTTATTGAAACCAATGTAAAATTTGTCCTCCATGAATATATGAATCCAAGTAAGCCATAATATACAGATATTCAGTATTATATGTGTAATTGATGAATACATGTTCCAATTTTTAGCTTCCATGAATTGTTGTGCATTCAATAAGTTTGAACAACAAGTTAGTTGCCTGCTATTTTCGTTCACTAAGGTCAGTAAACATATCAGTTATTGCTGAATATAGATCCAAACGAGCTCTTATTGAAATGGTAGATACCTCTAGTGTTGATCCACAGAATTGCAAATGTTCAGCCTCCCCAAGCTGTTGTGAGAATGGGGAGGGGGGAATGGAGCCCCACAAAGCAGCTTTGACAAGTATTGATCACTTGTGAGACTATTATTGGTGTTAATGCACATATCACATACCTAAATCCATTTTTCTCTATGGGAATTTTCCAGCGTACATCTAGATAATTGATATTGATAGGTGTATATATTTTTAAGTAGAGACCATTCACTTTGACTAAATAAAGATGCTTAATCATCATCATTTTCAAAATTCACTATACAAGGCAACGCAATTACTATTCTTTTCTTATCTTTAAGCGGCAATCTTTTGTTTGGCTTTGTATGATAACACACGATATTATGTAAGTAACCAAAGATTTGAATAAATTGACTTCTAAAATGTTTTTTAGGAACGCTGGTATAGCAATTCATTATGTACATTGAATTAAATTAAGCACCATGATTAAGCAATTAACGCAATAGCAATTACCAAGTCTTAAGTACATTAATACAGTTATCAGTCAATTCATAGAGGAATGAAAAATTAATAATGCATCTTCAACCATGGATGCGTCTAGAGAAAGAATGAAAACAATTACCAACGAATGTTTCAAGTTTGGCACTGTAGAGGAAATCCTAATTTCGAAAATGAGGGCTCGTTATTTTCTTTAAAGACCAAGGAAACCATTCTTGATGCATCTCCAGCAGCCTTAAAAATTACTCCTAAGCTTCTTTGCCAAGCATTAAAGTTGTCTTTGGTAGAATGCATAATTTTGAAATGTTGTAGATGTAATTTAGACATGGTAAAGACGAAACATTTTACTTTTTAAATATATTAATGTGCATATATAATTGACTATAAATGTCGGTTTTCTCATGATTTTCAAGAAGGATGTAAACAAAAAATATCCCCAATATTGTCCAAAGAAATTGAAGAGTGGTGTAGATTTGGAAATCGATATTTATAATGATCGATTAGACATATACCAATCATGAGAAATAATTGTTTGAGACATATTGGACATGCTAAACATACAGGTGCTCGTAGTATAGGCTTAGAACATCTTGTAAATTGTTAATCAAGCTTATAGTGCATATTGTACATGATCTTGATTTACATCATTTCAATAAAGCTGCAGTATCTATCCAACTAAAGGCAATTTAGCATGAGATTAATCCATAGCATTTTCCAGTATTATGAAAGAAACAATTCAATGGAAGAAGCTTACACGGATACATTTAAAACATATTTAAGCTATGTGAGCTTATTCTCAATACAAATAATAGCGAAAGACGTCCATTTATCATTACAAACAATAGTGAAAAAAAGGCAATTATGTTTTGTAAAGCAAATATTTTATTATATATATATTTATAAAATAAACTAGTATTTCAGCTACTTTTTCCTAAAGAAAAAGCACCCAGGAACAAGGACGAGGACCTAAACTAGTTAAAGTATGTTCCCAAAAAAATATAGAAGGTTTACTGCCGTAGGCTACTTCTGATACGGAGGGTACAATCAAACCGCCCACATCCGCATCGGAGGGTACTATTCGCCCACATCTACCTTAGAAGGTGTAATGAAACGCCAACACTGCACAGTAGAGGGTAATTTCGCCCACTTCCATAAGCATCAGACACCCTTGAAGGAAAAAGAAAGGATCAGCAAGATGTTATTACACACCAAAAAAAAAAAAAAAAAAAAAAAAAAAAAAAGATGTGGTAGGGAGGTCTCATGTCTGGTCCAGCAATCCTATCCAAACATTTGATGTGCTCTAGCATTGCCTAGCAATGTTTCGAACATAACATAAACGAGGTGAGAGCCTTTACTAACATTCCCGACAAGAATGAAAGATGATTAAAGAGAAAAGAGAAAAGAAATAGAGCAGGAGGGAATGTCGTCTTTTATAGCTTTTTTGGAGGCTTTTTTGGTGGCGCTTTGTTTGTGTTACTTGATTCTTTCAGATGACATTGATTTTTTACTGAAGAGGGGCGTCAAGGGTTTCGAAAGGGCTTGAGTACCAGGAATACAGAGCTGAATATTTCCAATGGTGCACAAAAGGTGGATATTTTTGTTGTAGTGGCCCGTGAATCCATTACGGAATACTACAAATATGCATCCGACGAGATATTAAATCAAGCTGCGCTTTTCTAAAAAACATCCAAGTTTAAAGGATTTTCCAAGAAGAATAATGATTGACTAGACCCAAGAAATATGCATAAAAATGATATTCACCATGTCAAAAATAATATCGCATTTTTTAGTCTTCAATCAATAATTAAACTCTATGGGTTCCCGAATATATGAGCTTCAAAATTCAATTTGCTGTTTACTTTCAGCTGTTGGTAATAACGCGTTTAACAGCTAAAACACCAACTTAAACACACAAAGTTGACTTTATATAATGCACTAATGTCAAGTATATTTAATTTAACTCTTCAAACAGCAATAGATGCTTCGATTGTGGAAAAATCAGCGACGAAATGTCATTGTTGCACCAAAAATTGCATGAAATTAGTACTTTAAACAGCGTATATCTCGTCGTACGGATGTTTTCTGATTCTCTAAAGCATACCAAAAGAATCATCTAGTTCAATAGATGTAATCCATAACATCTTTTTAACATTTTAAAATTTTTCAATGATCGATGATTTTGGATGAGGTATCATAAGGGAAAAATCGCATTTTCGAGAAAATTCAATTTTTGAACCCAAAAATGAGGATTTTTACTATGGTGTTCATAGACATAAAATGTCCACAATTGTTCAATACATGATCCCAAATTGTTCAAAACGGTGTTTTAGAATCATTATTTTGAGTTTTATTCAAAAAACTTTTTTTTCAATTATCTCAAATTGAACGAGATTTTATTAAAAATTTTTTTTTATAAATAGCATCATCGTGTGCACACTATTATACAGTACAATTTTTAATTATTTTAGAAAGCAGATTAACTTATTAAAATGTGGAGATATTCCTGGAAATATCTCAAGTTTTTTCCAAACCATTATTTTTTTTTTTTTTTTTTTATGGGATGAAAGTTTTAAATTTTATTTAAAAAAAGAAAATTGAAACTCATCATAGTGATGGACAAGGTGTATACTAGGTAAAGTGACCTGCCATATTAGTATCATATATATATATTATCCTACAAGTCATTCATATTAGACATTCTATATAGCTCTGAGCATATTTTCTTTGAGACTATTGTGCTGTTAAATGGCACTGAGTTGAGCACATGATTGAAGTGATGAAACCATATAAGGCGTGTTATCGTTGAGAAAATGTCGTATATGTTGATGTGTATGTCTAAATTGTATATATAGTATCTGGACAGTTTTAAATTTTTGAAGTCATGATAAGTCTGTTGAGGATTTACCACTCTTGGGTACCCAAGAAACTTGTTGAAAATTCCCTGCCATATATCTTTTTTGTGTACACACGAGATCAACAGATGCATACTGTCTTCTCTAAGATTGCATAGGTGGCATTTGTCTGAATCAATATCTTTCATTTGCATGTTGTAAAGGAAGGACTTGGATGGTATTCTGTCATGGATAACTTTAAACCAAAGGTTTCTTGCTGTGTGATGCATATTTGTCTTGTAAAATTCTGTCCATTGTTTTTTGGATATATTATTGTTGTAACCTTTTGGTATTATTAAAGGAATGCCTTGATTTAGGATGTATCTTATACGTTTTTTCTTCTGATCCAGCAATGGCTTCTTGTTGACATCTTGTATTAGTTTAGAGTATTCTGATAAATCATTTGATTCTTCAAAAAAATTTTCTATGGAATTGTTTTCCATGTATTGTTGGAAAAAATGATTGTATTTAATGTGTTGTTCTCTTTCAAGTCGAATGATTTTTTATAACACTTTAGGTTTTTTGCATTCTTGTCTTGGTTTGTAGATTATGGATTTTGTCAAAGGAGTGTATTGAAAGAAGTCTTGTACCTTGCTTTGTTTGATTGTGGCAGTATTTATATTTATTAATTCATTATTGAGTTGTTCCTTGTTGCATATGGTGGTGAACGGCAGCGAGAGAAGTATTTTAGGTGATATTTTTATTTTTTCAGCATCCGGTTTGCATTGTTCTATACAAGAGTCTATAGCTTCGAAGATGTTGTGAAAGGAGTGTAAACCAGTAAATGAACTTTTGTAACGAGATTCAGGAAACAGAAGAGGCACTTCATGGTGAGGTGTATCACATCCATTTTGAAGGGCAAATACCATCAAGCTATATAAATGGCTAGGTACTGGATTTGGAGTTCCACTCACACTAAGTAACGCATTGATGTATCTAAGTTGTAGCATCTTCTGTTGCACTGATATGTTTAGCAGGTCTAATCCCCCTTCGTTTTTTGGCAGATAGAAGACATCCTTCTTCACTTGGATTCGTCTGTCATCAACAATATATTGATAGATAATGGAATTCAATCTTGAAGTAACCACCTTTGGTAGGTTGGTTAGTCTTAGGACATGCCACAGTTTTGATAGTATCATTGTGTTGGCCACAGTTGCTCGACCATATACTGATATCTTTCTTTCTTTATAAAAGTTGACAGTTGCTTGAATTTTTCCACTAATGTTGTCCACAAAGGTATCTCTTTGTTGATTGTTGAACCAGAGAGGGTAGCCTAGATATTTAAGATAGCCTGTACTTGAATTATCAAACCATTTCATCCGTTGATTGTTTGTGATATAGTTCCGTAATTCTGCACCTTTATGACCCACCATCTTACTGCCATGGAGGGGAAACGCGACCGACTTATCTAAGTTGATTTTAGAATTTGACGCCTTGCTATATCCTTTCAAGCAATCTTCAATTGCCAAATATTCAGCTTTGTTTTTTGCAAAAATTAGTATATCATCAGCATAGGCTAGTAGCTTAATTGGTTTTGGAGAAACCATGTTCATAGAATTTTGACTGCTTGGTTTAGTTGATTGCATAGTGTACCCAGTTACAGCTTCATTATTAAGGATAGAGAGTAGAAATGGCTCTATCGCAAAATTAAAAAGAAGAGGTGAAATAGCATCACCTTGTCTTAGGCCTCGTTTTTGTTTAATTGGATTTGTTAGAAAACCATTGACATTGACGAATATTTCATTGTTGAAGAACAGATTTTGGATGCATTGAATGATGGACTCAGGGATACCAAATTTTTCTAGGACCTTGGTCAGATAGTATGGATGAACTCTATCATAGGCTTTATGGTTGTCTAGCATTATACCAACATATTCAGTGAACTCGGATTTATTCAAACCTTTGCATACTTTTGAGTTTTCAATCATGAGGTTTAATGAAAACCCTTGATCTCCAATAAATCTTTGTGGCATGAATCCTGTTTGGAAGTTATTAATCAGCTGTGAAGCTATTCCCATGAGTCTGGAGTTCAGAATCCTAGTAAACACTTTGCAGTCGGTATTGATTAGAGAAATCGGCCTCCAGTTTGACAAATCTGACAAATCGCCTTTCTTTGGTAGTAGGATAATACATGCTTGTTGCCAAGATTTAGGAATAATTCCATATTTCAATGCATCATTGTACACCTTTTCGACAATTTCTTTACATCTTGGGTGAATCATTACAATATTGAGAATTTCATATGGCAATCCATCCAAACCAGGGCTACTTTTACGTGG
The DNA here is from genome assembly GCA_027405735.1 of Mucor racemosus. Classification (NCBI taxonomy): domain Eukaryota; kingdom Fungi; phylum Mucoromycota; class Mucoromycetes; order Mucorales; family Mucoraceae; genus Mucor; species Mucor racemosus. The sequence goes on from JAPEHQ010000018.1 coordinate 122,443, forward strand.
ACTTCGTTTTGCACCTTGTTTGATCTCTTCAAAAGATATGTCTTGTGTAATTTCCTCAGTTTCCTCTTTAGAGATGGATTTGTTAATGTGGTTCAGTATTGCATCTAAACAGTTAATATCTATTCTTTCTTCAGTGTACAACTTAGAGTAAAAAGATTCTGCTGCTCCAATCTTAGAATCCTTATCATTGCAATCAGTTCTAGTATCCGGGTGTTTGATCATATTGAGGGTACGAGCTTCTCTTCGCTGGTCAATGGTTCTTTTGATATATGACGGCGAGTTTTCGTTGTTCTCCATCCAATACTTTCCTGATCTCAACCTTGCAATGTCTGTCTTTTCCTTTTGTAATTTTGAAATTTGTGTTTCAATATCAGGCAGTAGTATATTCAGACATTCTTTATTATCACGGTATAACCTCAAGATACGGTTCCTCTCACTGTTTAGTTTCTTCAGTGTTGTCTCTCTGATTTGGTTGGTAGTGCGACAGAAATTAGTTGTAACTTTTTTGACCATATTCTTAAGACAATCCCATTGGTCTTGAGTTGACAGTTCAGGATTTAGCTTGTTTTGAACGTAGTTTTCTATTTCTCTATTCAAAATGCTAACATATCTTTTGTTCTTACATAGGTAAGGATTGGCTCTCCATATACCTTTTCCACAGTTATACATTTCTATAGTTAAGGTCTTGGTAAGTAGTGCATGATCGGTAAATTCCTGACCGAAAAATTCTACATCTCCACCATTCATCCTTTGAAAGAGCTCCTTCCCGGCAAACATGTAATCTATAGTCGAGAGAGAGATACGTCCTTGTCTATTCTGTCTACATGTAGGCCCATATCCTTCTCCTTCTTGGTTCATACAGTCTTTCATATATCCCGCCATAAATTGGACTAACTCCTTGCTTTTACGTATTCTGGATCCATGTCTGCTACCACTATCAAAACTGTAATTAAAGTCCCCTGCCATAATCAAATGTGGAAGAATCTCTGGCATAGATAAAAGTATGTTAACTATATCTTTAAAAAGATTATTTCTCTCTTGTCTTTGAACATGTCCAGAGTGTGCATAAATGTTCATGATGTAAAATGGTGTCGTAGGATTGTCTACAAAGGTAAGTTTGGATAAAATCATTCTTCCATCTGTAGATATCTTGATTTTCTCAAGGTTAATTGCATTGTTAAAATTAATGATGGAACAGTGTTCAGTCCATATTGCTTGGTGATATTTAAATTTGATTTCCATATTGTTGATTATTTCTTCAAACGAGTGATTTGGTATGTTGGTTTCCTGACATAGTAGGATATTTAATTTCTTGTTCTTTAACATAGCTATAAAGTCGTCTGTAGTTGATTGTTGAGATTGTTTGTATAGACTTCTGCAGTTGACAGAGCCTATATTGATGTTAACATATTTGGTATTATTCATAAGTATTGTTGATATTTATAGATCAGAAATTAATCTGAATGTTCAGATATTTCTTCTTCATTGCTAGCACCTACTGGAGACACAAATATGTCTTCCGTTGCTTTTATTACTTTGCTATCATTGGTGCCCTTTTTCTGAGGCGTGGTAGGCTCAACCGATCCAGGAGATATAGCATCATTCAGACGTCTCTTGGATGTGTTGATCTTAGACGGCTTGAGTTGATCCTTACTTGTAGTTGAGTTTAAACCTCTATTTGCGGTGTCCGAAGATTGGCTTGATCTCAGCAATCTTGGTGCCCTCGAAGTCGAAGCAATATTCTTCTTAGCATGTTGAATTTGCTTTTCCCCTTCTTGATTAATTTGCACCCCGACATTGTCATCCTCATTGATATTAGGTTCGAAGTTCCCTTCATTCAATTCTGAAGCGACATCTTCCTCCCTGGTTCCAATCACAGTATTTTCTTCATTAGTTTCGGCTTCAGTGCCTTTAACTGATTCAGTGACAACATCTTCCATGTTTTCTTCTTCCACAATGTTCCTGGTTTCTTCATTCTGTTCCTCTACCGAGGCAGCTAACACTTCAAAAGTATTGTTAGAAGTGAATTTTGCATTAGGATTACCTCCTTTCAACGCATCCAATAGATTAACTTCCATGCCACTAGATTTAGCTTGGTTTATATCACCATTGTCATTCGAATCTTGATACTTGGAAGTTTCCTTGTTTCTAAGGTCCTTTTTGTTCCAGGGAGCAGCTGGACAGTCGGCATGTAAATGGTTAGGGCTCCTGCATCGATGGCAAAGTTTTCGCTGCTTCTTGGGGCAATCATACTTGATGTGATCATCCGAATGACACTCAGGACAAATGGGCTTCATGTTTGACCATACTAGGTGAAGGGCTGTTCCCTCATAGCCAATAAGCTGTACCTGAGGAGTAAGGTCAGCTGCATAATTTTTTAATTTATCCCTGTTAAGAGTGACAAAGCCTCGGCCAGTAAACCAATCATGATCCTCCACCTTCGTCAATCCAATGTTCAGGATATCGCCGTATCTTTCAAATGTCTTGACAAGAGATTCCATCAACGCATCCTCATCATCAAGAGGGATCTCAGTAATTCCAACCCGAATTACTTGAGATGTACTCGTCAAGGTTTTACTAACTTCAATAGCTTTACCTTCCACTACAAATTCCTTTAAAAGCGCATCTTTGCATTCCTTTTCAGTAGAGAAGCTAAGTTCGACAACTTTTCGCTTGTTCTTTCCAATAATTCTTGGTTTCATACCTAAGCTGTTGGGATATTGCTCTCTCATGATACCTAAGAGGGTCTTATCTTTGAACACCATTCCAAGGAATTGAGAACAATCAATGACGATAGAGTTTTTTTCCTTCGCTTCAATGAAAGTCGAGTTGGATGTTAAGGTTTTAAAACATTCCGTATTATCCACATCTGGAGTAACATTGAATGCGTGTCGTTTTTGAAATTTGATTGCATCTGTGAAAGACTGATATGTAAATGGTTTGTTGCTTGGATTATGGCTAGAATCCAATGTTGATCTACCCTGTGAGGTAGATTCTCGCATTAAAAACTGATCTTTAGCGGAGAAAGCCATGAACCATTATTTTTTCGATTCTCAGCAACCATCCGAGAAATGCGAATTAAATCCCCGCCACCGTTTATAATTTGAAGTTTTTTGATGTTGTTCTCGACGATTATGGAGACTAGGTTATGCGTATAAGTATATATGGTATTTCATACTATGAAATTAGATTATGCCCATAAAAAATAGGCATTATAATAATATTTAAACCAAAAGCAGGCAATAAACAAGAGTTTTTCGACTTTTAGTAGTTAGACGTCCGCTCCCATAATAACTTTTTTACAAGATTATATCCAGCATTTAAAGCTTTATCAGAACAACGAAAAAGATGCCTGTACATGAATCGAAACCTCTACTGTGTACTCGTATTTTTTTCTCCTCGAAGTAGAATAAATTTGCGCTGTTTAAGCTCATTTTTTGTTGAAAATTTACTTTTTTTTTTTTTTTTGGGTACATTCACAAATATTTTTTATTTGTATAAATTTCAATCTAACTTTGTCTTTTTAGCCTCATCCTCCTTTCCTTCTTTTTCAATAACCTGATCAGCCTTACGCTTTATAAGAGTAGATACGTCATTTACTGCTTTACGTTTAACAAGAGTGGATAAATCATTGACAGGAGTAGATGATGTTAATTCATTTGATGCTTTAGTGAAACCCAGCATTGCTTTTAACATTGCTTCTGTTTCCTTTTCAGTAGCTTGTCTAGTAGCGAGTTCCTCGATCTATTAAAAAAAAAAGTCAGTATACTTACAAAAAGGAGAGGTGGGGGTATGTGCTTTTTACCTTGAGCTCCATATCAGGTACAAGTTCATTAATTTCCTTGATTTCATCTAAAGCCTTTTGATCCAACTCTGTTGCTTTTCCCTTTCCTTTACCTTGCCCAGTTTCTAAATTAGAAATTCTCTTTTTCAATACATGAACAGCTTTTTGTAATTCAGGAAGTGCTTGATCTGCTTTTTCTGTAGAAAATTCTAAAGCAAGAGCGTATTTATAATGTGCTTCGGCTAATTCTCGGTTATCATCATCTAAAACTGATTGTTTGATCTCGATGGCCTTTTCATAATCTGATAATGCTTCGTTGAATTTTTCTATTTATATACAAAATTAATTGTTTTGATATTGCTCAGGTACAAAATCTTAAAAACAAACACTCACCAGTTTCAAGAGATACATCGCCCAAACATAAGTGTACATCTGCTAAATTCAATTTAGAGTTCTTATCCTCTCCCTTTTCAAAAATAACACGAGCAACATCGAGAATATCCCAAGCTGTTTCGAAATCATCTTCTGCTGTATTTCCAGCCTCGTCATCTTCCTCCTCTTCTTCTTCCTCTTCCTCATCATCGTTGGCAATATCACCTTGTTTAAATTCAGGAACACCACTCAATTGAAACAAAGGGTTCTTGGATTCAACTATAGATGTTGAAATAAGCAAACTGCGTTTCATTTAATTTGTATATTGAGAAATTTTACCTTCTTCCTCTTTGGCGATTTCTTGTTGTTCTTCTACTTTAGTAGCAGATGCTTGAGCAGATTGTCCAAGCACGGTATTTTGTTGAATAGCAAACTGAAGCAATGCTTGACCGTACAGGAAATAAGCATCACCATTTGCAGGTGCAAGGTCACCATTGATTTCGTCTCTGTTTATATGGGTTAATTTTTCTGTCAAAAAAGTTTCCCCAAACAAAATACTTGCAATAATTGACATGCTTCACCCAATTTTGTAACACTAGATTCATATTCTCCTTTATTGAAATCAAGTTTTCCTTGATCAAACAATATCTGAGCTTTAGTTTCTAATTGTTCTGATGCCATGATTTTTTATATCGAAAAAAAAAAAAAAAAAAAAAAATCTGCAATGCTTTTATTTCTTCAGGACACACACACACAACACACGCCATTACACAACGCGTCGTTTTATTCTAATCCAACACACACACACACACACACACACACACACACACACACACACACAGTCCCAGATTCGGTGGTTACTTTGCCGGTATCTGTGCGGGTATTGGAATGTGATTTCTCATCAATTCGATAGAGTTAGTAAGGTTTATTTGTCAGAATCAACTGTGCTTGAAACATGGCAATATAAAAATGGGAAACCCAGAAATATTAGTAATATCTACATCTCTTTTTTTTTTCTTCCCTTTTTTATCTTGAAATCAAATCAAATGAACACAGATACCGCTATTAACCCTGATAGACCTCTTATTGTTGGTCCCGAGAATCTCGAAGCTCCTTATCCCATCTCTGTTTCTGGTACAGTTGTAAAAGGTTTCGGTCGTGGTTCCAAGGAATTGGGTATTCCTACAGGTAAGCTTGAGCGATTTGTATATATATATATATATCCAACATATAAACTGATTTTCTGGTAGCCAATATGAACGAGGAAGCACTTGAAAAGATGTTTAATGATTTCACTACTGGTGTTTATTATGGTTGGGCTCAAGTTGGTGAAAAGGATACAGCTGTTTATCCCATGGTAATGAGTTTAGGATGGAATCCCTATTATAATAATGAAAAGAGATCTGCCGTAAGTTTTTTTTTTTTTTTTTGTATGGTAATTCTACAAGATACTGACTTGTTTGGTATATTATTAGGAGGTTCACATTCTCCATGAATTCGAATCTGATTTCTATGATGAATCTATTAGAATCATCGTAACAGGGTATATTCGCCCAGAGCAAAACTATCCTTCTCTTGGTAAGTGTTTGATATGTAAAAGGAAGATGGAGAGTGGTTATACTGATGTGTATAAAAATTAGATGCTCTTATTTGTGATATCAAGACAGATATCGAGGTTGCAAAGCACTCTTTAAAGCGTAAAGCTTATGATGCTCTCCGTTGTGATGCTCTCTTTTCCGGAAAAAAGAATTAAATTCGTTTATATAGATAGTAGATAGTAGAGTTAGATTGTTAGCATTTAGTTTTTTTTCTTTTATATATATTTAAATATATTGTATATCCCAATCCCCTAATAAACTTTTGATTATTAATATTATAAAATTCGCGTTTTTTTATAGCTGTTTTTGAAATAAACACACACACACACACGCACACAAGTAATGTTTCAGGGATTGTTTTGAAGGATTTGTACATGTATAAAGTACCTTTATGCACATGGGTAATAACATTCAACATGTCAAGTTTATGGTAGTGTTTTTTGTTTTAGAAAAAACAACCCATTTTTGGCTATTGCGATAAGGTTCTTATGCAACACCCTTTTTTTTTAGCATCATGGAGCGACGCTTTAATTTTTAGTACGACAAAAAAAAAAAAAGACCTCGAAAACGGTATAATGGTTTCTCAGTAAATCCGGCATTAATTCCATTAAAACTCACCGATATCAAGATATAAAAAGGGTTTTACATTGATAAACTAACCTTTCTTTCTCTTTAATTATATTTATATATAAAAAAATCATGTGGAATTCAGTTATGAAAAGTGTTGGTTTATTACCAACCGAGGATTACATTCAACCTCGTTTATCGATTGGAAATGCAGTATCAGATCATGAATTTTCTACTGGGCATTTCAAGATTAAAGTCGATGCTCAAGAATTATGTTTAACAGTTAAAAATGCTCATGGTCGAATCATTTGGAAATGTAAGTTTTTGTTGTTTGTGTAGCACGTACACAACAAACCACGTTTTTGTGTGTACTAATAATAACTATAACGCAGCTTTACATAATTTGCCTTTTATTTCTACTTGTCTTGGTAAAGATAGCGTAAGTCCCGGTGATAATGGTGTATTTAAAGTGATTGAATGCAGTGAAAAGCCTTCTCGTCTTCAAACAATTACTAAAATTGAAAAAGAAAATGATACTACTATCAAAATCTTTGGTGGCCTCAGTGCCAAGTTGGTGTTACCTACACATATGAGTTACATTATGACTTTTAAAGAGGTGTCTCACCGTCAATTACAATTCTCGGTAGAAATAACTCAAAGAGATCCATCCATGGAAGATTATGATCGTTTAATCTTGACTTATGAAAGTAGAGCAGAAGAAAACTTTTATGGTTTTGGTGAACAATTCTCTTGTGCTTCTGTCAAGGGACAAAAAGTACCCATTCTTGTCAGGTATGTTGTAGTAGGAGTTGATATTTTTACTCAATTAAACATGTATTAATTATGTATTCTATCCTAAAACAGAGAGCAAGGTGCAGGACGTGGTGCGCCAGCTGTAAGTATTTTGAGAGTGGTATAGAGAAAATGTAACTCAACATTATAAAAATAGGCTGCCTCATTCAAGGAATCTGCTCTTAGTATGCTCGGGTCCTATGGCTCAGCTGATATTTTTGCTACATATGCATCTATCCCTCAATATATTTCAACTGATATTCGATGTTTATTCATGGAAAATTCAGAGTACATGAGTTTTGACATGACTGAACCTGATCGTGTATCAATTCGCTTAGAATCTGATAAAATGAGAGGTAATTAGCTTTTGAGTAAATATACAACTAATCATATTAACTCTGTTTAATAGGCCGTATCTTGGATGGTAAAACAATGCTCGACCTGATTACAGAATACACATCTTATGCAGGAAGAATGCTTCCTTTACCAGATTGGGTTTCAGAGGGAGTCATTGCAGGCATCCATGGAGGAAAACAAACAACCAAGGACATTATTCAACAATTACGTCGAAAAAATATTCCCATTGCAGGTGTATTCCTTCCAGATTGGACAGGACAACGCTCACAAGACACAGGCCGTGATGTACGTTTTAATCGTAGTTGGTGGAACTGGGAAAGCGATGATGATCTTTATCCTGAATGGGATGCATTTGTACAAGAATTAGCCAACGATGAAGCTGGAAAGATTCGTGTCTTGTCCTATGTTAATCCTCTTTTGACAGCTACCAACCTAAAGCCTCGATTCAAAAAGAATTTGTTTGCTGAAGCTCAAGATTACGGGTATTTGGTAAAGAGTACACAGTCAAGTTCCTCTGAAAATCAAGCCTTGTCTATTAAATTTGGATCTAATTTGGAGGCTGGTATTTTGGATTTGACAAATCCTGAAGCGCGTACTTGGTTTAAGGATATTTTGAAGAAGCAAGTTTGGAAATCTGGTATTTCTGGTAAGCATTGTCATTTGACCAGATGCGAATTTAGGAATCTAACGGTATCTGATAGGTTTAATGGCTGATTTTGGAGAACACTTACCTTGCGATTCTAGTAAAATTTCACTACATTCTGGAGAAAGTGCATCTACATATCATAATCATTATCCTGAAGAATGGGCACAATTGCATCAAGAAGTTGTCATGGAGATTGGTAAAGAAGACGAAGCAGTTTGTTTCTTTCGTTCTGGATATACACATTCACCAGGACATATGAATCTTTTCTGGGCAGGCGATCAAACAGTTACTTGGGATCAACATTATGGAATCAAGAGTGCAGTAAGTTGGTTTATTGAGTATTACGACAATTTAGCATTAAAAAAAAAACGTATTTTCTCAGGTTACCGGTATGCTTTCTGGTGGATTTTCAGGATTTTCAGTTACACATTGTGATGCAGGAGGATATAACACTGTTCCCAATAGTATTCCTGGTTTGAAAATGGCTCGTACAAAGGAATTGTTGTTTAGATGGTTGGAATTAGCCGTATTTACCGCGGCATTTAGAACATCCGAAGGTATCATTCCATCGATAAATGCTCAGTTTTATGATGATGATGGTGCGTAATTTTATTATAAAATCACAATAGATAAATACTTATTATGTGTTATTAGATTCATATGCTCATTTAGCTCACACAGTCAAGCTTTTCACAACAATTGCAGCTTATAAAAAAACAGTTCTTAAGGAAGCATACGAGAAAGGCTGGCCACTTTTGCGTCATCCAGTGCTCTATTATCCCAATGATAAAACTGCCCGTGAATTGACATATCAGCAATTTATGGTTGGAAGTTCAATGATGGTAGCACCTGTGCTTTCACCTTCTACAGCTTATGTTAAGGTTTATTTTCCCAAGGATGCTCAAAAAGTTACTTGGAGACACGTCTGGAACGGAAAGTATTATCCTGGTGATGGTACATACCAAGCAATTAATGCACCTCTTGGTCAACCAGCGATATTTATTAAAGAGCCAAGAGGAGATGATGGGTTATTGAATGGTTTACTTGATTATGCTACAACATATTATCAACAAAAGACACAACCTATACAAAAATAAAACTGTACATTATTATACTGTTTAAAGATGATTTGTTGTTTATTAGAATATTAAGAAATAGTTTTAACAAATAGAGGAAGAGTATGATACAATGGAATATGGTTTATCTTTTTTAAAAGAAAGGGACTCGAATAAATGTGTTTGTTTCATTGTAAATGATTGCAGCTAAAGCATACCAAGCAACAAGAGCTAAAATAAATGAAAACCAACCACCAATCTTTGCTAATACAACAATGCCAGTAAAAGCACTACATGCAGGGAACAAGTAAGACAAGGTAGCAAGACCTAAAATCATACGAACCAAAATGGGTTGGCGGAAAGTACCCAAAAAGAAGATGAAAGCAGCAAATGAATATGCAATTTCAATCAAACCCAAACATTTTTCAAGTTCTCCAGCGGCTGCTGCAGGACCCAAAAAACCAGCACCAGGAATCATCATGATACCAAATGCAAGAAAGAAACTAGCAAACGTAAAGAATGAAGCAGCAGCAAAGACATTTTTATGGAAGATTTCAATAACGGCAGCAGTGTATTGGCCAAGAGCGCCATAAGAAAATGCAACACCAGTTGCAACTTGAGGCAAATCAGTAAGAATACCAGTATTGTAAATACCCAAAACAAACGAACAAAGACCAAATGATGCAAAACCGATAGCAGGACCCATCAATGTCTTTTGAAATTCTGCTAGTTCTGTAGTTTGAGGAATGGGAAAAGGAGACTTCTTCTGTTCTTGTTGTGCTTCAAGGTTTCCTAATGAAATAGACTCTTGGTGGACAATTTCTTTATCGATAGAATTGCTAGACATATTTTTGTTTTGTTTAATAATGAGGAAATGTAATAAAAATACATCCTTCTATTTATACTCGTTACTGACAATATGGCATTCAATGTAAAAGTTGATTCCATATCAAGAATATTACGCAAATAGCATTTTTGGGAAGTATTTTATGCCGAATCAGTTGATACTCACGTACACATAATAAAATTGGAGACAAATGGGATACTTTATCACCAATTGTCTGTACTCTATTCACACTTTCCTTTTGCATCTTTTAAGGAAATAAAAATTCCTATTTCAGTGTTTGCAGTGTGTTTCATTTAATATGTCTTTAAAGTATTCTCACGGCTTTATTTCATATATATGGAGATTTTATAAGAAATGAGAGCAATATAGTATATAGTTGAAGAGAAGGGGCATTTACTTGTACTGTATGCATATGTGTAAGCAATTGCTAGTTCATTTGTACGCCTCATACTATATAATCAAAAAAAAGAAAGCATCCACAAAATGTCAACCCTAATAAATTAAAATTTCATTTTACCAAAATGGAATTTGGTGCAATGCTCGGCAAACTTCTTCTTGAGAATATTTATACATTATGGGATGTATATCATCTTTGTCATCTTAATTCCCCACACATTTCATCTCGATTTACCAATAGTTTTCTAAAATTACCTATTTGAGGGAATTAGATACTAAACTGAAAAATATAAAGAAAAGGCTTTATTTACCTTGTTTTAGTTTTTAGATCTAAATAAGATGTTATTTTTTTTTCTTTGATACATTCTTTTGCAAATCATATGGTACACTCTCCGAAAAAAAAAAAAAAAAAAAAAAAAAAGGCACAAAAAGTGTTTTCATTATGGCACACACGCAATATCATTTTACTAAATATAGACATGTGTATATCTTTATAGAATTGTTTCATAGTGATTACATAACCAAACTATACTTTGAGATCAATAGTCATAATTTAACATCTTTTTTCATATATATGTATTTTTCTATACTTTGTTTTGTATAAAAATAGCGTTACAAAAGTTGTTATTCCACATATCCAAGTTTGCTTTTACATCAATGAACCATCACAACAATATACATTAAAGCAATCAAGTAAACAACAAGAAACGACAAGAGGTGACGGGAGAAAATTCAATTAATGTCTTTTGGTAGCTTTCTTAAAAGATGACTTTCTATACGATGCCTTGCTTGAATGATCACATCGGCTTCTACCGGTGCCCAATATCTTAGTTGAGTCAATTCCTCCTAATAATAGGTTGCTATTAACTTATCAATTTGTTAAAAAAATGTGTAATTACATTAAGATGTAATAATACGCTAATAGCAGATAACAAGAGCATGATATCTTGCGCAACGCGTAATGTATGGAATTAGGCAATGAGACTTGAGCGATATTCAGCATCTCGCCTTCTTTGATACTGTAGATGGAACTGGCCAATTCGGTTTTTTATAAAATTTGAATGTAGATACTGATAAAGTATTTGTAAGCACTCAAGTTGGTTCTGATAAAGTGCTGAATAAATTGGCTTGGGATAAAGAGGGTAAAAAGACAGTAATAGGCCATTGATGATGTTTATGTTTATGACAACGGAGAGGTAAGAAGAACAATCAATGTAAATCAACTCTAGTGCGATAATTATAACATAAGACTATACCATTATCAAATAAAATACGATACATTATTAACAGATGTAAATATTTGCCGTAATAAGCTTGAATCATGTGGGTACAGCATCGTAGATTTTTGAAAAAGTTCTCAAATATCGTAAAATCTCTTATTTTTAAGACTTACAAGGCTTATAAGCGGAATATTAATCTCAAAAATTATTCTTGTCCAGATCATCAATTTTGGCATTTTCTAATTTTTTTTTTATTTTGCAAATCTAGAGTTAATTATAGTGCCAATTATAAAAACAAAAATTATATACACATACAAAATTTAGCGCTCTATTTGTTCCATTAAAAATAAAAAATAATTTTATGGTAAAATATTATATGAAAAACCTTTAACCAAAAAACCGTTTTTTGGACAAAAGTGCTAATTTTTATTACTTAACATTTATTATTAAGCTTTTATAAAATGTGTATTAGTCATGACTACAATTTTCTCTCACAATGTAGTATATTTAAGCGTTGATTTTGGTATCAAAATTTGATTTTTCTGTTTTTTCATCAAAATCATGAGTGTTGGTAAGGATAGAATGAGCCCCGAAAATGTCCGCTACAAAAACTGAATTTTCAGACTGCACATGGTTAAAAATAAGAAAAGTTGAAAAAAGCACCCTTTTATTTAAAACTTAGATACACTATAGTAAACTTAGCCGTTCAATCTTGCTATGCTTAATTACGGCGTCGCTCTACGGGCTCGCTTTTGCAATTTTTTAATGAAGGTATGATATGGCAGGCGGTTTTTCTAGTAGAAAATGCATGTTTCTATTTGCAGTGGAATTACATACTAAAAACGCTTGATAAAATAAAAACAACCTAAATTTCAAGTGTCGCTCATAAAATATGATGCCACTTGAAATGTGAACAACGATAATAAACAAACGCTTCAATTGAACACAATAACAAACGCATGCTAAAAATATGAAATACCCTTTTTGAACCATACATGTCGTGTAGATGATAGCACCCTTGATCACGGCGCAATCAATTACACAAATGACATATATATCAAAACAGGATTCTATCCAAATCAATAATGATAATAAACAAAGATATCAATTTAGTCAACTACTCATCTATATCGTAGTTGCACTATCAATATAAATAAGATTCAAGCATATAAAAACTACCCCTTAAAAATCAAGGTTACATAAAATAGATATAACAGAAATAAACAAAAACAACCATTTCCCAAAAGGTCGATATTGTCACACTTGACATACAATCCCTTATGGTCAATGCTCTATACAATTTACCCCTTAAAATATCAAATCAATAACAATGTATTCAAAACTGGAAGATTACTAAATATACATCCATTCAAGTCTGATGGTATCCAAGTTCTCCAAATCACTATAAATACCCTCATACTTTTCAATTATTTTAACTCTTCAGAAATCTTTTGTAATAAAAACTTTAGCTGATTATAATTGTATTTCTACTGCTTTTATTTTTATATTTTTTTTATTTTAGTAAATAACATCGTAATTTACTGCATTTTTTACAATTTATCAAGACTGAATTTTTTATCTTATTACTACTACTCATACCATGTCTACCCAATCTCAATCACCTACCTCTGGCCGTGAATCTGCTGCCGCTTCTCCAATCTCTCAAGTTGAGGATCAGATCCGAGACATCCAACTTAATCAACAATACGAGCCTCGCGATGGTGTCTCTGAAGACGAAGACATGCCCTTGGCTGCGGCCGAGAAAAATGTTGAGCAAGCTCCCTTGGTTGGTGAAAATGCCGAGCATGATGCTACTCCTTCTGCTACTCCTTCTTCTGTTCCTTCTTCGGTTACCTCAATGAAGTCTTCATCTGGTGCAAGCCATGTTGGCGCCCTGAAAAAAATGTTTTGGAAAAGGGACCAATATCTTTCTCTCCTCACGGATATGATCGCCGGAACTGACCTGGACAATCAAGAAGGTCAAGCACATATTCAAGATATGAATGTCAAGGTAGAGGAAATGAATAAACTAATCTCGACATTGAAACATTCAATCAAACTATCTGAGGCAAGTGTAAAGGCGTCAATTTTTGGGAACAACAATGGTGATAATGGTGGAATCTCTCTGTCTAAAAGGGATTTACCTATGTTTCAACTTCGTACCAGCGCCACCAAGTATTTTCCTAAGGATCAAGCTTATGATTCAATCCATCACTTCCTGCGCTCTTTTGAAAAGGTGATCTTGTCTTCAGGTCAATCTGTGGATGATGTATGGAGACGATACATTCCTCTGACAATCCCATATGATTTGGATCTTTGGTTAAATCAAGAATTGCTGTTAGCCAAATCTTGGCAGGAGGCCAAGGATAAATTCACAAAAAAATTCAACAATGCTGCTTTAAGGTTGGATGCCCGTAGAGAGGTGCAAGGAGCTACTATGAGATCCGGTGAAACTACGGAGGAATATTACAATCGCTTTGCAAGAGCCGTAATGGAGGCCGGTTATTCCACTGAGGATACTACTCTCGGTGATACTTTCTTGTTGGGTTTTCCCGCCGCTTGGCAAATTCAAATTAATTCTGTTCTCTGTGCTCAATATCCTGGTGCGTCTGATTTCACAGCAGGTCAAATCGTCACTTGTGCGCTTAATGTATTGAATGCCCAAAAGTGTCCTATCTCATTTGTAAATCAAAAGAAAGTTGGTGGTCATTCTCGTTCTGGTGGATCGTTATCATCCATGTCTCATCAAGGTGGATCTTCTGGATCATCTTCTTCCTCGTCTGCTAAATCATCTTTCTTCTGTTCTAATCATGGTGGTCCTAAAGCTAGACACAACGAGAAGGATTGTCGTATGAACTCTAAGGGAAGTAACCACATGCCTAGATCAAATGTTCCAAAGAGAGCCACTGGTAGTTCTTTCTGTTCCTGGTGTGGTAAACCTTGGTTCCATGGGCATACTTGTCCTGAATATTTTGAGAAGAAAAATCTCAACGTTCTTTCTATTCAGAAGGAGCATCCCTATCATGGCCCCAGTGGTCAAGGTAGACGTGCACGTCGTTCCCGTAACCGTAGCAACAATAACAATAACAACAACAATTCCAACCGCGATGAAAGTACTCTATTCCGCGAAGCTATGGAAAACAAAGATTGTAAGTACAATGAACAAACAACTAAAAACAGTTTCAATCTAATAACTCCCTTGCTTATCAACGATATTAGGATTATAGGAAAGGTAGATCCTGGTTCTGATGTTAGCATTATAAATAAAACTGTTTTAAATAAAAAATTTTCTACCATAAAAAATATCAAAGCCCTAGGTGGTTATTTAACATTTTTGAGTATGAATAAGGATGGCAGTCCAAGCAAAGCTGAACGCATTGGTCATACTGAACCCCTCAAAGTTACTTACATGAATGGAATCACATTCAAACATTCATTTGAAATTATAGATTTCAATGATTCAATGGCTGAAGAATTCGATGTACTATTAGGAATCGATATTCTCCCACAATTAAATATTTATTTAAGTGGTGTCGCCCATAAATGGCCTGAAACTCAAACTGAAATGGCTCAATTTAAGAACTTGAATTATGATACAGAAAATGTATATAATCCTGAAAACGCAAACTTCGGTTCTGATCAAGAACGAACATTGCTACTAAAACAAATCGAACAATGTCTGGAAAATAATAAGAACATTCCATCTGATGCCGTCTGCACGATGCCGGAAAGCGAAGTTCATGTTCCTATTTCAAATCCTAAAGACTGTTACGTTCGTCAATATCCTTTAGCTATAAATTCTCATGTTGAAATCGATCGCCAAATCAAAGAATGGCTAGAAAACAAAATAGTAGAACGCTGTAAACCTTCTTCGGTATTTCACTCACCTCTAATCACTGTAAAAAAGAAGGATGAAAACAATCAATTGACCAAACTACGAGTTTGTTGCGATTTGCGCCGCATCAATGCCGCAATTGATGAAAATTACCACGAAAACTACGCCGTACCTAAGATTCATGAAATCTTTGAACGAGTTTCTGCTAATGCTAAAATTATAAGTAAAATTGACTTACACCAAGCATACTATTCTTATGGTGTGCACAGCTCGTCTAGAAATGCCTTGATATTTTCACATAATGGCCTTTTCTATAGATGGTGTAGAGCCCCTTTTGGTTTACGTACAATGAGTTCATTGTTTGTTAAATGTATGTCTATTCTACTTGAAGGAATTCAAGATGAATTAAGATATGAAATGGAAAAGGGTAATCAAAACAAAAATCAAAATTCCAGTGCATCTAATCAACCCACCATCTATGGAGGTGTTGAACACTATATTGATGATGTAGTCTTATACAGCAAAGATATCAAAAGTCATATCAAACTCATATCAAACTCATCAATTTAGTTGTCAATCGCTTAACATCTGTAAATCTACGAATCAACATTGCAAAATGTTCATGGTTCCAAACATCAGTCTTCCTATTAGGATTTGTTGTTGGTCCAGGTATACAGAAAATTGATATGCGTCGTCTGTCTAACATTGACACTTGGCCTATTCCTAAAAATGTGAAACAAGTGCGAAGCATCATGGGTGTAATCAGTCATCTGAGAGACTTCTGTCCCATGCTTTCTAAAGTATGTGAACCCATTGATAAACTTCGTAATGATAACGATGTAAAGAAAAACTGGAATCAATTGCATACTGATCGATTCAACGCTATAAAGCAAATTCTATTGTCAAATCAAATTCTTCATGCACCAAATTTGAATGATAAAATGTTCCTTCAATGCGATGCTAGCCTATACGGAATTGCCGCATGCCTTTATCAAAAAGATCATTTGGGTCGCATTAAACATATCGCTTTTGTCAGCAAATCTTTGAATCCAGCTGAGCGCAACTGGTCTACTAACAGACGAGAATGTGCCGCTGTCGTATTTGGATTTATCAAATTTAGATCATTACTATGGGGTCATAACAACATCGAGGTTTTAACAGATCATCTGGCCTTAACATACATGTTTACTTCGACCACATTGAACAGTACCCTTCAGAGTTATCTCGAGATATTGGGAGAATTTAATTTTACCATATCCCACGTAAAAGGTATTGACAATGTTCTGTGTGATGCTCTTTCAAGAGTCTATCCTCCCATTAATGAAGACAAAATGCTCGAAGATGAAAATGACAGACAAATACAGAAATTGCATAAGTTGATCTTGCTCAAGCGAGATACCAACAGTAAATTAGAATTAAGACGTCAAAGAACCATTTATTCCAAAGACAAAAACCTCAACATTCTTGCTATCAAAGTAAACAGCAAAGAATTCAAAAATTCAACCACTGACTATATATCCCCTCCTGAAAACGATCGTGCTCAAATCATTCATGATGCCCACCAGATTGGTCATTTTGGCATTGAATCGGTAGTCAAACATATTCACACATATTTTGGTTTACATTGGAATTCTATATACACAGACGTCAAACAAAAGCTTCAAGGATGTCATGAATGTGCAATGCATAATATAACACGCAAAGGTTACAATCCAGCTAAAAGTATCGTTAGTTACGAGCCTTTAGACCATGTAGCATATGACCTTTGTGGACCAT
Source organism: Mucor racemosus (assembly GCA_027405735.1). Taxonomy (NCBI): domain Eukaryota; kingdom Fungi; phylum Mucoromycota; class Mucoromycetes; order Mucorales; family Mucoraceae; genus Mucor; species Mucor racemosus. The sequence goes on from JAPEHQ010000018.1 coordinate 139,688, forward strand.
TGCCTATCACTGATAAAGGAAATGTTTATATCTTGGTTATGATTGATTTATGTACTCGCTACATCATTGCTCGCGCCATTCCAAACAAAAACAACACGACTGTAGCTCAAACCATGAGCCTGATCTTCGGTGATTACGGAATAGCCTTAACCATACAGCAAAATGATAACGGCCGGGAATTCCGATCGCAAATCATGGATCACTTCACGAAAACATTAGGAATCAAACAACGATTCTCATTACCTTATTATAAACAATCCAACGGAAGCTGTGAAAATGCCGTCAAACAGGTGACACAAACTCTTCGAAAAATGTGTGGAAATGACACACACAATTGGGATGATCGATTACCTATTGTTCAACTTGCACTTAACATGAAAGTCAAAGAACGAACTGCTAGCACTCCATTCAGTTTGATGTATGCTCGACAGGTTAATCTCAATCCAAATCCTGAAAAAGTCAACCTAAACGGACGTCCGCCTCTTACTGTAGAACAACTCGAAAAACGTGTTGAATACATGAACTCTATCGTCTTTCCTGCTCTCCAAGAACGCACTAAACTTCTTGCCGCAGAATACGCCAAACAAATGGATAAACGACGTTACATTCTTCCTGAAATAGGCTTTGATGCACCTGTAATGGTTCGCCTTCCTGAAGGACGTCAATCTAAACTTGCTCCATTATATGCTGGTCCTTACTTTGTTGTAAAGCGCACCCAAGCTGGTAATTACATTCTCAAAGACGAAACAAATGAATTATTACATCGAGAATATACTCCCTCTGAACTGAAAATTGTCAACATTGATGAAACTGCTTTTGAGGATGAAGTATTCGAAGTCGAAGACATTCGCGACCATCGTTATCGCAAAGATGGTGTCGTTGAATACCTTGTCAAATGGACTGGCTACTCTGAAAGAGCCAATGAATACATCACTGCTGATCTATTCGCCACTCCCACTCCTATTAAGAAATACTGGGAAAAGGTCCAACTAAATAATAAACATACCCACATTCGACAAAACTCTGTAATCAATAGAAATAACACTCCATCAACTCGTACATTACCTCCTAAAAGGAAAGCCAGTACCAGCGCTCCACGCCGCAATACTCGCCACAAACGCTCTTAACACTACTGTGCAAATATTTCCTTGACAGGATTCCCAATCATGTCTTATATATCTATAATAACATTTCAATGTTCCTACTCATTCCATTCCACTTCTTTTATCAACTTTTCACTCGTATAAAAAGTTTAGCTGGGGGCAATGCAGTGGAATTACATACTAAAAACGCTTGATAAAATAAAAACAACCTAAATTTCAAGTGTCGCTCATAAAATATGATGCCACTTGAAATGTGAACAACGATAATAAACAAACGCTTCAATTGAACACAATAACAAACGCATGCTAAAAATATGAAATACCCTTTTTGAACCATACATGTCGTGTAGATGATAGCACCCTTGATCACGGCGCAATCAATTACACAAATGACATATATATCAAAACAGGATTCTATCCAAATCAATAATGATAATAAACAAAGATATCAATTTAGTCAACTACTCATCTATATCGTAGTTGCACTATCAATATAAATAAGATTCAAGCATATAAAAACTACCCCTTAAAAATCAAGGTTACATAAAATAGATATAACAGAAATAAACAAAAACAACCATTTCCCAAAAGGTCGATATTGTCACACTTGACATACAATCCCTTATGGTCAATGCTCTATACAATTTACCCCTTAAAATATCAAATCAATAACAATGTATTCAAAACTGGAAGATTACTAAATATACATCCATTCAAGTCTGATGGTATCCAAGTTCTCCAAATCACTATAAATACCCTCATACTTTTCAATTATTTTAACTCTTCAGAAATCTTTTGTAATAAAAACTTTAGCTGATTATAATTGTATTTCTACTGCTTTTATTTTTATATTTTTTTTATTTTAGTAAATAACATCGTAATTTACTGCACTATTATAACAGATATTACCTATTTTGTTTTTTAGCTTACGGTTCATGCGCTGTAATACTACTTTTACATTGGCTGAAATGTGCAATTTAGTAGGGTTTTAATTGCGCTAAATAATTTAAAACCTTGAAAATAATCCTTTTCTACATGTGGTGCTTCTCTCTTTTTGTTTTTATATTCTTTGTCGTATATTTTCAGGATTGATAAATATTACTTAAAAAAGAATACAATTATAAAAGAATGAGTAATTAATCGGTTCTTCAACTGTATAATAAAAACAAGATATCGTTTATTTAGATGTAAAAGTATGGCCTTTTATATTGATTTGACATTGAGATCCTGAGATGTAATTTAAGGCACTATTGAACCATTGGATCTGTTCGATAGTAATCTATGGATTGAAATGGATCAATCTTAATTTAACCGTTCTTGCAGAGCTTGTGAGTTGTCTTGTTTCAATGCTGCGCTAAATATGCTTGGATGTTGATTTGATAACTACTTGATTGGTTAACTGCTGGGATGAAGTAATGTGGTGTCATAATTGAGGTCAAAGCGTTCTTGGTAATTACTGGATTAAACTTGATACGCTAGGAGTTTCTTATATCCGATATCAAGACTTGCACTTTAATACATGTCGTAGTCAATAGATTGTAAGATGTATTGATACTGTAGAAGGTGATAATGTATGATACTAGTAGGTGGAATACAACATTCTTCCAAGAATATTATTTACCGTTTGATAAGGCATATCAGACTAGCATTGGTGTCGCGCCGGGTTTTGCCAGCCAAATTTACTAGTATAAGCTGAGCTCGACAGTATTCCTACTCTTGATGCATTTGTTCTTTTTTTTTTTGGCAATGTTACAAATCATCGTTCAATATGACTGACTATTAATCAATCAGAGAAAATACAATTGGTAAAAAGACTGATACCCAATGTACATCGAAGTCAAGATTGATAAAGATGCATTCATTGTGTAGTCGAAATTGTCGGTTTTCGAGGATATTAAACAGCCAATTTTGAAGCCAATTCCATTTCTAACTCATATTGAAATGTAATTCTTATAAATAGTCTTTTAAACCAAGACCTAGAAGCTCTTGGTTCTTTCTTTTACCATTAGTTTTTCTAGTAATAAAGCCTACGTTCTCCATGATAAATGTTACTAGTCTTTATTATTATTCTTTCTATAAATAAGATTGTATGTATCCATAAACTCTCAGAAAGTGCAACATTTTGATGGATAGAAATTACAGGACCAAGACGTTGTATTTGCCTCAGGATTTTTAAAAGGGTTAAAAGCATACCTCATCAAAGCTACTTGGATGTTAAATACTCACCATATGCTATTAGTAATTAGTATCATCTTGTTTTTTATTTAATTGCTGTAATATTAAAAATCAAGCTTTTCGTAGCTTATAACAATGACAATGGGATGTTTTTGATTTTAAATACACATTTATCATAAGGCGGGCTGATGATACGTTTGATATTATTGCGAATCAACCAGTAAATTTAATTTATGGAATTTGAATGCAAATACCGAGGAACCATTTTAAGTACATCATACTTAATTTGGTTTTGGTAAAGCATTAAATAAATTGGTTTGTTGGGACAAAGAGAGTAAAAAGGCAGCAATATAGGTTCCAGTGATGGTCATGTTTACGTTTATGATAACGGGAGAGGTAGGAATAAAACTCAATGGAAATCACCTCTAACGCAATAATTATAAAGACGATATTATCATCAAATAAACTACCATACAATATTAACATGTATAAAGATTTACAGTAATAAGCTTGAATCATGTGGGGGGTACAGCATCGTAGATTTTTGAAAAAGTTCTCAAATATCGTAAAATCTCTTATTTTTAAGACTTACAAGGCTTATAAGCGGAATATTAATCTCAAAAATTATTCTTGTCCAGATCATCAATTTTGGCATTTTCTAATTTTTTTTTTATTTTGCAAATCTAGAGTTAATTATAGTGCCAATTATAAAAACAAAAATTATATACACATACAAAATTTAGCGCTCTATTTGTTCCATTAAAAATAAAAAATAATTTTATGGTAAAATATTATATGAAAAACCTTTAACCAAAAAACCGTTTTTTGGACAAAAGTGCTAATTTTTATTACTTAACATTTATTATTAAGCTTTTATAAAATGTGTATTAGTCATGACTACAATTTTCTCTCACAATGTAGTATATTTAAGCGTTGATTTTGGTATCAAAATTTGATTTTTCTGTTTTTTCATCAAAATCATGAGTGTTGGTAAGGATAGAATGAGCCCCGAAAATGTCCGCTACAAAAACTGAATTTTCAGACTGCACATGGTTAAAAATAAGAAAAGTTGAAAAAAGCACCCTTTTATTTAAAACTTAGATACACTATAGTAAACTTAGCCGTTCAATCTTGCTATGCTTAATTACGGCGTCGCTCTACGGGCTCGCTTTTGCAATTTTTTAATGAATGTATGATATGACACCCGGTTTTTTTGGTAGAAAAATGTATGTTTCTATGATAGCAGATATTGCTTATTTTGTTTAGTTTATGGTCCATGCGCTGTAATGCTGCTTTTACATTGGCTGAAATGTGCAATTTAGCAGGGTTTTAATTGCGCTTAAAAATCTAAAGCCTTGAAAATCCTTTTCTACGTGTGTTGTTTTTTCTCTCTTTTTGCTTTCATATTCCAAGGATATATTCACCGTTTGGTAAGGCATATCAGATTATCAAGCTGGTATTCTTTTCTTTTATCTGTATACGTATGCTAACATAATAAGAGACTAATATTTTTAATATAGGTAGCAGTCGTAATATTAGAGACTAATATTTTTATTTAATCGCATTCTAAGATCAAATATCATTATTTACTGCTGTAGTATTATTGGACGTGTTTCTTGATGATTAACAGATCAAATTGAAGGCAATGATATTTATATCTACTCAATGAAAAGCTAGAACTGGCTACAAAACCACGAAATGTTCTAGAAAAGTGATACAATTTCAAATGACATAATAGAAACACAAAAAAAGAATAATCTAATGTCTTGTATAGTAACCATAGCTTTGATCGTAGCTATACTGGAAAGCAAATATTTTTACAGCTGACAGTCATAAACTACGTAGAATAGTAAGTTTAAAGGTTAGTTTGTTTAAATTTTATGTGTGATAAAGTAACATCTGTAATCTTAGATTTAGTTTGCATATAAATTTAAGCAGTAAATGTTATTTAAATTTATGCTCAAGCAAAAACTAATGTTGCTGTAAACATTATAGCCATAAACATTATTTACAAATAATGAAAATTGTAAATATATTGGCCCTTGCACATATTGCTCTACATTAACAACGTATTGAATTGTATTGTCTATAATCTATATTAATAAAAGCAAGTGTAATTTAAAAACACATTCCAATAAAAAAATGGAATGAAATTTTGAGAACGGCACAATGCTCATATACAAACCAGTTTGTGCCAATATGATCAACTCATTATGCTTACGACTAGATTTTATTATTAGGCACAAATAGGGATAATGATATGCTTATGGGTAATTATACTATTATGCACACATGGGATTAATGTCATGCACACGGACAGAATCTATATTTCTGCGCATACAGGCTTTTCGTTGTGCTCGTGTGCAGTTTTTTTTTTTGTCCTGCCATGTGCATCTTATCACCTTTTTAGCCATATTCAGTGGGCACAACAGTGCAGGCTGATTTATCGAAAGGTGAATCGTATAAAATTAATCAAATGAAAAAGTACCCTTTCATTATGAGCTTATAGAGGGGGTTTATATACTAATTGAATGAGTGTATTAAATGTGAGTGATAATATAATTAGAATGAGCATTTGGATATTGTGTGGATATATTGGAATCATGCTTCTATGATTCAATAGTAGCATGATGATAGACGCATGGAATATGACCTTGCTTGACTCGCATGTTGAACATCATGGTTTGACAGATGTTCTAAATTGGTAATTCGGTAATTCCTAATTCTGATAGATCACAGGCTATAGTGCGCAGCTCACCTACTAGGCATAATAAAATTATCTTGTGCAGCACAGGTCGACCGTAGTGAGATATTATCTTGTATACCACTACCAACTATCAAAGTTGCAGTGGAATTACATACTAAAAACGCTTGATAATAATAAAATAACCTAAATTCCAAGTGTCGCTCATAAAATATGATGCCACTTGAAATGTGAACGACAAAACGCTTCAATTGAATACAATAACAAACGCATGCTAAAAATATGAAATACCTTTTTGAACCATACTTGTCGTATAGATGATAGCACTCTTGATCATGGCGCAATCAATTACACAAATGACATATATATCAAAACAGTATTCTATCCAAATCAATAATAATAATAAACAAAGATATCGATTTAGTCAACTACACATATATATTGAAGTTGCACTATTAATATAAATACGATTAAAGCATATAAAAATTACCTCTTAATTCAAGATTACATAAAATAGATATAACAATAATAAACAACCATTTCCTAAAAGGTTGGTATTGTTAAACTCAATATCAATCCCTTATGGCCAATGCTCTGCATGATTTACCCCTTAAAATATTAAATCAATAACAATGTACTCAAAACTAGAAGATTATCAAATATAAATCCATTCAAGTCTGATGGTATCCAAGTTCTCCAAATCACTATAAATACCCTCATATTTTTCAATTATTTTAAATCTTAATAAATCTTTTGTAATAGCTGATTATAATTGTATTTCTATCGCTTTCATTTTTATATTTTTTTATTTTAGTAAACAACGTCGTTATTTGCTGCATGTTGCATCCACAGATCTGTGTGCATTCCTTGGTTAAGATTACGACACAGTTTTATATGTTAAGTTCTACATTGCTGTGTATTATGTTATAACGCTCAGTTTATACTGTACGTATTGAGAAATGTGGGACTAGTATGTGTCATCTAGACTTGATTGTCTATTTATATATATACAAATAAACAATTTAATAGATTAATCATATAATTAGAGAATGTGAATATAAAAGAAGATGTTTCAATCTTATAATAAAGTTTTTTAGTTTCAGTGTGCTCTTTCATTTTATAACAGTTTTCCTTTATTTTTAATAAATGATTTAGTACATATTTTAGCTTTAAGATTGATATAATCTCCTGGCGTAACACTGCAGCAGGTACGTTTTATTATTAAAACGTGTTATTATAGCTTAATTTTTTGTAGAATATGAAGCCTCATAGTTTTTAATTTTTAACAGTGAAATACGCGTAAAAAATCTGAAACATTAGCACTGAAAAATTAATACCACCTGCAAAAAGTAGGATATTTTTGAATACTCAGTTTTATATTAAAGCTGAACATCTTAGGTATATTGGCATATAATTTTTTCCTGCTGTTATTTAATGAAAAAAAAAGTAGAGCAGGAATGAAAAGTGAGACCCATTTTTCAAGGAAAAAGCAGTAAACTTTACCTGTTTTTGAGTCTTTTGTGAGATAAAGAATGAATTTAAAAACAGATAGCATAATGTAATAAATTTACATCTATTTAGCGGTGATAAGGTATAATATTCTAAAAGTCGTTTAGTATGGGCTTAGTCATGAAAAAGATGGCAAGCTCTGATTTTGAAGATTAGCAACTTTAAAAATTACCATTTCCATCATAGAGTAATTTTTAATGCTCTTGGAGTTTTCAGTTATATATTCCCCAGTATGAATTTTAGTACTATAGTTATGCATTTAATATCAGAAACGATGCATAAATTGTTCTTACAGAATAATAATTAGAAACCATAGCCTAATGGTTTCTGGTATTCTTTTTATATAGTCTAATAACAAAGACCTAGTTTTCCATGATATATATAATTACTGTAGTTTATTTATTTTTTTGCAGCTGGAAATAATTATTCATGTACAGAAATATCAATGTTTATAATTCTTAGCAACGGCGCATTCACTATGGAATACTGATCCTTATTCTTCCTCGTCAAAATCTTGGAATATTCATAAAACTATTGGAGTCTCGTACTCATAACGTCCATCGTGATTTGAACGCTTTGCAAGAGATTGAATCAGATAAAATATCCAAATCTAAAGGTTTATAGAAATCATAGAAAACATCTCCGAGCTGCATCCCCAGTTGAAGATGCTTCTTTTCCTAAAAAAAAAAAAAGAAAAACAAATGGTTCGTAAAAGCTACTATAACAACCCATATCATGAACATTCTTGTCAACGTACATGAAATCTTTGTGGTTATTGCTTATAAGATGATATGGTCTCATGGCCATAATTGTTCAGAAGATTATAAATATCGCCATTTACGTAAAGAAAAAGTCAAGAATTTTCAAAACAATGATCGCAACAACTATACAAGTAAGATTACTGTTGGACAAAATTCTATTACTGCTTTGCATATCTACATGTCGAGATAATTTTATTACATATGTTTGGTTTTTTTAAATAAAATAAAGATCATAATGCTACAGAAACTAGTATTAGAAACTCAAAGATGCACACCAATCTCGAATCGAAAATTTGTATATAGCTATGATGTAAGCAGTAAATAATTGTATTTGCTATTCTTTTGTGTATAATGGCATACAAGTGCAAAATATATGTCACCATGAACACTTTTTATCAATTCATATTCTCATTTATCGTATTTTATAGTACTAGAAAAAAAAATACTGGCACTATAAAGTTCAATCAAATAATTTTTCAATCTCATGCTCCCCGACTCTACCCATCCAAAATTGATATAATACGCATATCTAGGATAATAAAAAAACTCGTATTTCATCTCGATAGTATATCAAATGCTATAAAATTGTTCTTTTTTTCAAATATATGTTTTCAAACTGTAGAGAAATTTTTTTAGAAATCATGTTGGCTACCAGTGTTGCCCAAAAAAAGCTTGTGCATGCGCAATCTTTCATGGAAGAAGCGGCAGAGATGTTATCCAAAAGAAAAAAGGGTGATAAACCGGAAATTAAGGGACATCAGTAATAGTCATCTGATTAATAATAGATGATTTTTACCAAATTTGTTAATGATAATCACTCACATCTCATCTAATAATTCAGTCTTATCAGTTAGTAGTTAGTGCTGTCTAGAAACTCACTATGTAAGATCTTGAAAACAAGTGTGCGTATGGATAAATGTATTTACTATTTCATTAGAGTCTGCAGCTGATGGTTTGACAAAACTCAGATATATCGTTATCTCTAAACACTAAACGACCCTTAAAGAAAAAGCCATGCGAGATAATGATTCATAAATTTTATTTTCAGAATTTAGAAAATTCATGTAACAAATGAATATCTTGGCATGAATTAGGTGGAGTAGTATAAAGTGAAAAGGATGCAGTTATATTGTTGTGCTTCAATATATAAGCGTTGTTCTTTGTATGCTTCATTGAAAAGTGCGTTCAAGCCATATTGAATGGCTACGCAAATGTTGAAGCTTTGACATGCATTAATGAAAAAAAAAAGGAACCTTCTTTTAGACATTTTGCTGTCAATCGTAAACCTTAAAGAATAATATTAAATTAAACATGATCTTATCACTGACATGCCGTACATTTGATTCCAAGGACGAATAATTTACCCTTATGAAATATCTTTTTGATTGATCATGAGCTACTAATTTCCGTATGCAATTCTTATCTCTGATAAATTGAGATATTCCTTCCGGTTTTATTGACCGCTCCTTTTCTTATCTGGAGTAGTACCCCCTCCCCCCCTCTTCCTCCCCCTTTCACCTCAAACAAAACTTCCGCAATGAACGGCGACACAACGAAAAGAAAAGCACCAATTGGACACAATAGGGGCTCTATCAAGACCAGCAATAATTGCCTCTTTCGTTAATGTTTTACAGCAATTATCATTAAAATAATCATAATCCCGCAAACATGTAAAAGGTTAATTATTAAGAGACAGGATTGTGGCGATTAAAATATCGTTTTTTTTATTAATTTATACAGAATACAGCCAAAGAAATAATAAGCTATTTAAATCGAATTGAATTTTCAAGTTACACATGTGGGTATTTCTTTTTCTTTTTCACCGATCAACGTTAGATCAATATATACAATATATAACTTTTCCGAGTTTTTACATTGAAAACGTCGGGTTTTTTTAAATTTTTCATAGAACAATATATCATCCCATTAACAGGTAATAATAATAATAATAAAAAGAGTGTAGACTGATTCAATTCAGAATACACAAAATTAAACCTTATTTAATCATAATTATTACAGATCAAAGCAGAAAGACGGTTGCATTTCTGTAATTTATAAACGGTATAAATGTAGGTTGTACACCTCAATTAATGTATTTTATTGAGCAGTTACACTGTAATATATTATAGCCATACAGTGTCGTTTAGAATGTACGAAAAATATACCAATTTTTTGATTTCAATGCCAGCCACCTGTCAAAACCTTGTCATTCATTTAGTTGCTATAGTAATTGTTGTACCTGGGTTGCTAGGGTCGTTGTAATAGCTAGATCAATTATATTTTCATCGGCCTATAATTTTTTTTTATACCAAAATCGATATTAAATGCCTTAAATTCCCATAATATAATATGTAGATCAATTTATTATTGAAATATCATGTGCAGATCAATGGAAGAAGGGCAAGAAAGTTATATATTTATACCATGGACCAATGTTAAAAAGAGGGGATTGAAAAATAAGGGATAAAAGAAGCTATAATGATTCTTTATATATAATCGAAAATTTATGATTATCGAATTTTCTTTTCCATGTTATCAAATTAGAGTTATATGTAATTAATTGTCATGCTTTTATTGTGGGGGAAACGTGTACATATTGAGGGGAGAAACAAAAGGAGTAAAACTAAAGATTCCCTGGTAAATGAATCGGGCATGTAAATCAATACATTGATCCATGTTTCATTCCATCTAGGTCTCACTAGATACCAAAATCAAAGTTTGTAACATGCGAACATATTCTTGGCAAAAAAAAAAAAATACATTTGGTATTTTCAGCACATTACATGTGATACGATTTATATCTTTATGCGCAACGATGTCATATATACGATACACCTTTATTGTGCGGTATATAATATATATATATATATAGCTTCAAGAATTTTGAGATTCAGTTTTGTTGAGCTACTGTCTCCGTTGTAATTTTAAAACAAGTAAAAAAAAATATTACTAGATATAGGAAAAGGATTTGTTATCTTTTCTTTCCCTGTTTTCCCTCGAAAAAGATTTTATGTAAACTCAAAACTGATGAACTGAGATAAATGAGAATAATATATATTCTGATTTCTCCATTTAGACTGTGGGAAAAGTATCGTTCTATGACTCTATCATGTTGTACAAAGATCTTGTTAATTGAAGTTAATCTTGAAAAAAAATTTAAACTGTGGGAATTTTGCATCTAGATTTGGATTATTTTTACCATTTATATACAATAACGCTTGATCGTTGCCATAGAAACAAAACAACTGTCAATTAAATATTTTTGACATTTCGTAAACTGATTTTAATCGTTCAAATCACTGTATGGAAATCTGATTTTTTCTACGGTTTCTATATATACTCTCAAGTTTTTGACTCGGAGCAAAATCAATAACTTTTTTGTATATTTACGGTATCCTTGTACACATCAACTGAAATTATAAAAATATCGCCGCATCAAAATGGGTCTTGAATCATGATTTTATATTTTATCTTGATTTGGTTTCATACTACTTTAGAACCATTTTTAAAATTGATAGAAAAAAAAAAAAAAAAAAAAAAAAAACTATATAAAGACCTGAAAAATATTTGTTTGCAAAAAAAAAATCAGATCGAATTTTTTATTTTATAATTTTCAACAAATTTTATGCCTATCCAAGAAGCCGAAAAGTATCCATCCGCAAGCCCAAGTTACGCTGGTAGCTTCAAAGTTGAAGAAACTGTCATTGATGACTACACGGGAGATGACAATCAATCAGTTACTAATGAATTTGGACATGGCAATGGCTCTTTCTTGACTGCCTATTGGAATGTAACATGTGTTGTTGCAGGAACTGGTACTCTTGGTCTTCCTCATGCATTTGCTCTTGGAGGTTGGTTAGGTATCCTCATTATGATTCTTTCATATGTAATGGCCATGTACTCTGGTGTTATTTTGATTCGTTGTTTGTATGCTAAACCTGGACATCGTCTTCATGATTATAAAGCAATTGGCAGTGCTGCATTTGGCTGGCCCGGTTATGTAGTTGCTTCTTTCCTTCATTGGCTCAACCTTTTCGGTTGTCCTTCTCTTTATTTGGTTCTTGCAAGTAGTAATTTGAATTATTTACTTCGTAATACAAGTGCTGCTCTTGATGGAACAGCATGGACTTGCATCATTGGTGCTATTCTCTTGATCCCTTCTTTGGTTGCAAAGACCTTGAAAGAAATTACTGCTCTTGCTGCTGTTGGTGCTGTTTGTACTGTAATTGCTGTCTTTATTGTGTTGATTGAATCTCCCATTGAACACAGCCATAACCCTAATCCTGTCGTTACTGATTCTGTCATCTGGACTGGTTTCCCTTCTGCTCTTGCTACTATTGCTTTCTCTTATGGTGGTAATAATACTTATCCTCATGTTGAGCATGCTCTCAAGAAACCTCATCAATGGAAATGGGCCGTCATGGCTGGTTTGAGTACTTGTACTTGCTTGTATTTCTTGACCGCTATTCCTGGTTATTATGCTTATGGTCGTGGCACTGCATCTCCCATTTACAACTCTTTGACCAATGAAGTCGCTAAAATGGTTGCAATGATTGTTATGACTATTCATGTGATTCTCGCTATTCCTATTTATACCACTTCTTTCTCTCTTGAATTTGAGAAATGGTCCAACTTTACTGATGAAAGACTTGGCAAATTCAAAGCTTGGGTTGCTCGTGCTATTATTCGTACCTGTACTATGGGTGTTTTGGTTGTTTTGGCCATCTTTGTCCCCTACTTTGATGACTTTATGAGTCTCATTGGTGCTCTTTCCAACTGTGGTCTTGTCTTCCTTTTGCCAATCTTGTGTTATCTCAAGCTAACTGGTATTCGCTCAAAGCCTTGGTACGAACTCGCCTTTTGTGCTTTAACTCTTTTCTTGGGTATCATTGGTTGCGTATTTGGTACTATTGATGCCATCAAATCACTCATTCATGATTTTACTCAATAATTCTCTATACCGTTTTTTTTCTCTCTTAACTCATATTGTACTTTTAATTTCTCTTTCCCTTGTATATATCTTTTGAATAATAAACTATTCCTTATTCTACTAAATAATCTTTATATATACCTTGATTTGATTTCAAGGATAAATCTAGTATCATTTGTTTATTTCAAAAAATAGACACTGCACATCTCCGGCTTACAATGTAAATCCTCCCCTTCTAGATTTTCTTGGTGGCCAATTTCTTTACAATCCTTGCATGTCGGCTACGGTCTCTCCCCTAAGTCAATAATGATTGTAAAAAATAAACTGCCTTTCAAAGATTTTATACTTTATACCTGACTCTCTGCTCGTCTTTACTGCTTGAATTTTATTTAAAATTAAGGATCTGTATATTATCGATTGTTGCAGATGATGGGATGTAGAAAATAAGAAGAAAAAAAAGAGAGGATAAAAAGCCGCCTTTACGTGTGGAGGCGATATACAATATGAGATTTTTAATACATCAATCGGTACTTGCCGGGTATCCAAGCAGTCGATGTATGATAAATATCTTACAACTATGTACTGGTTCTATGTAATTGCTAGCATTTGTTTCCATCTGTTGCAATTTTTATCATTACCAAAGTTCAGGGTTTAAATTAAGAAAAAGAAGAAGATGATGATGAATCAGAAATACATTGCTTGATTGAATCTACATACTTATCTCAAATCAAATTCATTTTAGTGTGAATTTGACACTGACTTTATCTAAAATCACATTCTCATTTCAAACAAATTTTTATCTTTATTTTGTCTAAATTTTATTTCTGTTTTGTTCAAAAAAATAATAATAAAAACGTCTAAATTTCAAGTGTAAAGCCTGTGTTGACATGATTCAAAAGTTTCGAATGTGATAAATTAATGAAATAAATCCGATTAAGGTTCATTTGACAGCTGCACATGACCTAAATGAAAGGTTAAATATTTTTTCCAAGGCTTTCACACAAACATAACCAATGTTGTTATTCTCTGAAAACTCCAATGAGGCGGCGCTATTTACGGCGTCGGGTCAGTGATCACTACCTGATCGCTAAAAAGGATGAATGGTCGAAAGGAATTTAACATGTGCCTCAAAAGCAAAAACCATTCTCAGCTAATTTGTATCGAAAAAAGAAGCCGATAGAAACTACGCCGTTATCTTTTTTTTTCCTTTTAAATTAGTAATACGAACATAGATCACGAGTTCTAAAGCAAACGTCAAGTTACATACATAATCAGGGTGCAGTATCTGTAATTGACATCCGATTACACATAGAAATTATTGTAGTAGTAATAGACATTTCGGAACGCAATTTTCCGAAGCTAATCTTACATATCTCACACAAAATGTCATAGAAAATACGAAAATTTGAAATATAAAAAAAATATTGTCGTAGAGCTTGTGTTCTTTAGCTCAGTCGACCATTCATACAAACCTCTAGCTATCTAGTACAACCTTTGAAACTTTTTAAATCTCCAAATGATCAAATTTGATATGACAAACGTATTTGCTTTAGGTGTGTTAAATGCTGTTTTCGAATCAGTATGTATACTTATACTTGTGCAAATGCATTCCTCGTATTCTACTCTTATTGACCAACTTGCTATCCATCAGAAAGTGTCGATTTCACTTGTTCAGATTCTTCCAGATTCCGTATTTGATTAATTACTGACACTTGGCCAACTTTGTCACACCATATAAATAGGCGCTTGAATACATGTTTTAAATGAAATATTGACATCTTTAGATATAGAATGATCAGATCTATGAATTGAAATACATGAAGCTCTCAATATTATAGTAGAAGAGTCATCAATTGAATGTAAATTCATCAAAATTACCTAAAAAATAACAATTTAAAGAATTTTTTTAGGTACTTCCAGGAGGTTTCTAAAGTGGAAATCGAGCCAAAACAATTTTTAAAATCATATATTTTATTGCTAGATTTTTATTTTTGGTTTTTGAGGTGATAAAAAATGCATCAAAAATGGACCTCCCAACCCTTGCTACTACAAGGGATTTTTCGTAAATTTTACAAAATCCAATTTTAAACCCCAAAAACGCAATTTTCTACTATGGTGTTTATAAGTTCAAATCAACCAAATTTTTTCTAAAATTCATATCCAAGTCTTTATTTGAGTACTGAGTATGAAAAAAACTGACTTTTCCTCGTAAAACGTGTTTTTCTATTTTTCAAATTTGTGCAAATTTATTGATGTGAAACTTTAAAGTTAAATACATAGTTGGAAGCATCATTAAATTTTGTACAAAAAAGTATTAATAAGCATTTCAATATGTCTTAATAATTTTGGGAGAAATTCGCCGAAATGTAATCTCGAAATCCAAAAAGTGGTTTTTTTTTCAAATAATGCAAACAGGAATAGCGTCGGTGGTTGAAATATTTTGCGGTTGTGGTAGGAGGGAAAAAGCATTTGTAGGCTCAGAAATATCTGTTTTTAGTATAAATGAAGGCTTTAAACGATTTGTTTGAAAGCTCTGCATACGATATTTACTTTTAGAGTAAATATCGACGTGTGAATTATGCAAATTTATTTATTTTTTACTGAAAAATAACTCAATACTATGAATATTAGACAGTTGTTTCATTTTGGTGTCGTCGAGGGATTTCAACTTGAAATTATACTTGATTTGTAGAAATAGCTTGTGTTGAACTTTGAAAAAGTTAATTACAGGATAAGAAAATATTAAACTGAGCCCACTGCAAATGCAATAATATATAAATAAGTATCAAACACAAGACGAAATGTATTTTTTTTTTTTGTTGGGAAATTTTGATGAAAGATTATGAATTGAATATTGATTTGTGTAAAATACCTCTGGAAATTGAAGATCAATTTTAATACAAAATGTGAATATATAATTACATACGTAACACAATGAATGTCTAAACTAAAGATTGGCCTAAACGAGAGGAAAAAGGAAGAATAAATTAAGCCCATTAATAATGATAAATATAGCATATATCTGGGGTTAATGCAACATATCAGCCAGTTAAGGTTTAATGAAAACAGTAGAAAACTCTCAGCCGGGTCGGTTATATTTATACTCGGTTTTGAAAAGATGATATTTTGTAGGTTGTAAAAAATTGAAGCTTGTGATTTCACACATTTTATTTGTATTGATTCACACATCATTATTATCTCGGGATAGAAATATCATTTAAAGCTAAAATGCCTTCCTTGGTCCTATCACTCCTTTCCATATGTTTCAAATCCAACATTTAAACTGTTGGAAAAAGCTCAGTCAACTGCTATTATTTTCTTTTGAGAAAGTAGTAATAGAATGACTAAAATAAACAAATATTTCGTTGCACTGTACCTGGATCACATCAATAAAAGCTGACAAAATGAAAACGTTTAACCAATTAGTTTACCCACAACCAACATCTTATCAGTCACGTAAAACTCTTGAGTCAGCATTTTCTCTTGATAGTGAAAATTTAAAACAACCAAGAATCCCAAATGCATTTTTGTTTCTCTCTCTTGTTTCCTCCATAATTCATTTAATTGGAAAAAAATAAAATAAAAAATGGCAGATATTACAAAAGAAACATTACCTCCTGTAGGTCATGCTGCTGCCGGTTCTGCCGGTGCTATGTTTGCATCCACTCTTGTATATCCTCTTGACATGTGAGTTTTAAAATTTATGAAAATGTCCTCGATAGAAAAATTAACAGATTTATAAAATAAAATAAAAAGCATCAAGACAAGAATTCAAGTTCAAACAAAGAGTGAGAAATCCGACGATGATACCCAAGATCACTATGCATCCGCATGGGATGGCATTACTCAAATTGTGAAAAAGGAAGGCATTTCGGGCCTTTATGCTGGACTCGGTTCATCCTTGATCGGTACTGCATCTACCAATTTCACATACTTTTACTGTTATTCCTTAATAAGAGAGAATTACAACAAGAGATATAACCCTCGCGGAGGTACTTTATCTACTGCATTGGAACTTGTTCTCGGAGCAGCAGCAGGAGCATTAACAACATTAATTACTACACCTGTTTCTGTCATTACCACTCGTCAACAAACTTTACCACCAAGTGAAAGAGAAGGTGCTATTGCAACTTGTAAGTCCATCATTGCAGAGGAAGGTATTCAAGGTTTATGGAGAGGCATTCAGCCTTCTCTTGTGCTTTGTGTAAATCCTGCTATTACATATGGTAGTTTTGAAAAGATCAAGCAAATTGTTCTCAAAGTGTTTCAATTGCAACTTACACCTGGTGTCAATTTCCTTGTTGGTGCTCTTTCAAAGACTTTGGCTACTGTTATTACTTATCCTTATATCATGGCTAAAGTCCGTCTTCAATGGAGACCATCCAAGGAACAAAGAGATAAGGTAGTTGCTTATAAGGGTTCTATTGATGTACTTGCTCGCGTCCTCAAAACTGATGGTTTCTTTGGATGGTATAAGGTTTGTTGGATATGAAAAATTGCAAATGTGTTTCACATCAACTAAACAAATTGCATTAATTTGATTTCACTTTTTAGGGTATGAGCACACAAATTACAAAGGCTGTTTTACAACAAGCTTTATTGTTCATGATGAAGGATATCTTCACCAACTATACTGTCTTGGCTTATGCTCTTATTAAAGCATCTCAAAAAGCCAAGTCGGCATAAAGATCTTATCTCTACTTTTTTCCCTTACAAACTATAGACTATTGCCTTTTATAGAATGATTTTCTTTAGAACTCATATTATATTCAATGTAATAATCCCTCCTCCTCTTTTCCTATTTTCCAATGGTTAACAGGCTTTTCCCTTTTTTTTTCTGTTGTAATTTGAATAAACAATTTTTGATTTTTGCATGTTTAATATTTTACAACTTGATTCAAGGTTTTTTTTTGTTTTGTTCGATTGAGCACGCTATTTGTATGCTTGTCTTGCGTCAGATGGATAAATCTTTTCACACAATAAACCAATGGGTATTAATTCCGAAATTTAGGACCTTGTGTATCATGCCTCTTGTACTTTGATCCATACTGAGAAAAGAATGTCCTATTAACCTATATTTTTGATCTATGAATGCCTAGTTACATCATCTGCAGTTTCTCAAACAGTATATAAATCATGATAATGTTTACCAAACTATTTAACGTATTGGTTTTTTGGGGGGAAAATCCTTGAATAATACTCAGGATGTAGGTCATTTTATAACAATCTTTCAAACATCATTTTAAAACTAGATTTACTGTTATAAATTATCGCAAATACAGAATTTTTAAAGTGAAACATTCAGTCTGAGCTATTTATTTCTGATGTGCACCTACTATTTAAAAACGAGAGCGTGAAAGCTTTTCAATAGTTATATGCGAAGCAAAAATTATCAAAGTATATCTGACATGTTGTAAAATGTATCTTTAAAGAGTTTTTGGCTTTACTGTCAGTTGGAAGTGCAAATAAATCTTTTACATTTCATGTCGAGTTAAAAAAAAACGAAATTAAACGAGATAAAACGAACAAATTGTTGAAGCAAAATAAACAGGATGTGCGTCTCACGATATGCATAAACTAGAGGCTCTTCTTAATTGATGATAATTACTCATTAATTAGCTTACTACCGTACTACAATACCACCGCGCCAACAAACAGTTTAGCCAAGTAAAAAATCAAATAGAAAATTTGATTGTTTCACATTTGATTAAATTTTGGTGTATACATTTATACGATAACAACAATGAAATGATTCCCTCTCAAATTGTGCCACAATAACGGGGCAATCTGACATTGCAGAGTATAGATTTACTACAGACAAGACAAAACACGTGATTTGCAGCAGCGCTTCCTGTAGAGAAAAGGTGTGCGTGCGTGCTCACAGCAAGTTAAAGGGAAAGAAACTTCACTCTCTTTATTTTGTTTTGTTTTCAAACAGGCTTTTCTTTTGTTTGATATCCAAGGTAAAAATATAATGAATATACAAAAAAGAAAGAAAGGTCATTTTAATAATCAACAATACATAAAGTAATACAATGGAAGACACTTCACGTCAAAAGCTTCAAAACAACAAACAATATACATCCCCTACGTTTGGAAAAAAGTCCTTAGACTCCATTGTAGGAAAAGCTATCAAGATAAAGACTGCTTCCAATGAACAAGTTGAAGGTCTAGTTTATACCTTTGATCGTATTACCAATTGTATTGTGATTGATAGTTCACCACAAACATCTCCTACATCATCTACAACTACAACAACCTCAACGACAACTACACAAAATCGTAATTTGTCTTTTCGTATTATAAAGATTTCTCATATCAAAGAAATTATTTCATTGGGAGATGGTATTAACAACAAGAAGGATTATTTACCTATTAATCAAGTACAGGTTGATCGTTTAAAGAATCGTGAATCAGAAGCATTGAAAGGATTTCAAAGTCAAGTATCCAAGATTGGTGTTGGCGTAACAAAGGAAGGGCAGGATATATTCAATGCTTTAAGCAAAACGTAGGTTTTTATTTATACTTTTTATTTGGGTGGTGGTTTGACATTCTCTCTCTCTCTCTCTCTCTCTCTCTCTTATAGATTACCGTGTAGATGGTCAAAAGACACAATTGTAGTATTGGATGAAATATTGATTACACCACCTTATGGAGTTGAAAATTGTAAAGCCAATGCAACATCTGCTGCCTTACTTGCAAGAGTTAAGAAAGTTGTAAGTCTAGAAAGAGTATTCATAATTTCTTTTACTAATCTTCAATCTACATTTAGCTTGAAGGGGAAAGAAAAAGACTCGCAAAATAAAATGATTCATACTACTAAAAAAAAATGCACAATTTTGTATACACAATCCAGGCACAATCACAATTATTTTTTTCACATGTTGTAGTAACAGTAATCACGCGTATATATATTTATTATTGTTTCTTGCAATATTAAAAAAGAAAACCAGAGAGTTTTGGATTTTTTTTTTTTTTTTTTTTTTTTTTTTTTTTTTTTTTTTTTTTCTTTCTTTCTTTAAAAATACATACAATGGTACATTCATTTTCAAATTGTCCTTTACGTTCATCTTGTTTACTTATAACAAATCATTCAAACCAACATATTGTGACAGCAACAGATGAAGTATTGGATCTATTGGGTTATTCCATGTCAGATATCATTGATCATTCTATACAACAATGTTTAAATCTAAAATTATCAACAGAAATATCATATATACCACAATGTAAAATAAGACATGCAAATGGAAATATGCTTAATTTTCAAGTTTGTATACATCAAGATCCATTAGGAAGTTCAAGCTGTTTGGATTATTGGCTGATTCGATTATCTACAGAGAAATTAACCCTACCTACAGCAAGTAATTCAACATCTGTACTCTGTCTCAGTCCATTTGGTACAATTGAACAAATACAAGCATCATCTATATTAAAACAACCTGCCAATGAATTATTGGGTAGACCTGTAATGGCATTTGTATATAAAGATGATGTCGAATCATTGTGTTCGAATCTATCAAAGATATGCTCGGTGCATCGTAATAATAGCAGAGAAGCATCATGCGATATTGACCCATTGTTTATTCGATGGTCAAGTTTACCTTATTTATTATCAACATCCATGTTGGATCATGAAGATAGTCTAAATTACGATTGGGTATCATTTACATTAATGTCCAATAACAACAGCAACGCTAGGCGACCTATTTGTATATTACAACCATTACAAATACCAACTACAAAAGAAACAGCATGTGAAGAGTCATTAGTGTTACATTTTTCTGTATTTGATCAATTATTAGACTATTGTAAATATATGATTCAAGTAGCTGAAGATAGTAAAGTCTATATAACAGAATTTTACAATCATGTTGTATGTAATATCATGGAATTATTATCTATTTTCATGCAACAATATCCAGCTTTACAACAACAACAACAGCAACCACAGCAAGAAGATCAACATGTAGTAGACACTTCATGCACCACACCACATCATCATCATCATCCTAATAATATCATTTGGAATTTCGTCAAATCCAATTATATATTACAAAGATCTCTTACTATTTTGGAATCTACTGGTCTTTTAGATCAACAACATTATTTCAAACCATGCATTGAAACTGTATCTAACTAAAACTTATAATAATAATAATAATAATAATAATAATAAAATAATTGGGTCACACAAACAAACGAAATATAATAACGCGATGTAAAATTTTCTTTTTATTTCTTCTTTATTCCATAAAAACAATGGTAGAATTAACAGACCAAGAAAAACTCGAGCGTCGTAGACAAAAGCGTCAACAACGTATTTTACAATCTGGTGAGAGTCGTCTTGGTAAAATTACTGGAACTGCCTTTCGTAAGTTTTATTGTTGTTGTTGAGGTAGCTAAATTTACTAAAACATAAACGTAGCTAATCGTGCTTCTGTTTCTCCATCACCTTCACCTTCGCCATCTACTTCTTCTGTAAATAACGCTAGTGCTCATACTACTTCTAGTACTACTAATAATCCTACTGCTACACCATCTGCTAGTAAAACTTCCTTTCGTACACAACGTAGAGATAGTGATGATCCCAGTGAAGAATTAGGAGCACCACAACCTATTGACGATATGAATAATATAATGAATCAACAATTTGCTAGTATGTTTGGTGGTATATCAGGAATACCAGGAAGCGATGGAGGAGCATTTAATCCTGCTGCTTTAATGGGAGCAAACCAAAATATTGGGGGACAAAATATGGATCCATTTCAGCAATTATTTGCCAATGCAGGAGCAGCTGGTGGACAAGGTAGTGGGTTTAATCCTGCTGCTTTATTATCTACCATGGCAGGTGGAGCTGGCAATGGAGCTCAACCCATGACAGAAGAACAACAAAGGTTGGATAAATCACAAAAGTATTGGAATTTGTTACATTTTATCATGATGATTTTATTGGGATTTTATGCTGTTTATATTGAATGGACAAGAGCTGGTCCAGAAAGATTTGCTTCACTGTTATCCAGTAATGCATCAATAGCAAGCTATCCTGCAATTCATGTACCATTATTTTGGTATTTCATTACAATAGAATTAGGTTTACAATCAGCTAGATTATTTTATCAACAAGGTACAATGCCTCCAACATCTACCATTGCAACGCTTGCTACTCAATTACCTCATCCATTTGGTAATATCATTACCATCTTTTTACGTTATCGTTTGATTTGGACTTGTCTCTCGCAAGATATTTGTATATTAGTTTTTATTATTGGTTTATCTCAAGTAATTTCAAATATATTGTAAATAAATAAAAAACAACATAATCATAGAAATATTATAATTTGAAAAGTTTATTTAATTATTATACACATGTGGAATTTTTTTTTTTTTTTTTTTTTTTTTTTTTTTTTTTTTTGATTTTGGCTTTTGATTTAAATAAAATATCTATGGTGTGGCAGCAAATACTTGATCTACAATGACATTGGATTGAACTCTAGGGATCTCGATGACTTTGGAACTACCATTAGCTATTAAATTGTATTGTTAAAAAATTTGACATATTTCATGATATACTAAATAAACTTACAGAAATGAACAGCAATAGTAGGCTTGGTTGAAGTATCTAATGTCTTGTAAACTTCATATTCAATAGTAGGGTTATTGTATCTAATACGAGGAAGATTCTCTTGTAAAAAGTGTCTATTTTATATATATATTAGATATATATCGACTGCGGTAATAAGTTGAGTGCATCTTACCTTGCACCAGCGCTTTCATTCTTTCCCTTTGAAGCAAAGGTTAAAGCGATCTTAGATACATTAGAGGGTAACTTGGCGGCACCGGGACCAGAAGACAAATGCTTCAAAATTTCTCTTGTACTTTGTGCTGCTCTTAATGACATACTGTAAAATGTGGTAGAAAGAAAAGTGTTAATTTACAATCGACCAGGGGACTTCTAATTGAAAGGGTCACCAAAGAAAACGACAACGGGGTAAGTAAAACGGTTGTTGTGGGTTCACCTGCGGTCACAATATCTCTGTTTATATGAGTGGAATTACATCTGTAGATATCATGCTGCTGATTGTTATATTGCTTGATAGTGGAATTGAGTGCATGGATACTTATATTTGGGACAAATGTACCCGAAAGACTTGAAATCAAAGGGGAATGCTGAAAAAATAATAAATATATGATGTTTAAAGGTTTTTTCTGGCATGAAAAAATGTTTGAAGTTTACGGTTCAAATAATTTGTAGATACTCTAACATGTTTTCTACATTTTCATATTTTTTATTTTGCTATTTAATATGTAAGTTTTTTTATCAGCACATAGTTTAACTTGAGTTAGTGGGGTCTTTTTTTTTTTTTTTTGGAGACGAATAAATGAGCTCCCTTCCCAGGATTTTAACTTTTCTTATTTTTAAGACAAATTGCACTTATAAATACCTCTTCTCGTTTTTCTATTAAATATTACTGACTGCAATTAATTAATTTACATTTGAAATAGTTTTAAACATTGTTCAGCATTTACCACTGCGCAAACCTTTCGTAGTGATAATCAAGATATCATCGAAATCAGTCGTGAAAATATGACTCAAAACACAAGGAATACTTTACAGTGATTTGATTATATAGTAGCACGTGTTGAATCAAATATCCATGTAATATATATCAAAGAAAATGATATATTTAATGTACATATTTACTACGATTTAAACATTAATCGTATCCCAAAAATCAATCCAAAATCTTAAATGCCTAATAACTCACAAATCCCCATTAAACTCAGTCCAGTGTGTATATCATATGGTAAGATGGTAAGGTTCAAAATGGGAGCGTGCCCTCTTTTCTAATAATTAACCTCATACCATACACTTTCTGGGATATATCTTAGACACTATCAAAAATATGAATTAGCCGCATTGTGCTACAGTATCTGTTCTTAGATTTATTTTATATTTCACGAAAGACTCAAAAACACTGCTGCGCTTTTTCCTTGAAAACTGGGTCTCACTTTTATTCCTGCTCTATTTTTTTTTTCACTAAATAACACCAAGAAAAAATTATATGCCAATCTACCTGAGATGTTCAGCTTTAATCCAAAAATGAGTATTCAAAAATATCCTATTTTTTGCAGTTGGTATTAATTTTTCAGTGCTAATGTTTCAGATTTTTACGCGTATTTCACTGCTAAAAATTGAAAACTTTGAGCCTTTATATCTCTTCAAAAAATTAAGCTTTACTAACATCTTCTGATAATAAAACTTACTTGTTTTAAAGTGCTCTATAGCATATTTGAGTATAAAAAAATTCAGAGCACTTTTATTTTATTTTTTCATTTTTTCGGCATTTTTGTAGTATATTTCAAAATATTCATTAAATAGAACAGCATTTTTTTTTACATTCATGTCATCAAGTTCATTGATCTCTCTCTGACCTAATTTAGTTTTTTCCCAAAGTATTGATTTTTCGTGGAGATATCCTCAAAAATGTGTACAACGAAATATCTTCAATTTTTCCCCTGTAGACTCTCATCCAGCTATGTGGCCTATTAAAATTGCCCCATAGAATAATTTAGCCAGTATAAATGACTCCAAAAACTAGAGAAGCTAATCAAACAACCGCCAAAAAAAGCAAAAATCTATCCAATCAATTATAGTATATAGGTTATTGTTGATCGAAATGCAACACTCAATGAATCAAAGATTTATTGAATAAAGAAAATATCATAATAAACACCAAATAAATTAGTTTAGATTTCAGTTAATCTGATGGTCGTGAAAATTATTATTTTGAGCATAAACATCTTTTACATCAACGCCATTATTAGAAAACGGAGTCCCTTAATTTGTAAATTTACCACGGTAATACTATAAAATTGGTTTGTTGGAAGAAGTTTTTTTGTCTCCAAAAAAAAGGCACATACTATATATAAAGACTGAATAAATTATAGATACTTGATTATTGTCCCCCTTCGGTGTCGGCTCTTGTATCTCAGCAAGCAACGTTGATATTGTTGATAGCGGCATGCTTCATAGAATTGAGGGTAACATTACAACAAATAAAGATTCATCCAATTTGAATGAATATCTTGAACCAAATTATGAAAGTTGAACACACAATCAAGGCATAAAGCAGTACTTGGTAGTGCTGTAAATGTTGTTAATACTTTATATATAGTAATAAGAAATAAATTAATATAAAGAGATAAGATTGCAACCTTTTCGTTTTGACAAAATTACCTATTCATTTGATAACTTCTTTGACAAATTGCGGAATAATGCATAATACACTATATACGGATATAAAAAACCCAAAATCTTTTACACTGACAATGTTAAAACTGATAGCAATTTTTTGGAAGAACATTCATCTTCACTTTTGGCTTGTAATCCTTATTGTGAAAGTAAGTTAACTAATCGGGGATGACATTCCTAATTGTTCTTAGTTAATTGAAGAATGGTCCGGAATGTGCGGGATATGTGAGACACTATATTTTGTTGTATGAAATATGTGTCCCTCAAATATGTTACGTTATTAATGTAAACAAATACTAATCTAACGGATGAAATTGTAACATAGAATTTGTATATAAAAAGGACAAACTATTGATATTAAATAAAAATTCTCGACAGTTTTTGTGTATAATTTAATTTAACCAGTTTCTTTATTAAGTTACACATTTTTTTCTTGCAAAAATATTTATCTTAAATCTTGCGCATTTCAAGCATCTTTCTTTTTTGTTGGATTTACTTCATTTTGCAATAATCGATGCCCAAATGGTTCTGGTAGTACATTGACTGATTTCTGTTGAATATTCTTCGACCTGAAATTCCCAAAGGAGCCTACACTCGTTGAATCTGGAATATGGGAAGCGAAAATTCTTGATAACACCCAAGTGCAAAGATTGGCTCTTGAAACTTATTTTATGCTTCGTGTATATTGCAAGGCAAAATCTGTTGAAACTCTGTATACATCATTTTTGGATATTTCTCCCGTTAACACGTATGTCGCTCTTTTTCCCAGAAATTCGCTATCTATGACTCCTTCGGCATTTGGCTATATCAGAGAGAAGTCATCTTAATCTTTTGGTGTTCCTATGAGAAGAAACTTGAAGAGTAACAAAACCGTGCTTCTTGTTGAAATCACAGAAGTATTAAAACCAAATATGCGGCTTCAAGAGCATGGTCCTAAAAAGACATTGGATAATACTGGCTGCTCGCATTCTTTTGTTGTTGTCAACAAGGTTATGCTTCGACAATTTTCTCCAAATAACGGCAATGGTAGCAACACTATCAATTCGTTTGTTCAAGTGAATAACAACAACCAAGCAAACGAATAACAAAGATATTCTGAGTTGCTAAATGAAGATGGGTCTAACACTGTTGTAAGAAATGCTACTACCAATAATGATACAACTTCTACACATACTAGTAGGGTACTGAAAGATGTTTTTCATTTAATTGACATGATTAAGATGTCAGTTAAGCATACTTTGTGTTCTGAGTTCAAGGCCAAGTTCCGAGACATTCTCCTAGTTCCTGATCCAGCTGATAAAGCCAATGTTTCTCGAATTCTGGAATCAATGAACACTACCTGGGATTACAAAGCTGTGACCAATTCTGCTTGGGTTTGGAGTCGTGTCAAGCGTTGAATTCCTCCCGCTAATCAGGTGCTTCCTCTACTCAAGAAACTGTTTGATGAATATGGCCCTATCCTTTGCACAGATACTAACCTTTCACTATTTTATAGAGATGCTAAGAAGACAACAGACAACGTGCTAGAAACAATTCGTTTGGGCGATGTTTTGGATCCTGAAGAAGGTATCCGTTTATTATATACTTTATATGGATATGATATCAATGGTTTTGCAAAATATCATTGTTGTCGTGGAACGAATAATTTGGAAGGTAATAAACAATAACGACGATCAATACGAAATAAATCTAACATTAATTATCTGGTGTTATAGGAGGTGTACATTCCAATATTGTAAGAAAATTTTTGAGCATTAATGGTAGTATTCAACTTGCTGATTATCGTTTAAGACATAATGCAAATGTAAGTTCTTTAATTTGTAAATTAGATACAGTGCTAACCAAATTTCTGTTATTAGGCTGGCTCTAAACATAGATTGAACACAAAATATGTTGGCCATTACGAACCTTATTAGTTGATTCATTTAATAAATGCGCTTCGTTACCACCTTCTTTTTCCCAAACAAGCTTCCTACTTTTGCATGAATAACCTCTCTCCCATTGATTTTGCTTCTTCAAAAGAGACATTTGATATCACACATCTTCCTTCTCTATAAAATCCTACGCTCCAAAACCTGATAATAGAGTTTCAAGCCGATCTAAAAACGTTCAAAAGGAGAACTACCACGGCCACAATCTCTCAAGCAATAAAATTGGATTCATTTTTACAAGTATTATGGGCATTACCAATTGTCACATTTGCTTTTGAAGTAAACATCAT
Organism: Mucor racemosus; assembly: GCA_027405735.1. Taxonomy (NCBI): domain Eukaryota; kingdom Fungi; phylum Mucoromycota; class Mucoromycetes; order Mucorales; family Mucoraceae; genus Mucor; species Mucor racemosus. The sequence goes on from JAPEHQ010000018.1 coordinate 167,347, forward strand.
TCTCTTCGACAGTTATAAATATCTGGCTCAATTACAAGGCACCAAGTTTGATATTGTCCATGTACATACTCCAGAAGAGAGGAATAAATTCAAACACTTTATCTTTGATCAAGAAAACAATCAATTCAATGACCATGGTAAAAAAACTTCTCCCGATTTTTTGAAGCTTTGTAAACATCATTGGCGCCCTACTAGTGATGGCATCACTATACTTTACAAGACACCAGAGCAATTAAAAGCATACTATAATAAAAGGCTCAAACCTCTGAATATCGTCAATGCAAGAATAGACAACCGCCTTACTCTTCGAAAAATGAATGTCTTGGTTCAAAATCCAGAAAGAAGAGCACCGGTTGCATCAACATCAACATTCCAGCAACTTCAAGATTTTCCTGTGATTCGTACTGTTCATTCCATATTGGAGGAACCATCTGTTGCTCTAGCTAAACGTCAACAACGTGCATTGGTACCTGCTCCAAACCGTTCTTCCTTCCTTCCCGTCGCTCATCCAGTCGTACTGAATTCTCAGCCTATTCCAAGAATTTTAAGTAGAAGATCACAACCTACTTTGGATTCTATAAATATAATAAATCGTATAAAAAGACCACGGTTTTGTAAAAATTGCAGTATTATGGGATGCCCTGGTGGACAATCTCGTGGTTCATATCCTAATTAATTCGATTTTCTTCCACAAATAATAATTTCAAAGCAAAAAAAAAATATATATATTAAAATATATCATCATTTTGTAATTCTATAACAAAACAGTTTGTCCTAATAAAGTTTTATTGTAATAGAATAATCCTTTAATAAGTTAATATTGTTTTAATATTCTCTTAAAATTAATACTCCATGGTGAAATTTATTATGAAATACATTTAATGTCGCCTCTTAAAAAGTAATTCTCCGATGATCAAATCTCAAAAAAACATGATTTTGAGTGATATATCCCTCGCTATTATGAATTAAGTTATTCCTAGGCGTATACAGAACATTATACGTATTATCCTTCGCCTAATACTCTTTTTTCTCTTTTTTCTCTTTTTTCCCTATTTATAATTAATTTTTGAAAAACTTAGTTAAATGCCCTTAAAACATAGATATGGCCACAAACTCCCATAAGCTTAATTTTTACAAAATGATCGAGCACAAGTGAGCACAAGCAATTTCAGCAAGCATTTGCCAAGTCTAAAATATTTTAAAGTTCCTCAAGCAAGCCCAAGCCTAAGCAACGGCTCGTCGAGCAGTTTCATAACGAGCATTTTCAGTTTTGAAAGCAAGCAAGCAAGCAAGCCTATTTCACTTTGAAGTAATTCGAGCAAGCATACAGGCAAGCTTTCAATGTTCTCGTCGAGCGCCAAGCAGGAACTTGCTAAAAAAATTTAATCAAGCAAGCTAAAGCGAGTAATAACCTGAAAAAAGCGCAATTCAAGCGAGCCCGAGCACAGGGCTCGCTCATTTGCTTATGCTCTCACTGCTCGATTGCGATCACTATATAAGCTCCCTCATCCCAAATTCTGAACCTGAAAAAAAATTCCGAAAATCTCATGTTCTTTACGAAAAATACAGCTAAGAGATCCATCAATAGCTCGATCGATAGGTAATGTTTTTTTGTATTATCTCTATTGCTTATATTTAAAACATGCTTATAAAAAGTGATGAATATCTTCAAGAAACCTCCGAAATTTTCATTGCATTTTGCGCATAATTTGTTATGAAACATTTATCTAAATTTTACTTAGATGGATACAGAATTTAAAATTGTATAAAAACCACTTAATACACTAGGTCTACTTACTTTGCAGTTCATGAGCTTTTAAACAATCTTATTTTTTGAATCATTTTTTGTCCATTTTTTCATCAATTAAATTAATTTTGGAACTCCGTTACTATAGGGTTTAAGCTGTAATATTAACTAGTATTTTGATTATCTCGACGAAAAATCAATATTTTTTGCTGAAACAAAAAATGCAGAGTAGCTTTGAGTTGGATCTATTTTGTGACGGCAAAAAATTAATGCCTCGATTGAGGTGCTCAATTTTTTATATATAATCAAGTTAGGTCAAACTTGGTCAGTTTTGGTCAATGTTTGGCCAGTGCACGTATATTCTGGTATTGATATTTCCATTTTCCGAGAGATATTAATGGTTTATAGAGTGAGGATACATCTTCTTTAAAGATTTTACGTAATTCGACACAATAATATGGGGAAAAACCATTCAAAAGCTATATGAAATATACTTTTTACAACCGTAAAAAATCGATAACAAAAGTCCTATCCTACTAACTTCCAGCTTCATATGAGAGTAGGGACACGTCTTTGGCACGATTATCGCAAAGGGTAACGTCTACAACCTACTGCTTGTTGAGTAGACACTCAAACCCAATATTATTATGTGTTTAGCATGAATAATACTATAAATTATAAAAAAGGGTTATATTTATTATGTAATTTTCCGGAAGCTGTCCGGCTTTTCGGCTATGTCCGGTACTATCGACCTATCGTCAATTGAAAAAAAGTGCCATAAAAAAGTATCATATTTTTATCCTCACTCCCTAGAAATCAGTTACTGGTAAAGGCATTAACTGCTGTTCGGTGAAAAATTTGGTGGTCTGTACAGGCTTCTTGAATAATAGGGAATTTATTTCGCATGCTGTAAACAATTTTACTTATGTACTTATTGATCCGTATACTTCGATATATATATTCTAGGTGTCCGGATCTAACTTAACTACAGTCATGACTCGATTTAGTGGACACATGAATAACCGAAATTCAGTTTAACGGACACTTTTGACTTTCCCGATGATTCTGGTCAAGGAATTTCGCTGTTATTTTCCACTATTTCAAAATAGTGGATTATTGAAAAATGTTGTGGCATTTTTATTTCTGGACATTTGTATAATTTTGGCTCATGAAAAACAGATCCTAATAGAGAAAACAATCTAATGTAGTATTCTGTAGTGGACTGTCACTAATTCATAGTTTGCAAAACTACAAAACCAAATGTCGAGATAAAGTATGCAAAAAGAGACTGGGCTTGCCTTTGCTTGAAACATTTTTCATGTCGACTCACATAATGCGTACAGTAGTATCTAAAAGCCTCTTTTTGCTCGTGACTCCTATTAGGCACCACTTGGGTTGTCAAAATCAGAAAAGATTTTGCACCATCTCGACATATTCAACCCTTTCATAAAAATGTCTTTGAAAGCCCATGTTCATCTCGATGAACCCTACACTCATCAAGCCGTTGTCAAGGCATTGAGCAACTCTAAAAAATTAAATTGGATCATCAACCAAGACATTGACGAAAATCATGCCGACGCTGATTTAGCAAATGTTCAATTACAATGGCTCGAGTACGAATTAATTAATTGGCAGCATTTAGCCATGCACAAAGACACACTTGCCAATGCATATTGTATTCGTAAAGGTCTCATTCGTAAATCTCAAATGGCCTACAATATGACAAAATATCTCTCCAAAAACCCAAATAGCATTTTAAAAAAAGCAATTCCTGAGACTTGGTTGTTTGAATTAGATCATGTTGATTATTTTGAAGAAGCCATGAATGATGTTTTTGAAGTAGAAAGAGATTTACAAGATGGACATATGTTTATTATTAAACCTAGTATGGCTAACAAAGCTGCTGGTATTAAGGTGTTTAATTCACTGGATGAATTGCGTGCCATGTTTGAAGTTGAAGACAGCGATAGTGAAGATGAAGATGATGAAAACTATGACAGTGATCAAGAAGATTTAACTCAAGTGCGTGAATGGGTTATTCAACGTTATATTCATAAGCCTCTATTAGTGAATAAACGTAAATTCCATGTACGTGCTTATGTACTTGCCAAATCAAACATTCAAGTGTATTTATACAAGGATATGTTGGCATTGTTTGCCATGAAGGATTACGATACCAGCAATTTAGATGACAATTTAACTCATTTAACCAATACTTGTCTTCAAGCTGATGAGGAAGGATATGATGAACAAGCATCGGTCAAATTGTTCTGGGAACTTGGTTTGGATGAAAAGGATCTGAACAGCATGTTTGATCAAATGAAGAGTATTTTAGCCGAAGTATTCAATGCTTGTACAAGTGAAATGACAACATTCCAAGCCATGCCAAATGCATTTGAATTATTTGGTGTCGATTTCATGATGGACGAAGATTTGAATGTGTACTTTTTAGAAGCAAATGCTGTAAGATGTGTATAATGTTTTTTTGAATGCTAATTTTTATTAAAGCTCAAATTTGATTTTTTTTTGTAGTTTCCTGATTTCAAGCAAACAGGTGGTAAATTACAACATATTATTCAAGAATTATTTGAAGCAACCGCAAGAGTTGCAATCGAGCCATTTTTCACAGACGGTCAAGCAGTAACAGATGAAAAGTTGATTAAAGTATTTGATAAAGAATTATTATCCTTATAGGAAATGATTGTATTGTTGATATGGCGATTGATGGTGATGACTAGATGGACCACCAGCACCATTGTTTCCGTAGATATTATCAAATAAATCATCTTGATAATTATAAGATTGTTGTTGTTGTTGTTGTTGTTGAAAAGGAGAGTACATGTGTTGCATCATTTGTTGCTGATGAAGCTGCATATGTTGTTGATGCATTCTTTCTCTTTGTTGACGCATATAGTCTTCATGTCTTCTTTGTTCATCCCATAATCTTTGTTGATCTTGTTGTAATTTTAATTGTTGTAAACGAAGTTGTTCTTGTCGATAAAAATAATCTCGATGCTCATCATATTCATCAAGTTCATCGTGTTGTTGCTCTTCTTCCTCTCCTTCACTTTCAATATTGGGTTGAACTTTTTCTACTGATCTACTGTTATTAGATGGGCTTCCTGATTCAATTTGATGTTGTGCTGGTTGTTCTACGCCATTTATCTTTGTGATTCCATTTCCATATTCTTCGATTACTTTTGTTCCCTGTCAAAGCAGTGTTTAAATACCATTTACATGCAGTTGGATGTCTAAAACTTACATTTTCGTCAGTAATCTTTGTGGTTTTGACTGATTCAACAACTCCATTTATGTTGCGAGTGGAAGTAGAGACTGATTTTGAATATCCACCTCCTCCACCTCCTCTATTCATATTACTTGTTCCTATGTATGAAGAGGAAGATTGTTGTTGTTGTTGTTGAAATGGTCCCATCATGGGAGACATAAAATCGTTACTAAAAAATGGATTACCACCACCACCAAATCCTCCTGTCATGAATTGTCGATTGAAACCATGAAAAGGTGGAGGTGGGGGTGGAGCTTGATGCATAGGTGGCATCATAAAAGAAGAAAACATGTCGCCTCCTCGTCCGAAAACGCCCATGTGATTGAAAAACTCTGCAAATATTTCTTCAGGATTATGGAACTAATAATATTGTTTACTATATAAAAATCTAGACAATTAGCTTCTAATACTTACAGCAAATCCGGCAAATGGATTATGATAACCATATTCGTCTTCATGCATTGGATTGTTACCACGATTATCGTAAATTCTTCTTTTCTCGGCTATATGGAAATAAAAATTTGTTACATTAATATTCTTTATATTATGAACTAACTATATATTTACGGTCTGATAAAATCTCATATGCTTCACTGCATGTACATAATATGTTAATTTGTGTCGTTTTAAAAATCTGCAATAAATTTACCTTATATCTTTAAACTATACAATTTATAAACTTGGTTAACAATTTTCAAAAAGAATGCTTCATGCAAAATATACCTTTTCTACAGCGTCGGCAGAAGAATTCTTATCCGGATGGAATTTCAGAGCAAGTTTACGGTATGCCTTCTTAATCTGTTGATCAGAGGCATCTTTTTCGATATGTAAAACTTCATAATAATCTAATGTTGACATAATTTTAAATTAAAACAAAAAGAAACAAAAAGAAATTATTAGAATCTCGAATTTTTCGTACTATAATCAGTCTTAAATGTTATTGCTCAACACCTCAATTAGTAAAAACAGCGAAAAAAGAAATCCTCTGCACGTGATCATATTGAAATGAGCTCGACATACGGTACATGCCTATATTATTTGTAGCTATCACAATCTCCAAAACAAATCTTTCGGATGCCATTTTTAAATTGGAACTACTACATGAATCACTAGCAACTTGAGTTTCCAGCCCAACTTCCTGTCATTCAATGCCATAAACATCTTGGTTCATAATGACAATAACGGGCAAAGAGACAAGGAATAATGCAAAATAGTTGCTGCAATGGCTTAGTGAGCTGGAATAATCGCAATTATTAATCATTCACAATGGAAAAATTTGCATAGTTGCGTCTTTTATTTTTGCATGAATCATTGGTTGTATTTCGATGTGTCGTTTTGTTAGCCGTTGCAATGTTGCTACTCAAATCTTTTGCAAGTTCGACCTCTTTTTTTCAGAGGCTGAAGCTCAAAAAACACTCAAAAAAGCGCTAGAATTATAATAACCCTTCAATGAATTCAATAAAGTTGAACATCATATAAAATGAACTTATAGCAAGCAACATCAAATACATCTTTTTTTTTTTTAGTTTATAGAAATACAGCAATTTTTCGTGAAGTTATCACCATTACAAAATATAGCCCAGTTTTTTGACCTCAACTCCCGTTCGATTTTTGCGGTTCTGGGGAATTTACGAGCTTTTTTTGCCGGGAACTTTTATTTTGAATAATGTTAGGTTATTCGGATTTTGGAGGGCTACAATTAACATTTAGTTCACTATAGCTGTTTACTATACGATTTGTTGCATAAATTTGAAATTTCTGCTTTTTTTCTTTGGCATTTTGGCATTTCACAGCTTAAAAATGATTTGAACGCCGCTTTGAGCATATAACGAAATTATTGTTCTTGCAAATATGGCAGATATCATTAAACATACAAGATCAATGTTTTCTTATACTTATCTATACTATTTGAAATACTAATTACAGTAATCGTTTATTTCCTTTTTCGGCAAAGCTGTCGCTTGGGATATTTAGAACGTGTGTTTTCTTGATCTTCAAAAGTTAAATTCAGTAGATTTAATACAATGCCAGTAACACCGAGCATAGGAAGTTTACTCTTATCCTTTTTTTTTTCTTTGCAAAAAAAGTGGCAGATTAAAGAATTTAAGGTACCTCAACATAGGTCAGGTGTATGAAACTAAGCTCCGGGCATTTTCTCTTTTTTTTTTTAAAAAACATATGATACCATTAACGCATTTGTATGCATCCTGAAATAAACTGTGCTTGTGGCGCTACATTTCGTGAATCATGAAACAAAATTGAAGATACCTGTAATCGCTTGATCCCATCTCAATAATGAAAATTTAACAGCACTTGACTCAACTATACTGTAAATCCTGTCCCTACTAATCCATAATTTCCTGTTCTAAATAACCATCAAAATCAAGTAGTAAAAGTAATATAGATTGATGAGCTTGAATGTCTTTTTTAGTTTATTACTACTTTATCTGTATAAAATAAAAAAGGGAAAAACCGCAAGGGCAGTTTAACGGAGACGACGAGCTTCACGTTCAGATTCCAAAAGACAGAGAATATCGTTTTCACGGACGGGACCCTTAACGTTACGGATGATGGAACGGTTAGTATCATCCATGAATTCAACACGGACTTGGGTGACACCACCACGAGAACCGGTACGGCCGAGAACCTTTGTAACTCTAGCGAGCTTGACGGGGGTCTTTGAGGAGTCCTACAATGTAGTATTGTGATTAGTTAAAAACTAAGGTGACCATGTAGTATAAATCAATTGCAATTAGATGGTGAAATAATTGTAGAGTATATATATATATATTGAATAAAAAGGTGTTATTTCTGAATTATGGCTGTTATATGTAGTTGTAGTGTATAAGTTGTATATTGTAGAAAATTTTCGTTTAAAACATCCCCAATGTTCCAAAATCGATGCATCATTTATCTAAATCATCCATCCATCTTTCAATCTATTCATCCATCTAATGCAATCCAATTATAAATTTAAACCTACCATTATAGATTAATTTGTATATGGATTGAAAAGGAGGGAACTCTTTATATTTGAAATTGAACAATGCCCTATAGATCCCACACACACACAAGCAATATTACATTTTTGCTGGAAGGCATAAACCGCACCCGAACAAAAAACCCAAAAAAGGAATCTGAGATTTAATTTTATTTTTAAAAATGATCAATGCTAAATTCAATATCTACTAAATCCTCCATAATACGAGGTACAGTTGTACCAATTTGCTTTGTAGTTTCCTTTTGACGTTCTATCGAGAGTCCAGCAAACTCAAAAATCAAATCACCATCTAATACGGCCTTTGTACGATTTGAAGCCATTCTTTGTTTAGGACCCTTAATTAATCTATAAGCTCTAGGATTTAATCCAGCTACATGTTGGACATTGTTCACTAATTGACCATACAATGTACTAAGACGTTTGAATGTCTTTTCAGATATAGGAGATAATACAGAGATAGACCCGCTAAATGTACCACAAAGACAGAAATGTCTTCGGCTATATTCTAATCCTTTTTCTGTCTTTTCAATTTGTGGTAATCGAACCATTGTTTGTACCTGAGATCCTACATGGAAATCACCACGGCGCATCAATTTTTGACCACCAAATGACTGTAAATCTATTAAAGAATCAGAGATGTGAATTTTGTATACCCTATAAAGACTTACTGAAAGGAGCATATTGGTATAAATCCAAGTTTTCACTGGTATCTCCAACAACAAGATATAACGATTTATCGTCAATAATGAAGTCCACACAACCCACTTCAAATGATTGATAATCTTTACCAAGTAATGATAATTTTGCTGGTTCGAGCTGGAAACCCAAGAACCAAATAGACTTTTGAGCGTCTCCCAATAAGATGAAATTCTTGATAGAACTCATACTTGTAACATAAATTTGGACATCAATAAAAGCAACACCCACAAGACTTTCGTCATCTTCTAGGCTCCAAACAATAACCTTGGAACCAATACAGGATGCTAAATGTCCACTTATATTACACATGGCTGTTACAGCGCCTTTGACATCTTCTGTATGCAAATGTTTGAACTTATGATTAGTTTGTGGATTATTTGGTTCAGGAACAACTTCAATAATGTCGAAAATACGGATCTAAAAAAGAAAAAGTTAATACATAAAATCACATTATATATATATTATTACTTACAGATCCTCGCATGGTAGTATCTTCACCTCGAAGCACACCAGTACCAACCACCATAAAATGTTTACGGCCGGTACTTGTTTGTTTAGACTCTAAAGCAGCACATTGCAAAGAGAAACATTGTTCAAATTCTTCAAATTCCACCTCGTCGACAATTTCCCAAGTAACAGGCGACACCATAAGCATTGAAAACTTATCTACCCGAGGTAAAAACTCACCAGGTTCTCTTTCTTCATTAGTAACAGATGGTTCTTCATCACCTTCAGGTACAGGAATATCATCTGCAGTTTGCAAATTTACAGGTCGTTCAGTAGACACAAGCACAGCATAAACACGCATGATGGGATGATATTGAATTTTATGTACAGTTTGACCCAAAGGTATTTTTTGCATTACCCAATCTAAATCATAAATCACACCATCTGTACGAAGACCTGATAAACAAATATTTGATTTTGCATCCACTGTAATAAAACCATGTTTACAATTGACATTGTGGAATTGAGTAAATCCAATAACTTCATTTTTCGTCTTCATGGGATGAACTCGAACAAAACTTTTACATGAATTCATGAGCCATGCAGGTTGTGATCCAGCAACAAATACACCAGTGTAGCCTGCAACATCAGTGAATGGAATCAATAGTTTTTGTCGATGCTTTTCTAACTTCTTGGTAACTGGTTTCTTTTGATCTTCTTCTTCGTCGTCTAATAAATCCAAGTCTGGAATATCAAATTCATCGATGATTTCCTTCTTTTTGGACTTTCTGGACTCTTCCGCTGCTGATGAAGCAGATTTTCGAGATACATATTCATGGTGAACTCTGGAAAATCGAAGAGCTAAACGATCTGATTTAGTATCATTTGGGGAAGGTACAAAACTAAACGCTTTGTAAATGATGATATCGTTCGTCTCTGTACGTGCGACTAGATGAGGATCCTTCCTTTCTCTTCCAATGTTTGTCATCAAGATCTCTTGAATAATAGTGGAACTGCTGCTACTGTTGCTGTTGCCTTTTTTACTACCATCTTTTGGTTGATCTGTTATTAAATCAGGTGCTATATCAAATTGAGGACATGTAAAGTATTCTTTGAAATCAGGAAGACTATAGATTTGTAATGTACCATCTGTAGTATAAATAAGTGTCCAGAAACTAACTCTAGTAATCTCATTCAATGCACCCCCTTTGAGGCTAACATTGGCTTCATCAATATCCTCAGATTGAATTTTGAGTTGATCTTCTATACTATTGTTGCCAAATCCATTACTTGATCCATCAGCAGCAGTTTGATCTTTGGTTTCATCAGTACCATATAACATTTCATCATCATCGTCAACAAGATCAGCATTATCTAGAGCATTTGTAATCGGTGCTGCTGAAGTGTTCACTTTAATATCATCATCAATATCATCGCCATAAAGATCCATATCAACTTCATCAAATTCTGCTGTTGTATTTGCATTGTTTGGTTTCTTATAACTACCATCGAGTTTATCTTCAGCTTTACGTTTCTTGTGTTGTTGTTGTTGTTGTTGAGATCGAGCAGCAGCAGCAGCTTTAGCGGCTTTTTCAGCTTTAGCAGCAATAGCAACTTTTTTTTCTGAAACACTCGAGAATAAACTTGAGGTATCTGCAAAGATATTTGCCATGGCAATAGGTGTTTTGTTAATATATGAAGGTAGTTGTATAGAGGATATTTCTGTTGTATCGGCATCTCCTCCCTTTAATGCTAAGATTTTGTTGTTGTCTAGAGTGAGTATAATATAAGGATCACGGATACTGGCATCAATAATCTTGGAACCACGAATAGGAATTGTTCTTAAACGTTTTCCTTCGGGAGTCAATACCATAACACCAGTTGCATACACTTGCACAATACGAGTTGAATTGAATAATGTACTGACAGCAATAGTAGGACCACGAGTATAGAACCCAGTTTTCACCAATTCTTGTAATTCATCACCGGCTGATAATACCATCGTACTCTTGGATTTACTAATGAATAATAGTTTGTCGAATGCTTCATCAAATGCACTATCTGCTTCCACAGTTTCCCATCTACTATTCTTATCAGTATTATCAATTGATGCGACAGAAGCTTTTCTAATGTTTTCAAATGTTGCTTCTTTACGACATTTAATTGACCAGATAGCTTGACTGTCTGATTGATTGAATGAAAACGAAGTTTGAGGATGTATATGACGTTGAAATACGCACAAAGCGCCATTTCTACCATGGCCTGAACAACTGACTAATTCCATATCAGGAATTCCAGCAACTGTATTCTGTCCTTGATCCTCTTCTTCTTCTTCTTCTTCCTCCTTGTGATTACTTTCAACATCGCCTATAGTCATATCCACAATGGGCCCAGTATTCAACAATGTATCACATACACGGAATGAGAAATCGTTATCTTTTTGCAATTGTGATTTACTTCCAAGCATTTCTTTACTGTATTTCCATTTAATCAACAATGAATCTCCTACTCGACTACCCAAAAAGAAATATTCATTATTGACATTTGTAACGCAAGAAGGGACAGTGGCTAAAGGTGGCAATTCAGAATATGTCTTTGCACCTAAATTCACCTTGTGTACAATTTCAGTAATATTCATGCCAACCACTTTACTACCATCCATCTTCATTTGTACTACAGCCCAATCTCCATTTTGCATGAAAATCAAACAACGATCACCGCCAAATGCTAATGCTTTAGCACCATCAAATGTTAAATTCATGTTGATGAGTTTGTCTTGATATATCATGCCTGCGAATTCAGTTGTCTTTTTAGTATATCCATTAACTGCAACACCTACACCGGGAGAGCCTTGAGATACATGCAACAGTGAATTGGCTGCAATGACCAATACACCTGTAACAGGTTTGGGCATGGCTACTAATTTTATGCAATCGTAAGGTAGTTTGTCGATGGAATAAATAATGGGATAAACTTTGGCGGTTAAATCTAATGATATGACCACAACAGAGACTGTATCTTTGACACTTGCTAATCGACTAAAAAGTAGCATTAGTTTATCGGCAATTCTGTTGTTGTTTTTCTATTTTTTATTACCCTGTCCATGTCTGTTCAGATTGAAATAAAATTGCTAGTGTTGGTTCGTAATAATCTGATAAAAATACCATATCAATCACATTTTTAATACGTGCATCAATTGTCTCTAAATCGATCAAAAAACTGGGCATATATGGCCATTTTCTAATGCAAAATAAAATTAATTATGTTGTACGTCAATATTGGTCCTGATTAACTTACTGGGCTTCTTCATCATCCTCTACTTCTCCTTGTCTTTCGTCCAATTTATCGGCTTGTCGAAAAGGTAAAACCGCCAATTTATTGTCATAAAAGTTCAAAACTGCACATCTTTGTTGAGGATCGATATGAATATTTGAAGGATAAGGATTTGTCAAGAATTCTTTCTATTATTTTCATGAAATCCTTAGTGTTTTGTTTGTTCAATTGATTAACTATCCTTTTATACCTTGAATTCATCTCTTTCGTAATAATGGATTGAAACAGTTACGATTGAATTTGTTGCAGGAGACCATTCCAATAATGACATCTAAAATACCCAATTAGATACTATTTCATTCATGTTGCTAAATACCATTATTACCTTGGCATCACTGAAACCTAAAAGCAAACTATCACAACCCTCCTTTCCTCGAGGAGAGCTAGTTTTTACTACACCCATCGTTGTAATTGTACCGTTCAATTTATACTGAGCAACTAATTCTAATCTTCCTGAACTCGATTCCGCAATATCTTTATTTTGCTTGATCGGTTTCATTTTAGGAAACTCGAGTGTCTGCTGGAAAGGGTTAGTTTTTTTCATTTTAAACAATCATAAAAAAAAAACCATTACCATATCGTCATTTTCAGTCAAACGTTCACTTGCCAATTCTTGATCTACCATCTTTGTATCTTCTTCTTCTTCTTCGCCATCTTCTACTTTGACAGTTTGATCAGGTATGTATTCGACAAACTCGTAAATTTGTAATAAAGAAGCTTTTGCTACTACAAGATTTGTCGCGTCTGGTGATGTAAAATGACTAGTTTCTACTTGCTCTACCGTTTGTGGTGGAAACAGTTCTTGATAAACCGCATATGCCGACATTTTTATATATATATATCAAACGTGCAAGAGCAAAACAAGTTCAGAATAGAATGAATTGTTCTCAAAAAGTTTGGCAGCAAGGTCAGAAAATTTTTGAATTGAATTCGTTTTAATTGAACCTCAGTGTCAAAAAGTGTGTTTGGTGGAAAGGGGCATTGATGCTTGGTTGACAGCCAAACGGTCACGATAAACAGACACTTTTGCATTGAATCTTTGCCCTGGATCTACTTATTTGTTGCTAATTGACTTTAAAGGCTCGAATCAAAGATACTGTTAATTAATATAGCCATATAAATAACAATGTACATAGAAAAATATGAGAACCATGACTAACATCTACTGTTTGTGATCAAGATTAAAAGCACATTATAATATAAATAATGGTATCTCGAGAACACAAAAACTTCAAGATCATAAATGCCTCTGAAAATGAGACACACTTCTCTTATCAAGATTTAATACAAAAAAAAAACTTCTCTTATTGAGAGCTATTCCATTCAATAAAATTGCGTTAATTTAGTTATTTAGCTTTGAAAATTACTAATTTAAGCAAAACTGTAACGAACTATTGATTTGCTGCGATTCTCTGAATATTTGTATCTTTGAAAAATGTTACACTCCATAACTTATAACTAATTTTGGTATTTTTTGTAGGTGATCACCTGAAAAAACTGAATTTTTAGGAAATTCAATTTTTATAGCTTTCAGTCTTCAAAATCGGAGCGCGCTCTTGTCTTTAAAGCTAACCTCATACTAGACACTTTTTTAGACTTCTATACTTTCCTTAGACACTGCTAAACAGATATAAATTGATCGCATTATGCTACCTATTCCTAAATTTATTCTACATTTTATAAAAGACTCAAAAACACGTAAAAGCCGCTGCTTTTTCCTTGAAAACTAGATCTAACTTTTCATCACTGCTCTACTTTTTTTTCCACTAAAGAACGCCAACAAAAAAATTATGTGCCAATGTACCTGAGATGATCAGCTTTAATCCAAAAATAAGTATCCAAAAATATCCTATTTTTTGCAGTTGTTATAACTTTTTCAGTGCTAATGTTTCAGATTTTCACACGTACTTCACTGCTAAAAACCAGAAACTTTGAGGCGTCATATCTCTATGAAAAATTAAGCTTTAGTAACATTTTCTAATAATAAAACTTGTTTGTTTTAAAGTGCTCTATAACATGTTTGAGTATAAAAAAATTCAGGGCACTTTTATTTTTTTTTTCATTTTTTTGACATTTTTGTGGTAAATTTCAAAACATTTGTTAAATTGAGTAATAGTTTTTTTCTACTCATGTTATCAAGCTCGTTGAGCTCTCTCGGATCTAATTTAGATTTTTTCAAAATATTGATTTTTCGTGGAGATATCCTCAAAAATGTGTACAAATATATACCTTCATTTCTAGCGTCCATTTTCCCCTTGTATACCCTCATCCCAAATTCTGAATCTGAAAAAAATTTGACAAAAATCTGGTTTTCTCTACCAAAAATGCAGCTAGAAGATTTCTCAATAGCTCAATCGATAGGTAATGTTTTGGCGCATTATTTTAATTAGTTATATTTTAAATACTTTTATAAAAAGTGATGTGTACCTTCAAAAAACCTCCAAAATTTCAATTTCATTTTACGCAAAATTTAATGTGAAATGTTTGTCTGAATTTTATTTAGATGGATGCAGAATTTAAAACTATACAAAAGCTATTTAGTATATTAGGCCGACTTACTTTGCAGTTCATGAGCCATTAAATGATTTTGTTTTTTTCATCATTTTTCGTCCATTTTTTAAAATAAATTTTGGAGCCCAGTTATCATAAGCTGTAAGCTGTGATATCGACTATTATTTTGATTATCTCGATGAAAAGTCAATATTTTTGGCTGAAACAAAAAATACAGAGTGTCTTTGAGTTGGGTGTGTTTTGTGAACACAAAAAATTAATACGTTAATTTAGATGCTCAATTTTTTCATATATAATCAATTTTAAGTCAATATTGGTCAATTTTGGTCAATGTTTGGCCAGTGCGCTTATATTTTAATATTAATATTCCTATTTTCCGAGAGATATCAATGGCCTATAGAGTGAAGATATATCTTCTTTAAAGTTTTACGTAATTCGACTCAATATTGGGCGAAAACATTCGAAAACCATTTAAAGACCGTCTGAAATAAACCTATTTTTTGCAGCTGTAACAAAAGCTCTATCTCGGCGAATTTCGATCCTAATAACTTCCAGCTTTGCATGAGAGTAAAGATAAATCTTTGACATGCTAATCTCAAAGAGAAACGTCTACTACCTACTGTGGATTGATAAAACCATTGACAAAGTGCACCTATAGTTTACTGCACACTTTTATTGAAAACGATTCAAACACTATGATCTCTATGAATACTGATCCAAGTAATTTACTACTTTTCATGGATATAGATATGCATAGATACGACAAGTATTTCAGATTCTAGCTTCCATGGGTCATTGTGCATTCGATAAGTTTTGCAGTAAAATGAGGGATAAAAGAGCGATAAAATAATACTGTTAAAACCATTCTTTATTATTGAAATATGGATAACGTGCAATAAAATGGTTATTCTATGTTTCTATTTATATTATTCGGTAATTATTTACTATCTGACAATTGTATTGCAATTGCCAGTGATTCCATTACTTTTGAATATAAATGTTGGGTTGTTTGGTTATTGATCTGGTTATAGTATAATTATAATGTGCTATATATACATCTATTTTTTCAAAAAAAAAAAAAAGAATTTAAATATTGATTTAATTAGCTGTAAACAATTAAATACCAGAGAAAATATAAGAAAATCGTAAATCCTTGTTTCGTAAATAAATCGCTTTGTTGTTGGATGGTCATCAGGTATATAATAATAATAATAAACAGTAGACATCAGTATCTACTTGATATCTTTTAAATAATGCAAATTATGGGGTCTTGTATGAGCAATTAGCAACAAAAGGTAATAATGCAACATCAGCCGTACACTTTGGAAGCGTTGCAGGACTTCTTCGCAAACTAATAATACACTTTTAGAGGAAAGTTGATAAATCCTTTGAATACAACAAAGCAAATCATGGTTTTCCTGTCTGCATATTAAACCCATAAAAAAGACGGACCGTTTTAATATGCTTCGAATGCATACAATCTTAAAGATTCAAGGTAAAGAAACCGTTTCAGACATACAGACGAAAAAATTTTGGTCTACATTGTATTAGCTACGTTTGATAAATTATTGAATGATCAAAAAGTAGACATGTAAGTTAACAGAAAATATATACATAAATTAGAAATATTCCATAATATATTTTTCTTTGATATGTTTGTTTTTAAACTAATCTTTTGTCTATCGTATAATATATATATACGTATATCAAAATTCTTCAAAAATTGAAAATATCACTTTCATGTTAGGCAGCGCATCTTAATACTACATACTATTAATATGGTATGCGATATCCATAACTAAATTTCAATAGTAAAACTCTCAATTAGGTGTAAGACTTTACTTGGAAGACTGCAACAATAGAAAGCTTATGAAATTTAAACCCTCCATGTTAATAAGGTTTTACATGCAAAATGCAGCTGAATATTTAGTAATACAAGAACTATCAATACATTTATTAATAAAACTACATTGTGATTCGAGTGAAAAATTTAGTAAATTTGGTATTAACTAAAGTAATATTAAATGATATACGGTGTAAAAAAGAACGTGGAA
Source organism: Mucor racemosus (assembly GCA_027405735.1). Lineage (NCBI taxonomy): Eukaryota > Fungi > Mucoromycota > Mucoromycetes > Mucorales > Mucoraceae > Mucor > Mucor racemosus. The sequence goes on from JAPEHQ010000018.1 coordinate 184,425, forward strand.
TATGATAAAAAGACAATTTAAGCCTTAGTGCGGTAAGCGCTACCCTTGGTTTTGCCAAGACATTCAGCAACAGAGACAAACTTGTAGTTCTTCTTACCCTTGATGTAAGTGATAATCCAAGGAACCAACTTATCGGCAGTCTTCTTGTAGACATCGTGGTGAAGAGCGATATGACCATGAGGCTTAGTCTTGGAATCCTTCTCGATAACATTCTTGTAGTTCTTTTGTTCAGTAGAAATACTGGCAATATCACTGTATCTCCAATCATTGGAATCAATATCCCAAAGAATAGCAGTGTAGCCGAGCTCACCAAGAGACTTGAGAGTAGTAGTATCATAAGAACCGGCAGGAGGACGCATGTAGAGAGGGTTCTTGCCAATGATGGAACGGAAAACCTTTTCAAGCTTTTGCATTTCAGACTTAACCTTGGTAGAACTTTGACCACCGAGTTCAAGATGGTTGTAGGTGTGGCTACCAAGTTGATGACCCATATCGTAAACGTGCTTGATAACTTGTTTGTAAGTCTTGGTACCAGCAGAAGTCTCTACAGATTGAGTGTTAACATCACTACATTTTTTTTTAAAAAAAAGAAGAAGAGATTAATATTTTATATACAATCATGAATTAACCGCAAAAAACTTACACCCAGTTGTTACCGTTCATAAAGAAAGTAGCAACGACACCTTCGGCTTTAAGGGTTTCGGCCAAAGCCCAAGTGTATTCGTATGGTCCATCATCGAAAGTCAATGCGATGGTACCAGGAACGGTACAGGTGGAGATGAGCTTGGCGCTGGCAGCTCTCTTTTCGAGAGGAGCAGGGGCAGCGGAAACAGCAGTGGCAACTGCGGCTAAAGTAATAAGGAATGAGGAACGCATTTAAAAAAAGGAAGGTAAAAAAGAGTGTAGTTGAAAAAGATAAAGATTATTGCTAAAATGTTACATTCGAGCTCTTTTTATACTTTTTCTTCTCTTTAGGAAACCAAAGATTACTCGTGAGATTTATAAATAATGTTGCTTTTTTGTACGCCAGATTTTTGTTTTATGTATATAGACATGTTCCGTTTTTAGAGTGTAATCTCCTATTCAATGAAAATCCTTTATGTTTTCCTCTGGATATCTTTTTTATATAAATTTATGACAAATATTGTACATAGTAGTTATCAACTGTTTATAAATTGAATTCGATAGAACAAGTCTATTATCATCATCGTCTATTTTTAATTAAATAGCCGCAGTTAAGTGGATAATTTGCATTAGGAAATTGGGCTTTAGTTCATCTAAACTAAAGAGCTCTTTTTTAAACTTAAAAAGATAGTGATGCAGTATATGCAAATGCTACAGCTTAGTGAAAATCATTTTTAGATATCTAGATACTCTACCAGTCATCAACTATAAAGAAAGAAAAACAGCTACTCGTAACACAAAAAGGGTTGAAGTTTTTTTTACAACGGTTTACCAAGAGTTGGAAATAGTACATTTATGGTAATAATAAACGTTTTGTTGGTTTGGCTTGCATCTTTTTCCTGGGTTATGAAGATGATAAAATTACCAAAACAGGTAATTTTTGAATTTGATGTGTACATTCTGTTGTTGTACGATTTTTAAATTACAAGTGTAGATTTTCTGGTCCTTTTCTGTAGCACACAAATGGATTCTCCTCTTTTTTTTCTTCCTATGAATTACCTTTAGCATGCAATTATCGTTGAATAATCTACACAGTGTTAATCATAAATATGAGTTGATCATCATGAGTGATATTCAATTAGCATGGAATCATTGATAACCCCGCCTTAGTGTTTAAGTAATTATCAACTGAGAAGCTCTTATTTTTTTTTCGTACTCTTTTCAATAACCTAATGTGTTCACATTTGAATAGAATCTAAGGAAGAATTATTTTGATACCTTTATTTGAACGACAGTTCATTTCTCTTTCCCCTCCTCCTTAACTCAACCTTTTCAGCCTGTTGTTCATATTTCCGCTGATCATCTATTTTTAACATAGAGCGGCATTTTTCTTATTTGATTTTACTACTCGAGAAAAATACGATGACACTATTGGAAGTTTTTATCCAAGCATCAAAACGTTTTTTTTTTTTTAATTTTAGAACTTGATATATTTGATGCATAGTTTGTATGACGAAAAAACGATTAAATGTTGCTTACATTTGTAAATAGAAACGTGTTTGACAGACTTGTATATTATATATGCCGTAAAACATTATAATATGACTTGCATATATAATCAATAATTGCTTGTCTTAAAAATAAAACCTCCTCAATGTATTGATTATATAGAAGCTTAGAGTTTTCTTTTAGGTCATTCAGGACCATTATTCCGGTAGATAAAAATAACTGAAATCAACATCTATTCGACAAGCGATGATGAATATTATGATGTTCCTGCAATTTCTCAATGAAAATTTCTGTTTAATCTATTTATATGCAAATAAACTCGAGCTGCAAGGTCGTTTATTCGACTAAAAAAACTCAATGCTTGTAATAATTTCTGCATCCAATCTATTCCTTTCCGATAATAGCGATGACATTATATATTGACATAATTTTTTAGTAATATAGCTTTTAGCATGATCTGAGTGTACTTTTTTGGATCTGGAATTTCGAATCTCAAATCAACAGCTAAAGGCATTTTCGTACACTTTTCCTAAATTTCTGGTTGTATGCTATACTATATATACATCAAGTAAGCTTCGTAGAATTTGCTGTTGAGCATAATTTTCTATCAATGTTCACTTGTACGAATAATAAAAACTATAGAGAAACGTGGATTAGTTTTGGCTTTCTTGATGGTCATTTGTATTTCATCCAATGTATTTGTTAGTTTGTTGAGCAATCTTCAGCTTTTGAGGCATTTGGGTGTCTCCTGAATCCCCAATACGCTTTAAAATCAGTACAATGTAGAACTTTTATTGGGTGTATCCAACGAATGAAAGCTAGCCATTTCATGTAGCGCTATCCAATTACTGGAAAATTGGGCATTTGGGCGTACTAGGGCTCCCTAAAACCCCCAATATTCATTTCTTATTTTTTTTTTGGCAAGATTCATTCCTTATTCGTTCTGTCATGGCTCTCACCAACGGTGAGTTACAGTTAATCTATGACAACTTTGATTTCTTTTCTCGTTTGGTTCCTGGGTTCAGCCATTCGTCTATCATATAACAAGTCCAAGACTACGTACTACAATCGGACGAATGCCTCTGGGTGCTTTGCGTCGGTACTGGCACTTTGATTCATCAAGGCTCCGTACCCACCCTCATCCCCCTACAAACAAAAAAAAAAGGAACGAGCAAAAAAAGACGCTTTGAACTCCGTGATTTCATATTTGCATTACTCAGTCTTCATCATCTATTTTCAGTACTTTTCTCAAAAGTAACTCCATAATAAAAAATAGAAGTGTAATTTGGAGGCGCTACTAAATAATTCCAGCTAATATATTGCCAAATATCTTGCTCAACTGGTTATGGAAAACTCTTTAAAATTCTGACATTGAAATTTCCAGGCTTAAATTTAACATGTTTGATGAGTGGTATCTTGAGACCTTAATAAATCAATGCGCTTTTTTTAATTAAACTCCAGCTATTTTTTTAGTTTTCTATAATATATTTGAGTTTCAGAATATTTAGTAATATTTCACATCTTGTATTCTTTTTTTACTTCTTTTTCTAGAGATAGCGATTATATTTGATACAAAAATACAACAAATATTACACTCATTTAATAGTTCTAATTGAGTTCTATCTGAAGCTTTTTTCAGAAACAAAAAATATGGAGTTTTGGTGGAGAAATACGTATTTTAAGAAAATTTCGAATTGGTGAGATTTTTCCCTTATCATTGATCATCTTTGGGATTTAAACTTCCGAAAAATTGGTCAAAACATTAAATTTCTCTACAAATATCATAGATAAAAATGCGAATAGCATTTTGTTCTGTAGATACAAAGTTTGTGCATCTTTTGGTTAACTTTTTTTTAAAAAAAACATTCAAAAAATGTAACTTTTAGCCCAAAAACTGTTAAAATTTCATATTCAATTTTCTATAAATATTGTCAGTATTTCCTTTTTTAAATTTACATTATTCGATGCAAAATTTTAAGCTCTATTAAAAATATTAATAAAGTAAAGACAACTCACTTAATACTTTGTTGCTCAATCGAACATTTTCTGTTTTTTGAGTTTTTTTGTCGAAAAAAAACCATTTCCTGTTTTAAGCTCCACAGCCAATCAAAAATTTGATTGGCTGTCAAAGTCAACAAAATAGGCTACTTTTTACTGTATATACATTTCCAAAGGATTGTTTTTCGAATTAAACTGTATAAAAAAAACATATGTAATATCAAATAAGTACTTAAATTATTTCTAGTTTACTCTAGAAATTTTTTTTAGAGAGAATAGGTTATAAATGATTATTATATCGGAATATCTCAAGTAATGAGCAGACATGTCTTTTAAGCATTGCGATACTTTAAACCCATCATTGTCTTCTTTCCTGGATTGAAAAACTTGCTCTCAATACACATACATAAGTAATATGGCTCTACACATGTCTTACATTCCCTGAACTATAAAATTGGTTATTGATCTGAGACTCTCAGGGCCAATTAATGAATTAGGGTCACTCAGATGTGTAAATGTAACTTGACGTTATCGTTTCATTGTTACATATAGTCACACTCAAACGCATTCGAATCCAAAAAAAAAGTGAAAAAAAAGTTTGATACTATTTTTTTCTTCATCAAACCCAATCTCCAATGGAAAGAGCACAAGATCCAGAAAACGCTGTTATCCACAAACAATTCGAGGAAGCTTGTTCAGATTTTCAGGTATGAAAAAAGAGAATTTACAGAACAATTGGAAAAAATATACTAACTCTCCAAACCAGGTACCTGCAACTAGAGCAGCAGCAGAACTTGTCTTGACACAGTTTCGTCAAGTACCAAAAGTCCTTCCAGCATGTCAATACATTTTAGGTAATTTAAAAGCATCAGAGTTTCTCGGGAAAGAATATCTATGATTTAACAAAATACTAGAACATGCTTCTACTTCTATGGTTCAGTTCCAGATCTCTTTAGCTATTGGAGATATTGCTGTTAGAGATTATACACTTTATGATAAATTAGATCTTTTACAACTCAAGAATTTTATGATTGAATTTTGCTTACAAAGAGAAAAGTAAGATTGCTTTGGTTTTTTTTTTGTGCAAATTTTACTAAAATGTCAAACCTTTGCTTTTAGTTTAGTGAAATATGTTCGTGATCAATTAGTCTTGGCTGTTGCTTTGATCACTAAACGTAGTTTATTCGATGTTGGTAATGAAGATAGAGAAGCCATTCTTTTAGGTATCAAGCAACTTTTAGCCATGGATGCCGATAATGCTGTATGTTTAGAAATTTTTCTATAAAAAGCAAAAACTAATCAAATTCCAATAGCAAGTTCTAGGTTTAGCTTTAGCCAATGCACTTGTAGATCAATTTTCCAACACAAAATCAACCACGATTGGACTAACATGGGAACATCATCACAATTGCAAATTATTTTTTGAATCCAATCTCTTGTTACCATTATTTGAACAAGTTATTACCAAATTACATGGTTTTGTATCTCACGTACAGCAATTACCTGACAATGTGCCTTCTGTACTAGTAGAAATGTTGGTTTTATTAGAAAAAATGCTTCAATGGGAATTTGAATCCACCAATGCCACGCCTACATTACCTGGCACTTTTGCAAAAGAATCTGATTTAGATGATTTCGATAGAGAAGATGGACCCTCTGCAGTCAAAAAGACCTATGTTGTTTTTCCCAGAGAATGGCAACCTGTTATTGGAAGTAATGAAGTATTATGGTTATTTTTCATGACTTATAATCTTGTACAAGATGATGATGCTTTAGGACATCGTTGTAGACAATGTTTGATTCAACTAGCTGGATTTCAACAAGATTTTTTTGGTGATAATGTAGACATCATTCAATCTTATGCTACAACTATGATTCATGGCATTAGAAAGATGATGACTGATGTAACTGCCTTTGGTACAAGCCCTGATGCTTTAAGCGAACAAGGTCCTCAAATGCTTGGTACAATTCAAATGATTCGTCGTTTATTGGAAAATGTATCATTGGTCATTTTGTGTCGTATTCCTGATTTCTTTCCTTTTTTGAATGAAGTGGGTCTTATTACTGTGAGTTGTTTAGGTGGTACTGTTACTGATGTTGATGAAGGTTGGATCAGTGAAGCATGTGATGAGTGTTTGCAAACGTGGGTCAAGATGGGTAAGTTTTTTTGGTTGTTTTTATGCCGAAATATATCAAACATTAACAACAATTGTTTAGCCGAAATTGTTCAGCCTAGTGATCCTCGTGGAGTAGATCCCAAGGCAGGATTAACACCTGATCAAACACAACACTTGACACAATATATGACAACTGTAGCATATCAAATTGTCGACACCTACGTCAATACTCGTTTAGAACGTGCAAAATTAGTATTAGAAGATGAAGAAGAGGAGGATGAAATTGATGCAGGATATAAAGATTGGGACACATTTGCAGATCAGTTAACATGTATTGGTACACTTGGTAGACTCAATCCACAACCTACATTATCTCGTCTCTTGCAGTTGCTCACTGAGCGATTTGAGACTTTCAAAGGATTTTTTACTGCTCCTAATGTCAATGAGCAAGAGTTAATCTTTCTTCATGAGCAACTCCATTGGATTATTTTAATTGCAGCACATATTCTTGCAGATACCGGCAAGGGAGAGCAACCCATGATTCCAGAATCTTTAATGCAATTGAGTGGTGCAACACAGTCTTTTGATCAAGACCCAGTGGTTAATTTATCTCAATTATTCTTGGAATTATTCAGATTTAGTTCTAGTTTCAGTTCTTCATCTATAGAAGCATCGAATTGTAGTCCTCGTGTTGCAGAGACTTTAATTTGGTACATGGAAAGATGGAGTAAATCTTATTTGTTATTGGATGAAAATGAGTATGGCTTTATTAGTCCTAATATCGCAAAGGCATTTGGTAGACCAGGTCCTTCAGATGGTCAGGGCTTAAGAATTATAGACTTCTTTATTGAGCAAATGAAGCTTAATTTCATTCTTTGGAATGCTGACCCTGACGTACTTGCACAACTTGTTAAATGGCTTGATACATGTGGAACATCGAATAATTTGAAAGGAGGATTATTACAATCTGGTATGTTTATATTTACGGTATATACCCTCGTTTAGTGCTAACTATTTTGAAACAGCACAATTCCCAGAATTGGTTCAATTTGTTACTCAAAACTTGGAACAATTACCAGAAGCCATTCACAATTCTTTGATTCAAACCATTGCTACAATTTCAAGTTTTGCAGTTGATGAAACCACAAAAAGCAACTATTTTGGCTTGATGTTCAAGATGATTGAAGATAGACTTGGATCATTATTGCATCGACCTGATTTCCAGCAAGTTTATCAACGTGGTGAAATCATCAATAACGTGATTAGTGCATTAGAAATGTTTGATGGTTTAGCACTTGCATGTCAATACAGTAACACGCAAACGATTTTCCAATTCTGTGCTAGATTCTTTGAAAGTTTCATTCAACTAATGACACTCTACAAGAACATACCTGAAGTACAATTAGCTATTTTACAACTCTTTGCTGATCTTTGTAATCGACTTGATTTTGGATTATTGAGCAACAATGATAAACAAATGCTTTTCCATACAATCAGTGAAATCATGAAAGTTTATGGTCTTGCAAATCAAAACAAAAAGAGAATGCATTCACAAGAAGAGGAGGAAGATAGGCCTTATGCTGATATCTCGACTGTGTTGATCATGCTCTCCAATATCATGTCTTCAGGCATTGAAGATTTTAGTAGAAAGGATGTAGCTGATAAATCTGATATTGCTAATGTCGTACTATTTGGTATCAACATTGTTATCCCAATGATTGATATGGAAATGTTAAAGGTAAACACAGAAAAGATGCAAAATCATATGATTGAATTCTTTTTTCTAATCACCTTTTATATGTATATGCATAGATCCCTAGTCTATGTCAACAATACATTCAACTGATATCTCACATGATAGAAGTATTCCCTGACAAATTATCTGGACTACCCACACCTTTATTCCTTAATTTAATGGCAAGTTTAGAATACGGCATCAGACATGATATAACCGATGTCAATATTTTAACATTACATGCTATTACTCCATTAACAATGTGGTCTTTCCAACAACAATCCAACGGTGCATCAATTGATTTCTTGAAGGAATCATTACAAAAATTCTTGCAAGAATTGTTAAATTGCCTATTATTCCAACATTTAGATTCAAATATTGTCGATGCTGCATCTGATGCTTTATTAGCATTGATTTGCTCACAAAGAGATGTCTATATGGTATTGGCAAATCAAATCATTTCGCAGCAATCAAGCGATATTCAATCAAGATTAATGCATGCTTTCCAAAAGTTAGATCAGGCAACACCCCAACAACCTCATAGAAATGCGCCTGAATTTAAAGAAGCCTTATTGGCCTTTTTGATGGATGTTCGTGCCGTTTTGAGAGTTAAATAAGTAAATAGAGAACGGTTCCTGATTTGTCATTTGATCTCTAAATAAATAAGACTGCTTTGATATCTACAAAATCCACAAATGTTGTTGGTTGTGTGTATCATTCAAATGTGTTCTATAAATAAGAAGCATGCTCGTTTTTGTGCGTGTGTCTCTCTCTTTCTCTTTCTCTTTCTTTCTTTCTTTCTTTTTTTTTTTTTTCTTTTTATTTTATCTTATTATTCAAATGACAAAAAACTATTCCTCAATTATAGAAAATGATACGTCAGCTTCATCCATATCTTCTATTCCAGCATTATCCGTATTTTCAGAAGTTGGAGCATCTCTAGATGAGCAAAGCCCATTACTCACAAATTCAACTTTTGATTCGTCTATTTGTTCATCAAATGGAGATTTAGTATATTTTGAAGAGCCCAGTGCTACTATAGCGAGTGCTGCAATCAACTTGTCCAATACAATTCTTGGAACAGGCATGCTGGCCATGGTATGTTTTGTTTTTCAATTGAAATTATGCATTTAACTCATTTTACAGCAAGAATAGCCCGCTGCCTTGGCTTGTGTTGGCCTAATTCCAGGTATGGCTCTCATATTGTATGCTGGAACTACGTCAGGCCTTGGTCTATACTTTTTAGCAAGGTGTGCAGGAAAAGTAGGGGGCAGAAATGCTTCGTTTTCTTCCCTATCAAAATTAACTTGGCCTAAATTAGGAATATTCTTTGATATGGCCATTGCAATTAAATGCTTTGGTGTAGCCGTTAGTTATTTAATTATTTTAGGTGATTTGATGCCTCAGGTAAGCTTTTATTAATTGTGAGAAAAGAAAGAGAACGATTAACACTCAACAAACAAACAAACAAACAGGTAGTCCGCTCATTTTTTCATCATGCAGAGGATGTTGAATTGCTTATGGATAGAAGATTTTGGATTACATTATCTATTGTTACAGCAGTTGGACCACTTAGTTATCTTCGAAAATTAGATTCACTTAAATATACCAGTCTAATTGCTTTGTTTGCCGTGGCTTACTTGGTTATCATTGTCTTGTATCACTACATTTCTCCCAATTTCCCACCTCCACCTCCTGAATCTATTGAATATTTTCATTTCTCTACAAAGATATTCAGTCAATTACCTGTATTTATTTTCGCATTTACATGCCATCAGAATGTAAGCATATAAAAAAAAAAGGATGAAATATGCTGCTGGTTGCTAAATTCTATTTTTAGATATTCTCTGTGCATAATGAGCTGCAAGATAACAGTGAGAAATCTATCATTAAAGTTATCTTTTCCTCTATCGGGTCGGCTGCTTTTATTTATGAACTAGTTGCAGTTCTCGGTTATCTTAGCTTTGGTAAAGATGTATTGGGAAATATCATTTTGATGTGTAAGTGTTTAGTTTTTGTAGCAATACAACATGATAGACTAAACATCATATTTTTTCATATATATATATATTATAGACCCTCAATCTCATTTTGTCGCTTATGGAAGATTGGCAATTGTCATTTTAGTCATTTTTAGTTATCCACTTCAAGCTCATCCCTGTAGAGCTTCTATTGATAAAATTATAGATCATTTTCATCAAAAACAATCATCACAATTACAACAAATTCAAGATGTCGTTGCTGTTAATCACGCCAAAAAGCATCTTGTAGTTACAACTTGTATCGTTGTTGCAAGTTATTTGGTTGCAATTACTATTTCTCAATTAGATCTCGTACTATCGTTTGTTGGATCCACTGGTTCAACTACAATTTCATTCATTCTTCCCGGTTTATTCTACCTTGAATTATTCAAACAAGATGGATGGAATTGGAAGCGTTGTGTTGCTTTATTCCTAGTTATTTATGGATTTATGGTAATGTCAGTTTGTTTGACGTTTAACATTAGAAGATTATTATAATAAAAATATAAACATATTCCCCATTTTAAATTTTGTTCTATTAGCTCTAAAATACAATGAAATATACTTGCATACATTATCTATAATATCAAGGGCAATGTGAATCAACAAAACAGTAACTTTGTTTTGATTTAAAGATAAAAAGACCATCATATTTCAAGAGCTAAAGGACAACTGTAAAATCGAATGATATTCTAATTGAACGATTGTATACCAAAGCATGCTTATTTTAAAGAATCAACCACATTTAAACAACCAAAGTATATATATATATATTTATATATTTATATATTTATATATATTCTCTCTAAACAAAATTTAATACATGAGCAGTTTAATAACATTTGGTTCCTTCTAAATATCCCTTTAAATCCATAAAAAAAAAAAATTGATCTTCCCTTCTCAATTGCGTAAAAACTAGATTATATAAATATCGAAAATCCAAGTTTAAATATTAAATGCTTATTTTACAATGAAATGACACATTTATAGAAAATAATGAATGAAAGAATATATAAAGGCAACTTTTTTTCTATTTGAATAAAAAACGTATCTTTTTTTTTTCTTTTTTTCTAAATGTACACATCTATAAACACTCAAGAACTAGATGCTGTTGAAGGACTTCTTGGTCTTCACTCTCACCATTATCTCTATCAAAACTCATCTCAAGTTTCTGTTAATAGTCAAGATTCTTCTGATCACATTTCAGTTCAATTGAATCCAATAAGTCCAATGCAATCCAATGACGAAAGATTGCCTCCTCTTTCTCAAATATCAGCACCAGTACCAGCACCAGCACCACCGAATGCTTATGCATCTACTTGCTCATTAAACTACATTTTGTCTACTCCAATGTGTCCTTCTATGAGATCCTCATGCTCTTCTACTTCTTCTTTTCTTTCATCCTATGCATCTTCCATTTCTTCTGCATCAAGCTCTTCAACTCAAGAACATACACCTCAACAAGCAACAAGACGTACATTACGTCGTACAACAGCTTATATTTTGAATGCTAATCGTCGTGGAAGGCCCAGAAAACCTAATAGCACCACCAGCAGCAGCAGTGGCAATAGTAAAAAGAATAAAGAAATCAAGATTATCAATTGTGGTGAATATGAAAAAACATCGGCTGCAACTAATCCTTGTGAAGAAAATATTACTGTGGTAAGTAATAAGCCAAGATGGCAAGATTCTGAACGTCAAAACTTGATTGAAGCTATTGTACATGAGAAAAAGTTGGATGATATGACAAGTATTCCTTGGGATAAGGTTTCTAGAGTTGTTGGACGTGCTAAAAAGGCTTGTAAAGATCAATGGCGTAGAGAAGTATTGCCTAGTTTGTTAAAGGGCTTTGTACGTGGTGGCAATAACAAGAACAACAACAACAACAGTGGCAATAGTTAATAATAAGACATCTGCTCCATTTCATACCATTATAGACAAGTAAATAAACTTTTTTTGATTTTCCTATATTTTCGATGATCTACTCTGCATTTTTGTATGTACCATATTGGGGAGTTTTCATTTTTCATTATACATACATACAATGACTCCTATATATTGAATTCTTCTAAAATGAATGAGGCTATAATTAGAAGCACCCTTTGTATTTTTTTTTTTAGGGACATGTGTAATACACATTGGTTTGCTATATGATCAATTATTTGTGAAATATCTCGATTCTTGTAACCAAAATATGCCCAGCATTTGTCACACTTATTATTAACTTAAGCTACATGTTATTTGAGATATTCGATGAATGATATTTCAGCTCTTATCAGAATAATGTTGTTTTCTTAATTTTCTGTAACTTATTCAGGTGTTGTAGCGTCCCGAATTCCAAACAACTTTAACATTCTTTAAACAATAATGTCTCAGATATTTATCATGAGTTTATTAACCAAGATTAATTCTAATTATTTCCAACAGATAAGTTGGATTTTTATCAATGTTTCTATCAATTTTCAAGATTTTGGAGGTTATAATACATCAAATTGAAAGTACAATTTACGGCAGTTGATTCTCATTAATCTCAAAGCAATTCAAAATTTTACGGATGTTTAATGCGTACAAATATAAAAATTACAGAACGACAAGCTATTTAAATCAGTCAAAAAAAAACAGTATTTGGAATTTTCTATGTTATGCCTTTCAAATTTATGCATACGCAAAATGTCTGGCTTTATACGCTTTATTTCTCTTGAAAATCGCTACATTTCGGATAGAGTAATGGTACATTACAAACATAACTACATTTTTCAAAATACGTACTACAATCAAATGACGAAAACCAGCAATGCTATTGCTTGAAATTTGAAAGAACGTCAAAATCGGAGTAAACCAGCCAATGATATCGACCCGATTAAAATCACAAACGCGCTTTTAAGCAATCGAGGTTCTTTTAATTGCGTCATTATTTTTGGCGATATTAATCACATTGTCCGTGTTGTCAAACGTTGCACAAGCTTTTCAAAAAGCCATAAAGTGGGCGTTCTCTTCTAATGTTTTAACCATCAAACTAACTAATACTACAAATTTAATTTTGGATACTGTTACAACAGTAGTATATATTTTGAAAAGTTCAACCAGTTTCGATCAATATTCGTTGATTGAGAGCACCTTTCTAATGGATTTATTTTATTTTACGCGTCGCAGAGAGGTTTCACATTGTAAATTTAGACATGCATCTTCAAGAACAAGTGTTTGCTAATGAAATTAAAACATGCTATTTGTCAATGTATTGTGCATTTAGGGCATTTTTAAGATTCAATTTCGAACCACAATTTGATTTTATAGAATTTTTCAAAAAATATTTGAAACATGCTCTACAAAAAGCGCTAAAAGTACCGAAAAAAGTGCATGATTTCATTTATCATCTTCACAACAACTAGGAGAGGCTCAATTTTTGATATTTTGTGGATATACCCTGGACATACCTACCACTGCAATGGGAGCTCATTTGAATCCATATTTAGCGAGAATTGATGGGATTACTGACGTTAGTAGGTGCAAATAATGGCAGATAACTAATCTTCTTTATAAAATGTTCTTTCAATAACTTTATTGGTATTATAACTATTGGAGAGACTTGGAAAGAAAGAAATCAGGACACGGATTAGCGCCTCGATATTAAAGTTTCAGGAGTGGTTTTTTTTTTGGATAATTTTTGGACCCCTAAACCTCATGATTGTAAATTGTTTTTCTTTTTTTGTTTTTCTTTTTTGTAGTTTTAACAACTTAGAGAATTTTCACATTTTTTTTTACAAAAGTATCTGTAGGAATCGGGCAACCAAGCTTTATAGGGTAAAATCGGCTGCTAAAAACGAATCTGTAATTCATTTTATTATATCTATTAATTTCGCCGAGATTTGTATGGTATCAATTTTGCTGGAGTTTAGTATAATATACGCCTATGGCAACCCTTAAATTTCATTATAAAGTCTTACTTGAACACATAATAAAAATTATTGAAAAATTTATTTTACACATTTTAATATATAAATTTAAACGGCAAGTCTAGTTTTAACAATTTTAGAGGGAAAAACCATTGAAAAAGCGTGAATATTTGTACTGGTAATCAATTTTAGCAGAACCTTGCTTTCAAAAACTATACCTATCCGTTCAACATTGTCCCGGCTACAAATGTTAAGTAAAGTCTACTTCATTTTTCATTCTCTACCAGAATATTTAGGTTTTGGATTGCTATAAAGATTTTTTTTTATAAATTTCGTGATCACTTTTTCTGTTATAGAGATCCATGAAGGGACTATTGGTATGCAAGATTAGAACCATAGGATAGTAATCATTAGCATCTATCTGACGAATTTTATTTCGTCAAAAAATATTGATTTTTCGTCGAGAAAATTGATATTGAATGATTGATTTTTGGGGATACAAAAAACGATCCATTTTGGACGAGGATATACAAGGATAAATTTTCGATGATACAAAAAAAATAAACAAAAAAATGAATATCCCCACGGAAAATAGGGCTACAACTACGTATAAATACTCATTTTGTGGATAATTTTGTTGCGCATAATGTGAAAATAAAATATGCTAGGGTTGCATTTTTTGAATGAAGGGTACTTTGTGATCAAAAACAGTTAAAGTTTGACATCAATTTTACTAAAAAGTTAATGAGAAAAACATTTTTAAAGCTTACACGGATCGATTCAGAATTAAAAACTAAACCTAAAACATTTAATACGCTAGCTCAACTTACTATGCATTTTTGTGAGTCATTAAAACTTTAAATTTTTGATTTGGTTTTTGGGCATTTTGGCATCCTTCAAATTGAAGCTCAGTTGAGTGTGAATACCTGCCTATTCAATTAGATATAATTATATTTAAAATCAGAGCCTGCCCCCATTTCAAGGCAATAATAAAACAAACAATATAAAGCTCTACTTGAGATGCTACAGAATATTGACAATAGGTTCACTATGGAGAAAATATAGACTAAATAGTTCAGTTGGAGCAGAAAAAAGAGGTTTCCATAAAGAAAACATACTGAAATGGTTCTTCACAAATTATTCTGCATGAAAATGGCTCCTAAAAATGCTACCATTTACTACTGATTAATTTTCCAATTTTCAAACTAAAAAGCATTCGCTTGCGTTTTTTTCTGCAAGAGTTTTAATAAACTAAAAGTAAAAAAAATGGCAGCATCTGAAATTATGAATGTGTCCATTTTTCTAGACTATTATGTATAAACGTTGGAACCAGCAGCATTACTAATATGTACTACAACAATAATTACTTCTTGCTTCAAATTTTAAAAAGGTGTTGTTTCTTCTGAGTTCTATTCATTGATATGCTTTGCATACATTACTGATGTAAATACTTGGGTATTATACCAGACACGACCAGAAACACTTATCGAAGCAATGGATTCCTTGGTTATCATCTTCGTGTTGTATGAATGTCTTCTTATTGTAAGTGCGAGGAGTGAGCAAATCTAATTCTTCATCAATACTCCAAGGTAAATTCTTGATATAGCTTTGGAAATTTATTTGAAATAAAACGTTGCCAATATTTTCATCTACATTATGGCGTGCTTTAATTCGACGCTTATACATTTGTATAGCTCTTTCCATGGCTCTAGCTGAAATACTTCTTAAAACACCCATAGACCTTATTATGTATGGAACATGATACAGGAGATGTAAATTGGGACGCATAACATCAGGTAGTATATTTTTGTTGTCAATTTCGTCTTTCAAGAAATCAAACCATTGCTTTAAGTATCTATAATTTGGGAATATTAGTATTTCAAATGCATTATCAGTTTAAAAATAGTCTAACCTTTCAATCATAGACACATCATCAGAATCTATATTCCATTTCAATATAAGTGATGCAGCTTTACATAAAGCTAAAACTGGCTTCTTTGCTCTAGAATATTTTAATCTAGGGACAAATATAGTAGTGCTTCAATATTATCAACACCTCTATATGCATGAGATTTGCCAGAGATAGGATCAGTAAAACATGATTCAAATGTGGAAGTGGGAATCATCGATCTTGAATTTTCTACCAAGAAAGTTATTTCTTTGAGGTATTCACTAGAGATATGAAACGGATATGGCCATTGATTTGCATCAGCTAGTAGCCGTTGTTTAGTAAGATCTTCTCAGTAGGTTAATAGAGGTACAATATTATACTTGTATCATGTGTTGGTTTTTACATATTTATTGCATAAATAAGATTTTTTTTAGGGCTGGTTTTTGCCATTTACTTTTGCAAGTTAAACTTTAATATTACTGCGGGAAAAAAATGATAAAGTATGTTTAATAATGTAAAAAAGAATTCATCTTAAGATTAATTCATGAACTTGCAGTTTTTTTCCATGGTAATAGAGTAGAAGAGCGTTATATAACATTAGTAAAAACAAAAAGGAATTTGGCTATTACTTTTATATAAAATGTGTGTACAATCTATACCTGAAATTTTCTCAAGGGAAAATAATAAGTGTTCGGTCCATCCTTAATTAACAATATTTGGAAATAATTTTGCAGTGAATTTTTTTCGAAAGAATAAAAAGAGAATTGTTTAGCATTTATTACAAGATGTATATTTGCAAAAATGGGAATGCTTTTTTTCTATTGAATCAAATGAAAGATGCACAAGAGGAACAGGAAAAAAAGTACTTTTTACTTCAATAAATAATTATTCTAATAATTTGAAATTACACTTTTATCAGTATGTCCAACTACCATAAATATACCGAAACGTCCCCCTCCCTATGATGATGCTCTCTCAACTTTGGAAGCAGTTGACATTGACGAGATCAAACACGAACTAAATGTTGTTCACAGTGGCTGTGGCGAACCAACTATTGGTGAATAGGAAGCCTGCCTGGAAGAGAAGTATCAGTGCGAATTGAATTTCAAGCGTAACCAACTGGCAAGATTGAACTTTTCGGACAAATATCATGGATGCAAGAAGACAATACCACAAGTTTTTACCAATAACATTAAAACGTACTTTCGAAGGCCGCACAAGAAGCCAGGCTATATTGAAAGAGAGATTTGAAAAAATTAATGCAAAGCATAACGAAGCAAAAGAAGAGAGAATATCGAGAGCCAACGAAAAGTGAGTTAGCCTTGATATTATTATCTTTAGTACCATTTCTAATTTTTTATTTATTACCCTAAGGAAAATAAGCAAGAGACCGAGGCCAGAGAAGATGCTTTGGCTCTTGCATATAAAAAAGCAGAGCTTGGAGCTTTCAACGTTTATATCTGATTGAGAGAGAAATGTAGATATTCTTGTTTATCTAAGGAACAACAACATATGATTTCTAAAATAAATTATATACTCTCTTTCATTAAAAATAAAAAATCTCTTAATTCTCTTAATTGTGCCTCGTTAAGGAAAACAAGAAAATTTCCACTACTTATTTTTTTGAATTTTGTCTTAATATGGCACAATTACGAGAATTAAGAGGTTTTTTCTTCATAGTGTTTATCACATATCTTTTGCAAATAATCTAGCTTTCATGCATTTCATCGAATTAGGGTGGCCACTAAAAAATTGCCCTTGAATTATCATCTGTGCAATTAACAACCTACTAAGGAGTAAAGTGGTTAGACACTATTACCTAGTGATATTTACTTGAAATTAAATTATGTTAGGAGAGTAGTTGTAATATATATAGTAATATGTATGAATTTATAAATTCTCTAATGGAGACCTCACAATCTCTTGACTTTAGTTTACGTTGTGCTATTTGCACGTTATATCAGTGCATATATATTAAGTCTCCATTCAAAATATAAAAATAATGTCTATCTGCTACGATGATCCTATAAAAAAAAGAAAAATGACGATGAATAGAAATAACTTTTTTGCCAATATTCTTTAGCATCTCAAATGTAGCTCTATATTTTTTATTTCCTGATTATCTATTGAAATGGGGGCACGCTCCGATTTTGAATATCACCATATAAAATTGTATAATCAGATATGCACATGTGACTGAGCTTCAATTAAAAAAGTGTTCAAATGGAAAAAAAATCCAAAAAAATCCAAAAAAAATCCTTGTATGTTTAATTACTCACAAAAATGCATAGTAAGTTGAACTAGTGTATTAAATATCTTGGATTCAGTTTTTAATTCTGTATCAATTTGTGTAGATTTTGATAATGTTTTTCTCATAAAATCTCTAGTGAATTTGATGTCAAATTTTAGCGGTTTTTGATCAAAAAGTACCCTTAATCCAAATGCAACCCTAAAATGTTTTATTTTCACATTATGCGCAACAAAATTATCTACAGAATGAGTATTTATACGTAGCTGTGGCACTATTTTTCGTGTGGATATTAATTTTTTTTGTCCATTTTTTTTAGCATAACTGAAAATTTACCCTTGTATATTCTCGTCCAAAATGGATCATTTTTTGTAACACCAAAAATTAATCATTCAATCTCACTTTTCTCGACAAAAAATCAATATTTTTTGGTAAGGTGAAATTCGTTAGATAGACGCTAATGAGTGCTATCCTATAGTTTTAGCTTTGCATACCTGTCATCCCTTCATGGATCTCTATAACAGAAAAAGTGCTCTCACAAAATTTATAAAAAAATAAAAAAGTCTTTACAGCGATCTAAGACCTAAATATTCTGGTAGAGAATAAAAAATAAAGTAGACTTTACTTAATAACCATCATTGCAATACCTTAGTATTTTCTCGACTTATTTTCATTTTAAATGCGGTTTCTCAATTTTAAGCTGGCCATTTCTGCATTGTTCAAATTCATCAAACAATCACTATAGTAAACATCCTTACTTTATTTAATAAAGTTTGTAGCTGGGACAATGTTGAATGGATCGGTACTGTTTTTGAAAAGACATTTCTGCTAAAATTGATTACCAGTACAAATATTCACGCTTTTTGGTTGGTTTTTTCCCTCTAAAATTGCTGAAACTAGACTTGACGTTTAGATTTATATATCAAAATGTGTGGAATAAATGGTTCACCAATTTTCATTATGTGTTTAAGACTTTATAATGAAATTTAAGAGTTACCATAGGCGTATACTAGAATCCAGCAAAGTTTATACCACAAAAATTTCGACGAAATCAATAGATACAATAAAATGGATTGTAGGTTCGTTTTCAGCAGCCAATGTTACCCCACAAAACTTGGTTGCCTGATTCCTGCCGATACTTTTATAAAAAAACTGTGAAAATTCTCTAAATTGTTAAAACTACTAAAAAGAAAAAACAAAACAAAACAGGATTTACGATTACAAGGTTTGGGAGTCCAAAAATCATCCAAAAAAACCACCCCCGAAACTTTAATATATAATGAAACATTGAAAAACAAGAAGATTTAACTTAGAAACTATCAGGTGCAAGCTTATAAAATCTCGAGATATTTGGCATCTTAGGTTGAGTTTTTAAGCGGAGTAAAAGCAAGTGTTTCACTTTTGAAGCCTTTATACTTGCTGAGAAATCAACATGAATAGAAATAACTTTTTTGCAAATATTTTGTAGCATCTCAAATGTAGCTTTACATTTTTTATTTCCTGATGATTATCTATTAAAATGGGGGCACGCTCCGAATTTGAATATCATCATATAAAATTGTATAATAATAGATATGTACACCTGACTGAGCTTGAATTCAAAAGTGCCCGTTCAGATGGCCCAAAAATCCATTAAAAACTGAAATGTTTAATAACTCACAAAAATGCATAACAAGTTGGTTTTGCGTGTTAAATGTTTTAGTTTTAGTTTTTGATTCCAAATCGATCTGTATAGGTTTTGAAGATATTTTACTTATAAAATTCGTAGTAGATTTAATACCAAATATTAACGGTTTTTGGCCAAAAAGTTTCATTTTTCAAATACAACCTTAAAACATTTTATTTTCACATTATGAACGGCAAAATTATCTTCAAATTGAGTATTTATTTGCATTTTCAGCTTCATTTTTCGTCAAGAAAATAAGAATTTTGAGCTGTTTTGCGGGAGGTCAAAAGCTATAGATGAATAATTGTTTATTCAAAAACGGCTATGGAAATGATTGTAGATATTTCTTACATTCGTTTGAATAACCCTATCAGAAATCAATATTTTTGAAAAACCAAAAATGCAGTAGGTCAATATAAATCAGGGCTATATTGCAAAACTAAAAATACGTTAGTATCTAATTCGGCTGTTTTAGAATTACGATATAATACCGAAATGAAAAACAAAAAATGCCTCAACTTTTTTTTGATATTCCAACGTTTAATAGAGTATTAAAAATCAAACAATTTTCGTTATTTCATTATTGTCGTATCTCAAATTTTCATTGAGACATATTGCGTCTAGAGTTCAACTTTTAAGCAGTGAAACCCGGCTGGTTACACTTGAGAGTTATATGTAGATAACGATTATTTCCAATACAATAAAATAAAGACTACAAGCGATTATATCACGGAGGATGTAGGGTCTTTATTATTAAGTTAAAAAAGGAAGCCAGGAGCCAACAGGTCCTGGATTCTAAAAGTATTTATACCATTTCAATTCCATTTGGACTTTAGATTCAATATGGGATTGAAATGAGATTTAACGTAAATAATAGGATCACTTGGTATTTGTTTTTTTTAGCGTTACTTGATTGATAACAGAAATATAAAAAATATGTGCATATTTTAAAGATGTCATGGTAGAGTAGAGCTTAAATTACTTTTTTTATATCTTGAATTCAAAGCTAGGAAAAATTCTTTGAATATCTGACTTTGGGGGTCATCCCTACTACTCAAACTTGTTCAACTGATATATTACACTTGATTCATAGTCGATCTTTTATATACACAATCATTTGCATGAAAACCATTCAAAAATAAAACATTGATTATGATATGAAAATTCAGGCTGTTAGTTTTGGCTAAGATAATACTTTTCATGTAGTATATAATGCTATTACGATTTGTATATATATTACATCAAATGCAATCCAGATGATATACATTCAATGTTTGATTTAGTATGCTTTTAGATGATAAAAAATCCTCCATATAAACAGACTAAATGTTTGCTAATTATCAATAAATCTTTTTCGATTCAAATAACAAGAATTCCTAAACTTTTATTTTATTTATCTACAAAAATTGGCGTCTATGCAAGAAACTAATCAAATCATATTTTGTAGCTACACCAAGACACCATTTTCTATTAGCATCAGTGATAACAGCAAAAGAGTTCTTTTCAAAGAATTTAGCGAGATCAGCCAAACTAGTATCAGGTGTAATGATTTCATATTTATTTGCAACCACGCCCTTTTTAAACGAGTACATGGCGTCACCAACAGTATCCGATAACTGAACCGAGCCACTTTCCAATCGATCTTGCAAGGCACTCAAAGATACGTAACCTACCAATTTACGATTTTTAATCACGGGTAATTGAGAGTACTCACGTTCCAACATTAGATCCATAGCGTGGGACACAGAAGCAGTAGGAGCAATAGTTACCGCAGCAGGTAATTGAAGATCCTCTACACTGGCAGCACGATATCTATTTTGAGAAACATACTGCAACTCACTTGTGATCAGGTCATCGGCCAAGTCATTTTCAAATAACCAATCATCTGACAATAAAGTGGAAGTGTAGTTTTTACAGGAGTCATTGAGAATCACAACTGATTGAGGAATATGTGTGCTGTGGTCCGTAATGGCGTGAGCATGATGAGCAGCTGCAGCAACTAAGGCACCTGATGATGGTCCACAAAGAATACCTTCGTCACGAATTAATCGACGTGCCATTGAATATGCTTCCTTGTCAGAAATCTTGATCCATTTATCAACCAAATTTCTATCAAGGCTATCAGGAATAACGTTGCTACCTAAATCTTCAATCTTCCAATCCTGCATTAAACAAGTTTAGCCTTTCAATGCACAAGATGGTCCATAATTAAAAACTTACAGCACCACGCATGTTCTTTGTCGAGTCAGTATCTCCAAGGACAGAATCAATGGGTTCAACACCAATGACCTAATCATTCAATTTAAATGTTTTGTCTGTATATCAATGACAGATGCAAATTTTACCTTAACACCTGGTATTTTATTTTTGAGATATTGTGCAATACCTGTCAACATGGCACCTGATTCAGCGCCAACAAAGACATAATCAACAGATAATTTTGTTTGTTGAAGAATCTCCTCTGCCAAAGCATGATAAGCTGTCAAATCACGTAATTTTGTCTACAAACGAAAAATGTTTCAGATCCAATCTTTCATCTATTTTTTTTTGTTAGATATACACTACCTCATCCATAACAATAGCATTTGGTAATTGTTCAGCAAGTCGAGCAGCAACAGAATGAGCACTTTCTGGTGCTTCAGGTCTTACTTCATTGGGAGATCTTAAAATTTCAACACCTAATGCTTTTAATAAAGAGATACGATCATTGGAAGTACGCTCAGGTAAGATGGCAATGATACGATATTGACGTTTAGCAGCTAAAGTAGCAAGAGAAATACCAAGGTTACCAGATGTAGGGATAATCAAGGTTTTCTTGGTAGTAGCGGCTTCTCTAGACTCAAAAGGGTTCTTTTTCTCATGCTCTAAAATGTTACCCTTTAGCATGATAGCTTGATTGATTTTAATTCACTTATTTTACCATCGAGTAAATACTTTGCAAGTCTATCTTTTGCGCTTCCAGTAGGATTGGTGTATTCTAATTTTGCAAGAATATTGACTAATTATATCGAATGAATGACATGATGGATAGTCAGTCAATCAAGTCAGTCTACAAGTCAAATGTTCTGAATTCTTACCTTTATTTTGTGGGGTTAGTTTAACCATTGGAGTTAAACCAATACTTTCTTGGATACTATCAGTAACAGGTGGCAACATTACTTGTATTAGACGTGTCTTTTTTTATTGATAAAAGAGAAATAAATAAATAGCCAAATGCTGTTGCTTTTGTGATTTTGAGCATGAAATAACAAACCAATAGAAATCACCAGGGCTAACGCACCAATTGACCTGATGATTTAGTATGGCTGATCACATGTACCTCTTAATAAAAACACCCATATATAAAACCAATATCATGATTATGCGTTTTTTCTCTTTTCTTTTTTCCCTTTTTTCCTTTTTCTTTATTATTTTATTTTACTGCGGTTTATATATACAACAACATGCGTTCCAAATTTAAAGACGAGCATCCATTTGGTAAGTAAAATTGATTTATAAGGGGGGAGGGGGGGGGGAGCCCATTGATTTTAATCTTTTTATTTTATTTTTATGCTATACAGAAAAACGTAAAGCTGAAGCAGAGCGAATTCGACAAAAATATCCCGATCGTATTCCTGTAATTTGCGAAAAGGTTGAAAAGAGCGATATTCCTACTATTGATAAAAAGAAGTATTTGGTTCCTGCAGACTTGACAGTGGGTCAATTTGTCTATGTGATTAGAAAGAGAATCAAGTTAAGTCCAGAGAAGGCTATCTTTATCTTTGTGAATGAGATTTTACCACCTACTGCGGGTAAGTTTATGCAATTTTATTTTCTGTTTAAAAAAAACTAACATCCCCAAAAGCTTTAATGAGTGCTATTTATGAAGAACATAAAGATGAAGATGGTTTCTTATACATCACGTAAGTTACAGCATTTGAACCACGTAATATTACTTGATTGCTCACATGATTTATCAAACGTAGTTATTCTGGTGAAAATACATTTGGCTTTTAATTCTTTTTACTTTTTTTCATGTATTAAATGTATATTTTCTTTCTGTCTCTCCCTCCCTCTCTCTTTTGAAGTTGCTTTTTTTATAACCTCCTTTTTTATGATACAAATATCAATAATAAAACCACTCCTTTTTTTTTTTTTTTTTTTTTTTTTTTTTCTTCAATGAAATCATGCCGATGTAGTTTAAAGAGAAAAAAATGAGGGAGTTGTAATAATAATATTCGAGAATTAAATATTAAAAATAAAATGATAAATTGAAATTTCTTGTATTATTGTAATGATGTTGACATTTTGTTGCGGTTGATATTTATTATTATTGTTTAGATAAAATATATAAAATAGAGGGCCATTTAAATGTTCAACTTGGTGTGACGCCAGTTACGTCTCTTTGCGTTCCAACTAATCAGCATGTAACAAATGAGTATATAATGTTATATAAATATACAATAAATGTCTTACCGGATCTTGGTGTCAGTCTTAAGACGGAACCAGTGAGGCAAAGGACGGTTTTGCTTCTTAGCCTTTCCAAGCTTAACCTTGGTAATGAATGTCTTTTGAGAAGGCTAACATTTACAAAAAGAAAAAAAAAAAAAAAGGTTCGATAAGTACATCCATCTATCTAAATTCATCCATTCAATCCCATCCATCCATCTACTGTGTTTCGAATCAAAGGGATATAAAAGGATGTTGATTACGGCAATTTCAAAGTGTAGCGTACCATTTCTGTATTCTGATCAAGTGAAAGAAGAAGATACTTGTATGCTAATTCTTGCTTTTTGTGTAGACGCCCCCCACAAATTCTCTTGAGCATTATCTTTTGGGTTTGAGCACTTCTTTCCCCCTTCTAGACACTCATCTAAAACCGGACACTATTTTTGTGGCCCCGTCATTTCAACCGCACACAATTGTATTCGGTCAACTTTTTGCATGTATTTTTATATATAAAAAAAAAAAAAAATAGCAGGACAATGCTAAAGTTTCTAAATAAACATAACAGCTTTCAAATCGTCTTTTACTTAATGAAAAGTTTCGGGGGAAATTCTTTCATTCTACCTAATGCCAACTTAAGCCAGTTTTTATTCGACACTAGGAGATAGCTCTCCGACAGTATAAAAGGTAATAAGAGTAGGAAGTCTCTTTCGTTCAATATAACAACTTTTACTTGATAGATTGGCTCTTCATATTTGACCATAGCTGATAAATAGAAGCGACGATTTATGATAAAGCGTAAATTATGAGCAAAACTATATCCAAACCAACTTGCATTACTGCCACAAATAGAGGCGTTTCAATGCAAAAGAGACCGAAATATCAACATTTCTCGTTACCTCTCGACCAAATAAACATATTTCATTATGCAAATAATGCTAAATTATACAATCTATATTCAAAATTACGCAGAATCCTCCTGAAACCGTCAATAAATGATAAGTTTAAAGGATTGTTTTATACACTTTTTGCATAAACCTGAAGCTCAAACTTGGTCAAAACTATTTCCTAGATCAAACATCTTATTGCTATATTTTTTTCTCAAAGTTTTTAGGTGATGAAAAACACGATGTGAGTGGACCTCTCGATCCTTACATCTATAAGCAAAAATTAGATGAAATCGCTTAATCCATAATTTGACCCGGAAAATGGGAGTTTTCAATATAGCGTTCCTAAGCTCAAAATGCCCGAAATTTTTCAATTTTTCATATCAAAGTATTTATTTGATTATCGCATATTAAAAAAATAGACTTTTCTGGATAAAACCGTTATTTTTTCATTCACAAATTTCAAAACGTTTTTGGTGAAAGATTTTTATGAAAATACCATCATTAGATGCAGAATGTAAATTTCTAGCTACAACATTTAATAAGTCTTGTAAGTTTACATAATGATTTTTGGAGAATTAATCGAAAATGTGATAATTTTTTCAGAAATGACTTTTTTTTTTTAATCTGAGGATCAGTTAAATGTTCGGCGTTTGAATGCGGGTTTCATCATTCATTATCACCACTGCAAAATCATGCTTGTAGAGCTTAAAACTGTTCTTATCAATGTAAATTACTACCTATTTATTGATTAAAAAATGAGCGAGTAAGCTATATATGTTGTGTGTTAATAAAAATGAATTTAAATGAAATAAAATCCCTTGGAAAGTCTATATGATCGGCTGTGAGTCAAGGTATCAGCCACAACCCTCCTCTTTTTGGGTCCATTTTGACTCTCCAAGCAAGCTTTTCTATAGCCTAATCATTTATCACGAACCAACCTTCGTAATATCTAGTGTGTATAGTATTTTTTTTTAGGTTTTATCATATTCTGTTTTTGATTTCATATTTGTTGAAATCCGAAATTTACCTTTTTTTTTTTGCTATTGACTAGATTTTATTACTGTTGAAGCAGTCAGCAGTAATAATATTAAGTTGTTTCCGGAAAAATTATGAAGATGAAGAAGAACAAGCTATTATTACCATCACATTTAAAAATGATTGAGTAGGGTTGAACAATGTTAACCTTCTCCCGAAGGGATGTCGTGATAAAATATTTAAAACCAGGAGCTCATTGGCGCTCATTTTTGCAATGAATTCACTAGTATTGACGTACAGTATATTCATGCAAATATTCAAACAGCTTTGGCGACTCTATTTGCATGAATTTGCACTATTTTTAGTTTTGAATCAATCACTGGATGCGGATTAGATTTTTCCGTTATAGGATAAAATTGAAGCCGTTTTAGGCGAGGGCAGGTGTAGAGCACTGAATCAAAGGACCAAATAGTGGGGGTAGATTACATTTCAAAATTGTAAAATAAATTCTAAAAGGAATGTAAAAGTGTAATTTCTCCAGCGAGTTTTGGTAATTGATATAGATTTTCAATAGTAGCCATGCTGTTACGGATCCTACACTAAAAACGCTTTGTGCATGTATGTGTTTGAAGCGTCTTAAACGCACAAAACTTCTAAACATGTACGTCGGTGATGGATAAACAATTACATACTGAATTAAGCGATATATGATCCATGTCAATTTTACGTATATATCTTTTTGGCATGATAATATATGCACATTTACATAATTGAATGGTGTACACATTGAAAAATAAGGTCAATAATTTTGAATATGGTTTATTAAATGAAAGAACAACTATTACAGTGGTTGGTTTTCCCAAGAAAAAACCAAATTCTAATATGTATTTATCAATGAATATGTACATAAGCTTTCTGATCCTGAAAGGAGTTTCTTTCACTTTCTTTTTTACAACTATTTGATTTGTATAATGTCTACATTGACCTCTTTATCTTCAGAACTCCTTCAAGAGACCTTGAATTACATCGATTCGGTAAAGCAACTTGTGGAATGCAGATTAGCTAACAAAACCTTTGGTGACATTGCTGAATGTATTTTTCTCAAAAAGAAAATCACAATCAAAAGTACTCGAAAAGCTATCCAACTGTGCGAATATTTGAAGAAGCTTTCCAGGGGAAGCCAAATAACTCACCTTAATATCAATGTTTATTTTTATTTTGAGGATCTAGATTTTATTCAATTGTTACGCTTAGCATTTACACCATCAATGAAGTCTCTTAGTGGTTTATCAGAGTCATAGGACTTATTTGATAATTTATATGCAATTTCTAACAGCTCCTTAGCCAGGTTTGACAAGCTTAAATTTATCCCCTCCTTGAAGAGTAGCTTCCACAAGTCTTATGGAAACGCATTGCTTGCTTTTAGAGAAACATTGGAAGATGTACGCCTGACTTTTTACGATTTTTTCAATTGGGACTTCTTGACACGCTTGAATGAATTTGAGAATTTGCGATCACTTTATTTGGAGTTAGCTATTGATATAATCTTCATATTGGATGAAATCTCAGTGGAAGCCATTGATAACTGGTTACAAAATGCCAAACAAATTAGCCTTTTAAAAGAGCTCGCGATTAAAGGAACATGTAGATGTAATCTTGTGGTGTACCTTGTATACAAATATCCAAATATCAACAACGTATATCTTGACACAATAAATTGAGATGTGCCATAGGATAGGTTTCCTCGCCGATTTTTTATGGATTCAGCCACATCATATCATATAGCTGGATTAATGTCAAATATTTCAACTTATGAAATTAGGTTTAGGTTGAATCGTAGATCTACATTGAGAGCTTTTCAACAAAACATTATTCAAAATTACGGCAAATATATCATTAGCGGAACTGAAGTACAGGATGTTGCATACTATAACCAACAGTCAGAGATCCTGAAATGAAGCGTACGATAGAACGTATGCATCACTTGGTTGTGAAATAACAACTAATTGTTAATCTATTATGCTGCTGCTTGTTTTATTAAAATAATATCAAAAATAGTAATATTGCATTGTAAATATAAAAATCAAAACTAGATACTGATTCAATTGACCACAATTAATTAGCTTGCTTATAATTACATATATTTTATATCACGAACAAAAAATGTATCTAAATAAATAATAAATCCTTTATATATATACTACAAATGGTACTTTTTAAAAGAAGGGGCAGGCTAATCAAAATTATCAGAATTTCCATTGCAAAAAAAAGACTCATTAATATCTGCTACGTTAAATAAACACCATAAAAACACACCTTTTTTGACTAGAGAGACAGTAATCGAGCGTAACGAGATACAGCTGTCAGCCATATAATACATTCATTAAAAAATTGCAAAAGCGAGTTCGCAGGGCAACGCCATCATCGAGTGTAGCGATATTATGCGTCTATCATATATAATACGTTAATTATTCAAGAAAAAGCTCACAAAAAAGAGCTTACAGGACGATGTCTTTGCAGTAATTGAGCATAGTGAAATTAAACGACCATTTGTAATACTTAATCATGGCACATATTGAAAAAACGAGCGCAGCGAGATCAAAATACAATTAATATAAAACATTTATCGCAAAAAAAAATTACAAAAACAAGCGTAGCGAGACAAAATATGCACTGTATGGAACACATTAATTACAGATAAAATGCAAGAGGATAGCGACATCAAACGGTTATAAAAAAACAAGCATAATAAGATTAAAAAGCTATTATATACGCCAAATTGCAACATAAAAAAAGCTCAAAGAGTAACACCGAAATTAAGCGTAGCGAGATTAAACTACTAACTCTCTTATACTACAATATATCCAAGTTTTAAATAAAAAGTATTTGCTTTCGTTTTTTTTTTTTTTTTTTTTTTTTTTTTTTTTTTTTTTTGTATTTAACTATGTGTGGTCTGAAAATTCAGTTTTTGTAGCAGACATTTTCGGGAATCATTTTATCCTTACCAACACTCATGATTTTGATCAAAAAATAGAAATATCAAATTTTGATACCAAAATCAACGCTTAAATGCACTACATTGTGAGAGAAAATGGTAGCCATAACTAATACACATTTTGTAAAAGCTTAATATTAAATATTAAGTAATGAAACTGTGCACTTTTGGCCCAAAAACGGGTTTTTTGATTAAAGGATTTTCATGTAACATTTTGAAACAAAAATGTTTGCTATTTTTATTGAGTAAATAGAGCGCTAAATTTTGTATATGTTTATATTTTTTGTTTTTATAATTGGTAGTATAATTAACTCTAAAATTGCAAAATTAGAAAAAAAAAAATTCGGAAAATGTCAAAATTGATGATCGGGACAAGAATGATTTTTGAAATTAATATTCCGCTTATAAGCCCTAAAAGTCTTAAAAATAAGACATTTTACGATAATTGAGAATTTTTTCAAGGATCTACGAAGCTGTACTCACTCCATTCAAGTTTATTACTGTAAAATTTATTATATCAACTTGGCCGGCTCCATCTACAATAGATATCACAAGTCGGGATGTGTAGGAGACCATTTTAAATCATACATATAATTGTCTGCGTGTTCACATAAATAAAGAGAAGGGATAACAGATGCTTTCTAATAATATACTACAAAAGGTAGTTTTCAAAAAAAGGGGCAGGCTAAACAAAGATCAGATTTGTTTTTTTTAAAAAAGGATGCTTTTAAACCTCATTTATATTTATTATAAAAACATACATTTTTCGACTAGATAGACTTTTAGCAGTGAAATACTTGTAAAAATCCGAAACATCAGCATTAAAAAAATTATACCAAGTGCAAAAAATAGGATATTTTTGGATACGCATTTTTGGATTAATGCTGAACATCTCAGGTAAATTTATATATAATATTTTCTTGGTGTTGTTTAGCGAAAAAAAAAGTAGAGCAAGGATGAAAAGTTAGACCCAGTTTTCAAGGAGAAAGCAGTGATTTTGAGTCTTTCGTGAGTTATGGAATAAATCTAGGAATGGGTAGCATAACGCAACCAATTTATATATGTTTATCAATGTTTAAGGTATCCTAAGCATCGTTTAGTATGGGACTAGTTGTAAGAAAAGGGATAATGCATCGATTTTGAAAAATGAAAACTGGAGCCTTTGAAAGTTGAATTTTCTCCATTGATTGCTATCAAAATCTATAAAATCTAATACTTTCACGATGATACAGTAAAGCTAATGGGTCGTCTACTATAGCGCGTAACAAATTAAAACAGGTTGTAAAGCAAAAATAATGCGTTTTTAAATAATGGGCTGATAGTCGAAATATCTGAAGCAATCTTTTACTTTTTCAACAGGAAAATTAAGTTTGCATCACAAGGTTATGGTGCACTATTAAGTAATCAGTTTATTACTAATGTAATAAGCAGTATAGATTTTGTCATCATGATGAAATCAAATCGATCATTGAGATTCCTTTTGGAATCAAATTTACCAGCAATAATGATCCTTTGAAGCTTCTAAAAAAAAAAATACTCATATCAGGAAACTCCTCCAGCCGACTTTAGGAAATTGAAAAGACCCAACAAGTATTGTACTACGAGATTGTGTTGCAGAAAATAAGCTTTTAGTTATTAATCAAATAGTTTGTTGACACAGATCTTCAAGTTTATTTATGAACATGTATGTATGTGCATGTGCCTTGAATAGATATTAGTACCAAGTTCTAACTTGTGTACCTTTTTGTGGGATACATATCATTTTTAGAACGGCAGTGGGTACACTGCTGGTGCATAACATGTGAAGAGGCACCTATACTAATCACCATTTGTCTATATAATGTTTCTGATCCTAGATAATATGTAAATTAAATTTACTCGTACGTAAGTGTACGTGAGTTTACTCTTGAATCTGTCATGTCTCGAACTTGTTGGTTTCGAACCTTCTTTTTTATTATGCATTAAACTCATTCATATGATTCCATTGCATACATGCATGCATTAGGATATATCAGAATATTTAGGCATTGAGAAAATTCAATGATTTCTTGAGTTATTCCAAGATCAATTTAGCAATAAAAACTTTTTCTTCTTGCAAGAATTAATAGAACGGTGGTACTAAACCAGAACTTCTATTATCATGGATTTCGTGTGACACAGATCCCAGTACAGAATAACTTGTTATATTTTTGGTTGCTCGAATTCGATTTTTGGATCTAAAGACCCTTCTTTTTAGGCGGTGATATGGTGTGTGTATGTCCAGAAATAGGCCTTCCCTTGATGAATCACACCCAATTTGGATTCTTTAACCTAACTGTATATGTTTTCATTTCCTAACACCTTCGCTATATAACTACATACAACTTTGCAGAATATATCAATGTAATACAATTCAATTATAATCATTTTGTTTCAAAAACAGAAGTTTTTTTTGTTTCTCTCTGGTTAATTACATAAAAGAAGAAGAAGAGAAAATAGCTCAAGGGTTTCTGACAGATCTATGAATCTTCGCGGTGTTTTCTCAAATGTT
Source organism: Mucor racemosus (assembly GCA_027405735.1). Classification (NCBI taxonomy): domain Eukaryota; kingdom Fungi; phylum Mucoromycota; class Mucoromycetes; order Mucorales; family Mucoraceae; genus Mucor; species Mucor racemosus. Next base: position 215,942 of record JAPEHQ010000018.1, read on the forward strand.
CCAAAAAAGGTTTCCTTGTAACATGTATTTAATGAAAAAACCCGAGAAATCTCTTCATTAAAATCCCAATTAAATGGTAATATAGATATTGTCTAATCGAGATTTAACAAGTAGTACGATGAGTTTTGCTCATTGTTTATGACTAAAATCTATTCATACAAATCATCAACCTCCGATTTTCCTTCTATGCTATATATCTGATCATCAGATAATTTTAATCTCAGGGGGAGAGGGTACACAAAATCAAGTATTTCAAAACAATTTACATCCAAAAAAAGAAAAAAAAAAGAAAAGAAAAGAAAAGAAAGAAAGATGCATATAGAAAAAAAAAAAAAAAAAAAAAAAAGTTATCAAATATCTATAAAAAGAGGAGGAAGAGGGAGAGGGGTTGCCCTTGAGTTTTTATTTTTTTGAAATTGAAAAAAAAAAATGCCTGAAGCTCCTCAATCAGATACAGCTTTGAAAGGTGTCAAGGTTGTTGAATTATACAAGGCCATTTGGAATAAATGGGATCGATACATTTTGTTTGTTGGGTATGTAAAAAGAGAAATTTTCAAAAAAAAAAAAGTATTCATTGAACCTTTCATATAGTCTTGTTCTCTTTTCTTGGGCCATTAACTTTGAGGGTAACATGAAATTTTCATTGAATCAAAATGTCACTAGTCTATTCGAAACCAATAATTTGATCAGTTTATTACCCACCGTTTTATACATGTTACAAACAGCTCTTTTACCCATCTACTCTAAACTTTCCGACATGTACGGTAGAGCACAATGTTATACATTTGCCTTGGTATTTTACATTATCAGTAATATCGTGATGGCAACAGCCAATAATTACAACACATTAGTTGGTGGTCAAGTGCTCTATGCTTTTGGTTACACTGGTGCCAACATCTTGGGCCCTATTACCATTGCTGATTTGACCAATGTTGTTGATAGAGGTTTAATGCAAGGTTTATATAACGTTCCTGGCATTATTAATCTTTTTGTTGCTCCTAGAGTAGGCGATGCTCTCTTTGATGCAGGCCAATGGCGTTGGGGTTATGGCATTATACCTATTATTCTTTTTGTTACAGCCTTGCCTCTGGTAGGTAACTTATGGAAATTGGATCGTCAAGTCAAGAGGTCTGGTCTTTTGGATGATTTTAAAGCCAAGCAAAGAAAGATTAGAAAGGAAGAGAATTTGAGTTTCTGGCAAAAGATCGTTTGGTTTGTTGAAGAAATTGATATTATTGGTAGTATCTTGTTGGTAGCTGGTCTTTGTCTCATTTTGTTGCCTTTGGTGCTTGCTCTTCCCTCTTGGGGTGGGTGGACTAGTGGAACCACTCTTGGTACACTTTGCTCGGGTGTGGTTGCTTGGTGTCTGTTTGGTCTTTGGGAATGGAAGTATGCAAAAAAGCCTGTAAGTTAGATCTGATATATTTATTTAAAAAACATGCATTCTTATATATAAACTTGGTAGATTATTCCTATATCTAAATGGGAGACCCGTACTCCAATCTATGGTGTCTTGGCACTTTCTACTGTTACTATCATCTCTTCTACTAATTGGCAATTCTTTACTACCTACTTGATGGTTTCTCGTAAATTCTCTGCTGCTACTGCTATCATGATTGGTAGAGGTTATAACATTGCTTATATCCTTTGTGAAGTTCTTGTCGGTTACTTGATGAAGCGTTTTCGAGTATGGAGACCTTTTGTCTGGAGTGGTGTTGCCTTGACCATGCTTGGTGTTGGTCTCATGATTCCTGCCCGTCAACCTTCATCTTCTAATGCTTTCCTTGTCATTTCTCAAACTATTGCTGGTATGGGTTCTGGGTTCTTGTTTACTCCCATGCTTGTTGCCATTCAGTCATCTGTTCCTCACGATGATATGGCTATTGCAACTGCTATGATGCAAGTTGGTGGTTCCATTGCTGCTAGTATTGGTTCTACTATGGCTGGTACTATCTGGAACAATATGATTCCCGGTCAACTTGCCAAACATGTTCCTGGTGAATACGATTATGCCAAGATTGTCGGTAGTATTCCTTATGCTATCTCTCTTCCTGTTGAACAATACAATGGTGTTGTTGAAGCTTATGGTTATATCCAAATGATCTTGTCCATCATTGCTATTTGTATTGCTGTTCTTACTTTCTGCTTCACTATTCCCATGAAGTCATTTGGTCTTGAAGACTATGATCTTGATGCTGAAAACAAAAACCTAAATGAGGATGCTGCTGGCTCAGATAATACCTCTGATTTAGAAAAAACTCATGCTTATGAATTTGAAAATATCTCCAATATCAAGAGCCCCAACACTGATATTGAGGTTAAACAACAATAGTGATGAACTTGTTCATTGTGATAATAGTGTAGCTAATCTTCAATCTCATGGAAAGCTCATTGAGCTTCAAAAGCAATAATTCTAGAAATATAACCCCTGTGTATATCTAATATTCAAAAATCTTATATAATAATACTTTTAATGTAAATTGCAATAATAATACATCCCTCCCCACTCATTTAATAAACAAAGAAAAACTACTTAGAATTTATAATTCGCTTTTCGACAATTTCTTTTTAGTGTGCTTTTGTCAAGCCTACCAAAAAAAAAAAAAAAAAAATGGATTAAATACTGTATGTCAAATGAGAATTCTGTTTCCCGAATATAGTTCTTTGAATGTGTATTCAAAGCCGAAAACTATAAAACTCTCTTAATAAAAGTAGGATACTAACTATTAATGAGCATAAAATTCATGAAACACGTTATATTAGTTTTGAAAATATTCAAAAAAAAAGAAAAAGAAAAAAAAAAAGCTTTGGAAAGCTGTTTAGAGACAACTGGTACATTCGGTGTTTAAACTGCATTAAGCGGACATATATATTAAATGTCCGTTCAGGGGTAAAATTGATCTGCCATTTTGGCTGAACACCATCTATAAGATGGGATATGTCATTGATAAATTATAAATTATGCGGTTTTTATGTAATTGGTATCAAATAAGTCGTGCCATAGTTGTAAATAAGTCTATTTAATATAAAAATTAACCGTTTACTTTTAAATGAACACTAATAACTCACAAAAGATGAAACAGATGAGTAAGCCAGCAATATAAACCTAGAGGAGTTTGTTTGTATTATCAATGCATTGTTTTGATGGCAAAGAAGATAACAGTGCCTTATCTTGAGGCTGAACGTTCAAGTATCTAGCTTATATTTACCCTAATTTTTTAGTGCCAGAAGAAACTCATTAATTTATTTTCCGGTACCACCACTTATTGACAATCTATTGTCGATTTCACATTCAATACCCAATTATAATAATAATATATATATATATATATATATAAAAGGTGAGGAAAAAATAACTCGATTTTACAAACAAAATCGATATCTAATGTATGTGCCGATGATAACAACAAGGACATGGACAAGGACAAGGTCAAGAACAAGAAACAGCATGATAAATGATAGTGTGAGTACTTTTTTTTTAAAATTTTCTTTTTTGTAAATTCACAAACCAATTACATACTACATTCATGCAATAATAATAATAACCTATTGATAGCGTGACATTTGTCTACATGTATAAAATACAAATAAACAAAGTTATGCATACATTATAAATTATACATTATAAAATCTAATTCGCTGGAAGAACAAATTGATTGTTGTTCACTGTTGCCTTGTTTTTACACAAATCAGCTGAAAAATTAACAAAACTAACTAAACAAAATCTTTAACTCATATTCCAAATACGTCATATCACCCCTTTAAAATTGGAAATAAAAAAAACTTATTTGCAATTGTGTAAAAAAAAAAAAAAGCGCCCAATTCTAATGATCTTCAAGCATAATGCATGAAATTCCCTTTTTTTTTTGAGTTGTGTAATGAAATGACATTTTTTTTTTATTGGGAAAAAAAATAGATATATATATACGTATAAAAGAAGCGATAAATGAAATGGTTGTTTTTGTTACTTACAAAAGAGAAAAATAAAATAAAGAAAGAAAGAAAAAGCTAATGATGATTTGATATAACGAAAATTTACATAATTTACGATAAATAGAAAGAGGTGGGAGGAGGAAGAGGGTATGTTTTTGTTTTGGATTGAGGAGGGTGCATTTTTTATTTTTATTTGAGAGATGAACCGTAAGACATGGATCTTCTTCTGGCACCTTCAAACGCATTTTGAAGTGAAAGCGCAGTTGGCATAAAGAAGCTATTTGGTACAGAGCTTGATAAATCATTTACTTGAGATAATGATGACGGACCTGTGCTATCCATAGTTGTGATAGAATCTGAGGGAGATGTAGCTTGTGGTGAAGCAGAGCTACCTCCCAGGAAGCCTCTTGAGAATGAAGATGTATTTATAAAAGGCAATGTTTGATTTTGTTGTTGATTTGATGTTGATAATTGAGTTGTATCAGACATACGACGATGATGGAATGGAGCACATGCAGAAGTATGAGATGCAAAGGAATCAGTTTTTTCAAAGGTTCTACCACATTTACAACGGAAAGGCATTTTCTTGAGAGGCTTTTTTTTTTAGGAAAGAGAGAAAAAAGTAGGAAAAATTCAAATGAAAAAAATGGTTTCTTTTTATATGTGAATGGTGTACACTTTATATATGTGTTGTGTGTGTGAGAGAAAAAAAAGTCTTTAAAGAGTAAAAATCATTCTTTTATCGCTGTCCAATCAAAGCCAAGAGTAACGTAGAGATAAGATTGGAATAACCTTAATTAGACAAGAATTGTCTCTTGAGATTAAGTCTATATTTTGAGCTAATACATTCGAATCTTAATGCACATAAAGTTATCATGGAATCAATGACATGAACACCGCAAATTGCTCTTTGTAAAATTAGTCTTGACATTTGACAATCTTGATGATCTTGTTTCTGACATGGTTCCCAATTTGTTTCTATTAAATCTTGATCTATACACTCTTGTAAGGACTGCACTTGGTTATCATCAATAGTAATTGCACAGTAATCATCTAAAAAAATTTCCATTCGAACCCCCAGAGTTGCTTTTGCAGCATGTGCCATACTTTTCATTTTCTTTAAATCTGATTCATTCATTTCAAACAGCAATTTTGTGGTACTTGCGGTTTTATGAATTTGCATAGATAAATCAGATACTTGCACCAATAACGCATGAAGAGGTCCCTCTGCAATGCGTTTGTATTGTAACTGAGTCAAACTCCAATCTCGAGAAGATGCCATATCTTGAATTGTGTATGATTTGTCCTGTTTCATAGCTTGCGATGGTACCATGTTGACAACTCGCATATCTTGTAACAACAATAAAACTTCCGGGTTACTGCCATCACCAAATCCTGCTACGGTTTGTTGAGCTGTAAGCAGCTTATCGCTTAATTGTCTAAATACGTAATATTGTGCATCCCTTAATAAGTTTTTTCTATGTACTTCATCTCTAATATGAATCGTGTAACCTCGGAGATGATTTACAATATCTGCAAAAATGTCAGGATCTTTGTCAATGTAGATTGGTGGTGAATTTCCGTCATCTGTGTGAGGCGATAATAACGAATGCATAAGAGGCCCCGTAAAAAAATTATGGGTGCCGTCTTGTTTTGTTTGTTTATTTTAGTATATAATATATAAGATGATTGTGTGTGAAATTATTTTTACCTTTTCGAAATAAATTCCATGGTAATTGAAATACTCTTCCACCGACATTAATATACAATTGTTCTTGCAATGTCTTTTTTAATCGATTTAATCCATAATAAATTGCATCACATAATAAAGATTGGTGTTGAATATCATCTTGAGATCGAATATAATATCCTCGTAAATGACGTACAATGAGCTCAAATGTATCTGGATCACGATCAATATGCATTGTCTTGCTTGACTTTTTTTTCCTAAAATATTCTAAAAAGAAATTATTTGGGCCATCGCTTTTTAATGATTCCCAGCTGAGACGAAAAGATCTACCTCCTACAATAATTGTATGAACTGTTTGATTTGGAGGGTCGCTATTAAATGGAATTTGTTGTTGCCTAGATTGTTGTGGTTGTTGTAATTGCTGTTGTAATTGTTGCTGCTGTTGCTGTGGTTGTATAGGTGGTTGTATAGGTATTTGCTGTTGTTGTAAAGGCTGTACATTTTGTTGTAGAGGCTGCATATTTTGTTGTTGTTGTTGTTGCTGTAAAGGCGATGTAATACTACTAGTGGAAGAATGTATAGAAGCTTGTGCACTGACTATGTTATTAGTATCTTGATTATTATCTGCCACAAACATGAAAAAATCCTCAGGTATAGTTGCATTATTTGTTGCTGCATCAGCCATTGTATTATAGTCGAAATTTAAAAAATCTGAGTCATTGTTGGCGTCTTGTTGTTGTTGTTGTTGTTGTTGATTACTCAACTTTTGTCTTTTATTGCTAATAATCTCTTCACTAAGATTGGGGCTTGATTCATTCCCAGAATAATAATTACTATTATTGTTATAATCAGACATTATTATCTTCTATCTATGATTTCATAAAAGGGGTGGAAAAACAAGCTTTTACAGTAAAAATTTGTTGCCATGGAAACAAATTACTATTGCGCAGGACACTTTAAACTCCGACAACTTCGGTTTCAGATTCCCTGATGTAATTTGTGCGATAGATTTGATTAACATGCTTTGTTTCTAGCAAGTTCGATGGAATATCATTTAGTAGGTGACTTTTTTTTTTAAGCGAAATAATCATAACAAAAATTTTATCATGGATTGATAGAATCAATTCCCTTTCTCTTCTCCTTTTTCTTGTAAGAAATCATTAAACATCACCATGTCAGAAGATTCGATTCCTATGGATATTGATAGCACTCCTCAATTGTAAAAATTTATTGGGCATTTTTTGAAATTTATTAAACTTACATAAATGTGTATTTCAGGTCCCCTGAGGAAATAAAAAATCAAGCTAATGAGCAATACAAACAAGGACATTATGAAGAAGCTGTCAAGTTATATTCTCAAGCAATTGGTAAAAAAAAGTTATTAGGATATTGTTTGCATATCATGGAGATTTCTTACAAATCATTTATAGAGGCATCTCCTAAAACTTCAACCTACTACAATAATCGTGCTGCTGCTTTAATGATGCAAAAGAGATACAAAGATGCTGCTAATGATTGTCGTTCTGCTACAGAGTTAGATCCTCAAAATGTCAAGGCATTTTTGCGTGGTGGAAAATGTCATTTGAATTTGGGTAATTTAGAGGAAGCTGGCCGTCAATATAATCGTGCTATGCAAATTGATGCCAATAGTGCTCAACGTGAATATAACAATTTGCAACATGTACTCAATTATATGGCTCAGGTAAACACATTTATGGCAAACAATCAATGGGGTCTTGCTCGTAATAGTCTTGATCGTGCTATTTCCTTTGTTGATTCAGATGTTATTCCTGTTAAATGGAGAGTTATGCAAGCTGAGTGTGCTTTAGGAGAAAAAAATTATTCTGAAGCAAGTCGTATTGTCAAGTAAGTTAAAAGAAAAAGAAAAAGGGATGGATTTGTGTGCTTATATGGTATTTTCTTGTATAGCTCTCTAGTTCGCTTAAATAGTCAAAATCCCGATGCATTATACCTTAGAGCTCGTGTATTTTACAGTCAAGGCGAGAATCAAAAGACAGTTGCTCATTGTCAAGAAGCACTTCGATGTGATCCCGATTTTACCAAAGCTCGCTCCTTATTAAAGATGGCTCGTGCCATTGAAAAGCAAAAAGAAGAGGGTAACAATGCTTTTAAAGCCAATCAATTAGATAATGCATATGATGCATATACCGCTGCTTTAGATATTGATCCTACCAACAGCCACATGAATTCTCGCCTTTATTCTAACCGTGCTGCAGTTTTACAAAAGCAAAAGAAATTTGAGGAAGCTTTATTGGATTGTGATAAAGCCATTGAATTAGATGAAGAATTTTACAAGGCTTATAGTAGACGTGCTGGTTGTTATATGGAAACTGAGCAATATGAAGAAGCTGTAAGAGATTATAAAAAATTAACAGAAGTAGATGCATCCAATAGAGGTAATTATGCAAAAAAAAATTGAACAAATTTGATTAGAAAACTAACCCACAAAAATTCTTTAAAGAATACCATAATTTATTGCGTAAAGCTGAACTCGAATTAAAGAAATCACTTCGTAAAGATTACTACAAAATTTTGGGATTAACAAAAACTGCTGGTGAAACTGAAATTAAAAAGGCCTATCGTAAATTGGCACTTCAATACCATCCTGATAAGAACGCCGGTGATGAAAAGGCAGAAGCAAGATTTAAAGAAGTGGGTGAAGCTTATGCTATTTTAAGTGATCCTGAAAAGAAGGCTAGATTTGACTCGGGTGCTGATTTAGATGGCGGTATGGGTGGAGGTGGAGGTGGAGGCTTCCCTGGTGGAGGTATGGATGTAAATGAGGTGAGTTTTATTGTCATATATTTGTTTATTTAGCATATGCAAAAAAGAAAAGAGATAACTAACAAATCACATTATTTTTCAAAAAAAGATCTTTGCTCAAATGTTTGCTCAACAAGGTGGAGGAGGAGGATTTGGTGGTGGATTCCCTGGTGGTGGTGGTGGAGGCTTCGGTGGAGGTGGAAGACGTCAACAACAGCAAGGCGGTTATAGCTTCCATTTCGGATAAATCATTTTTATTACATTATTACAAATAATCCTCAAAAAACCACAATATACAGAGGCGATAAACAAGAAATCACCTCTTTTTTTTACCTTTTTTTTTTCTTATAAATATTTTTTAGAAGTTTTTATTATAATAATAGTAGATTTTTTTTTTCCATCAAAAAACCAAAAAAGAAACAGCAAATACAGTAGGAAAAAAAGTTGCCATCATCAATTGTTTTTGTTATCTTGAAAATCTATTTTCTCTTCGTTAAAATTTACGTTTTTCGCATGTGAATTGCAGAAAAATGTTTTATGGTAATTTTTGTCGTACAAAATCTTCAGGGCAACTGACAATCTGTTATATAAACTGTGTGTAATTGAAAAAAATATTTTTCTTCTTTCTTTTTTCTCTCATCAATTATTTTATAAAATGTCGAAAATTTCATTATTAAATGTTTCTATCGATCAATCACATCCACATCCACATCCACACCCACATCTAGTTAATATGGCAATGAGTTGTTTAATTTGTGGTTCTCGAGTACACCAAACTCGAGTAAGTTTTTTTCTTGATGTATCCGTCCATCATGATACTAATTGCTTGTATAGAATTGTCCAGTTTCTCCCAGAAAGTAAAAAAACAAAAACAAAAATCCCATCAAAATGAACAAAGAAAAAGCAGTGTATATATACCCCGCCTGTTTCCATGGCAACCCCCCCCCCTCATCCTCCCATTTTAGAAGTTTAAATTATTATTGTTGCTATAGAAAATAAAATAAAATAAAATTATTACATAACTGGAGATTTACATTACTAGATGGTTTTTTAGACAATAAGGAATTATTTTTATTGATTTGCCCCCTTTCATCACAGCACCCCCCATCTGTCGCCCCCCGCTCCATATAAGAATTACTCAAAATGGAACAAATAAAGTTTAATATCAATTGTACACAGTGAACGTGGGGCTCTTTCAATGTACGTACTAACGATGTACATACAAGAAGAAAAAAACTGGGGAAAAAAAATTCAAGGGATTGTATAACACTATGTTTATTCCCGCTTTCTGAAGTAATTTTCCCTTATTGTATACATACTTGTCTGGTTTGAAGAAAGATAAGTCAATTTCGTAATTCACATGTTGTTATTTACATTTCATGCAAAAATAACATATGAGAAGATCTTTGTTTTGCTTGAAAGAGGCTTCGATATAATGATTTTAGTCATGTAATAAACGAAGTGATGCGCCTCCCCCACCGCCCCTCTTCTGCGCGCGCGCTCGAGTTAATTTGATGAATTGAATGTGTCATACGTAATAATGATACATGTTATATGGGTCTCAATTACTACTATATATTACAACTAATGCCATATAAAGGTTAGACATTGGTTGTACATAGACACACAAAAAGTCATCTTGTATACCATGATAGCCATGATAACCATGAATCTCCTATTATATTGCTATATATATATATATAAAACTGTTATTGATTATGAAATCAAAATGTAGGAAAAGTATTTTAGTCGTGAGAATCAATTATCATATAATTTAAACTTTCAAATTAATTGTATACATATTCCACGTGTATACTAATACGACACACTTACAATAAAAATATATTCCGATAATATACATTTATAACCCGGTTCATAGAGAGGGAGAGGGAGAGAGTTACAAGACCTGTAGTTGCTGTGATACGTTACCTGTAGTTGAAGCGTTTATGTTGAATTGTGATACTTATAGCATCTTTTCATCTCTCTCGCTCTCTCTCCGGTGGACATGAGTTAATTCCAATTATTACCCGATTTCTCATGTAGGCTTGAATTGGATTTTTTCAACGTTATACATGAACAAAGTCAGAGGGTTTATATATCATTGTAATTTGGATCTAGTTGCAAACGAAAACCCACATCATTCAAACATCTCTACTCTCTTCTTTTCTGGATTTTTTCTTATCTAACAATAATTTTTTTAATGTAACACTACTTCTTTGTCGTTTCATATAGTATGTCATGTCATTTTTTTTTTCTTTTTTACTTATAAAAAGAGTATAAATGGGGGCATAAATGTGCGTATTACAATTGACTATTTATGTAATGGTAACATTTCACATGCCCGTTAAATCATCCGTGGATCTCCGCCCCATGTACCCGAAGAAGAAGAAGAAGAAAACAAAGGCTAATATTAAAAAATGAAAAGCATATTTGACAACATTGTTTGTGTTTATTATCATGAAAAATCCATCTATCTATCTATCTATCTATCTATCTATCTATCATTTTTTCCCTTGTTTATTGTGCTGATTTTTGCAATGCTTTAGCGATAGTTCTAACATTTGGATCATAATGATTCTATAAAAACATATAAGTATTTAATTTACAATCAAAAAAAGTAACAAAAACTAACCTGATAGAGGAAAAGTTCATATAAACTTGTACCAAAAGGATTACAAAGTTCGGGATCTTCTAATAATGGAGCATAGATACCACTTGATGCTCTATCCTCTGATTGTAAGAGTGCGTCTAAACGATGATCTTTCTACATGATTTCAAAGAAAGGAAGATATGAGTACCAAACCCAAGAAAGAATATTATCAAAAGGCCCCAGGTCCCCATTTCTCTTTTTCATTTTTTTTTTTTTTCGAACTAACCTGTACAAGTCTATCTACCAAAGCAAGACACTGTAAAACTGTCTTATTAGGCATATTCAGTGCAACCAAAGCAAATCTCTTTGTAAATGCAGCTAATCGATTTACGGGAATCTGGCGTTTTTTCAAGAACATCAATTCAAGTCCCTTGATCAACATTTCACTTTCTGTCTCTTTTTGTGATTCAGGTTTATCTTCAATCTTGGTATGATAACTTGCTTTGAACAAAATGTTGTAAATTTCTGTATAAAAGTCTTTCAGATCGTAATTAAAGGCCTCGCCTTGTCCCGAAAGTAGTTGAAATGCTGTAATAATACAGAGTAATCTTTTACGAGTACCACTACTTGTACGAGAAATATCATTAGAATCTTCAAAAATGTTCATGACATCCTTGAGAGCGTTTAAAAGATCGTCAAAGAAATCTACACTGATTAAATGAGCAAATCTTGAAAGACCTTCCAAGACTGCCGGTAAAAGAGGAGATGAGGTTTGTTTTTTCAAGATTCTAAAGTAGAATGTAAAAATCAATTTGAGAGTTTCAGTATGCTAATAAAAAGAGTAATGGATTAGTATGACACTTTAAATATACATTTAACAAAAAACTTACATTCTTTTCTTTCTCTTCTTTGCTGACAACAGCTTCAGCTTCTTGAAATTCCTTTTCAATCTCTCTAGTTTCCTTTTGAGTCTTACGAGCCTTCTTTGTCATGAATGGCTTGTTGTTATTTTTTCTCTTTTTACCAACTTGATCATCATTGTTGTTATCTTTAGCATAATTGTGTGCCATTTCATCCTTGAGACGAAGATGTAAGAATACATTAATAGCATTTTCACTAATAGCAAAACCCTTTGATTTGACCATACGAATAATCATTTTAACGGCATCAAGTGAAGATCTACCCGATTCATCGTTTTCAAATACAGTTACCAATGCTTCACTACATAATTGAGCAGCTTCATTCCACTTGATGGTACTCATACGTGTGACAACAGCAACCATAATTTCCAAACGGAAATTGAAATGAGTTTTAGCAATCAAAAGTTCACATAAACAACGAGTAGCAACAAAAGCTAATGAAGCATCTTCTTCAGTCTTTTTTTCTAAAAATGCAAATTAGATCAATGGTCTGTATATCCATAATTGCAAAAACTTACTCGATAATAAGACATTCAGATCTTTCAAGTATAATTCATAATTGCTAAGCAATGATTTTTCATATTCTCTCATCTTTTTAACATCTCTAGAAACTTGAGTTTCCTCTTCGAGGGCTGTCAAGGGACGAATACGATAACCGGGAATGATATCCTTATAAACAGCTAATTGTGTAAGCAATGCTAATTTCTTGACAGTGACATTATCATCTCTATAAATAGAACGAAGTGTCTTTAATTGTGACACATATTCCTCGGGGTCTCCTTGAAGGTTACTAGCAATCAATGCTAATTCTTCCTTTTTCTTGATGAGATATTCCTTTTTAGATAATTTAGGTTGATTTTCTTCTTCATCATCATCTTCTTCTTCAATTTGTTCAACAGGAGCGGCAGTAAAGGTAGGTACTTTTTCCTCCTCTTCCTCTTCTTCGGATTCTTGGTTTTCATCCAACTGATGAATCTTACCAGAAGCCAATTTGATAGGAAGCTTGGTATGATAATCTTTACGAGTCCATTCACTAGCAATCTTTCTAGGTTTTGTTTCATAGTCCATTTCTTCATCTGATTCATTATCAACCTTGACAGCCTTCTTTTTGCTTTGTCGTTGTTGTTGCTGCTGGGCTAATAATTGCTCCATTTCTTCATCGTTATCCAAATCCAAATCATCTTCTGATTCATTAGCTTCTTCCAATAATGCCATCTCATCATCGTCACTGATTTCCTCGAAATTATCCAAATCGTCATCTGAATTAAACTCTTCATCGGATGAAGAGGCAAGTCCTTCATTTTCCTCATCCTCATCTTCCTTCTTGGGAGCAGCCTTCTTAACCTTCTTTTTCTTTTCCTTCTTGGCAGTATTTCTGATATATAACCATGAATATGTCAATTCTTTTCAATTATTCCTATCTGGATATCTTACCTGGAAAGTTCATTTTGATCTAATCCAGTTAAAAAGGAAGTAAAGTTCTTGTTATCTGCAAAGAACTCGAGATCATCATCAGAAATGGCAATATCATCTTCATTGTTGTTCTCGGGAACTGGTACAAAATCAGGAATCTTATCCTTTTCCTATAAAATACGTCAATAATTGAAGCATTAAAATTGAATGAATGATCAACATTTACCTTTTGCTCCTTGGTCTTTTTAGGCTTTGCAGTATTTTCTTTGTTGTTGCTCTTTTTGTTACCCATGGGCTTCTTGGGTCCTTTGGAGGCAATCTTGTTGCTCACTTTTTGAATACTCTTTTTGGGAGGCATATTTTGTTGGTTGGGTACAAGAAGTTTTTTTTTTTCTTTGATTTTGGAAAGCTTTTTCTTTTTGTTTTTTCATGTGGAGAGGGGGGACTGTTTTGAGACTGTTTTGAGATTTTTGACATGTTGATTAACTTTTGAAGGATTTTTTCATTTACATGTTGTTTATTAACATACTAGTTTTAATAATAGATATCAATCAGTAACTTTTATTATACACTGTAATATTTTTTTTAATTCTTTTATTCTTCATAATATAAGTAAAATTATCAAGAAAAAGAGAGGAATGATTTCACAGCGGAGTTCTGCACATTTACATCCCTAAGCAGTTTTCCACCTGTTTGCATCCACAAACTTGTACTGACAACTATTCAATTTGCATAATAGATTTTTCACAATACTTTATGGATATTGAAATTAGATAGAACTAACTTATATCGGCTACAATAGCCAAGGTTAATCAAATATGATACTGATTATGTACGGATTTTATCACGAATGTCGCTATATTTCTCGAATAGTTATATATAAAACCGCCAAACAAAAAATTCTAGGTTAGACAATTACATTTCTACAGCAATATTGCACAATTGGAACTTAGGTAAACCAGTAAAATTGCATTGAAAAACTCCATTACTACTAGAAATATAGCTTTTTCAACGATTTTAATCGATCATTTCTATACAAAATCCGTTAAATCTGAACCTCAAAACCATACCAAACGATTCCCCTGCACCACCACTTTCGATTCATTGCACTTTTACCAAGTTCCCTAGACATTAATTTTTCATTCAAATTCTGGGATTTTGGTCGAGGTATGGTAAGGCCAAATCTCAATTTTGAAGAAAATTGGATTTTTCATCCGAAAAATGAAAAATTTCATTAAGATAATATATAATGCAATTGACCGTACAAAATCTGCGGATATTCTGGTGGTGTTTAATAAGATACTTCAAGATAAATTTTTTGATTTTTTAGCAAAAAACTGAAATTTGACATATTTGATGTTTCCAAAAAATTTATTCAAAAAATTTATAAAACAAAAATGTGCATACAATAGAGCACGTTGAATTACATATACTTTAATTATTGGTCAAGCATTACTTAAAATTGATTTTTTTGAGTAATAATCCTTTAAAGTTTACCTTTTTCCAAAAAAACGAAATTTTCATTTTTTTTTTGGAAGTTGGCAATTGAAATTTGACGTCCCGATTTCAGGCTCAAATTATGTCCCTGAAAGATGTCTTTTGAAAGCTGCATCATACTTGTTCTCAGTTCCCACTTTTATATTCTTTAAAAACCTATTATGGAGGAGATAAACAGTTATTCCCTATACAATGGAGTAATTTGCATCTGTAGGTCAATAATTTTAAACATAAAAAATGTATAATATGCTAATGACCAACCTTTTCCTGCTGATGTTATTTGTCTTCACAACCCTAAATAGATATAGAGGCAGGAGACATAAAAGTTTATCGAAGCCCTAATCGAGTAGTTAACTTGGAATATATTGTATATGTATGTTTTGGAGAATATATTGCTTTATGATTGCCTTTTAACATGTAAACTTCGCGAACTGTAGTACAGGGCGAATCAGATAATAAACAAGGGATTGGACTTAGTTGTTAAAGACGTTTTTCAAAAATATTTTAATATACACGCAAAAGATAAAGTGCAAAAGACAACAGAAGAAAGTATTATTTTACCCGTCATTATTTTATTTTTTAAAGAAATGGCAAATTTGTTGAAGCGTAACAAAGAAATTAATTTCGACCAAAGTCAATTTCTATTCATCATCCCTATTGAGTGGCGCGACAAGGGACTCGAATGCTCCTTACGCTCGTTATTTTTAGAATCAAACTGGATTACAAAAGATGATCACAGAAACCATTTGATCTTCTTGCCTTTTCTGGATTGCTATATAAACTACTTGAGGAATTCAAGGCTAAGTAGTTGGCACAAAGAGTTTAAGAGAGAAGGAAAGTATTTGCTATATAGCATGGTGCCAAACACTGAAACAGGCGGTATAATTTTTGGTATTACTTGTTTTCAAATGCAAAATGCCAAGGAACTAAGCGCTGTCTCCCGTAAATTAGCATCGGGTGATCTTTTACTGATCCCAACTATATTACATTCAAAAACGATAGAGCTCCCTAGTTTAAAAGATGTAGTAAAACCAATCATTATCAAAAATGCAGAAAAGAAAAGCAACGAATGCAAGACTACAACAAAGATAGAGAAATGTAATATACGTGGCATTCAGCATAAAAGGAATTGCCTCTCTATCTCAACAGAGATAATCAGTAAAAAGATTGGTTGTGCCCGTGATACTATTTTATTTAAAACAAACGAAATAGCTGGCGTTTATGATGATGAATTCATCACTATGGCTGCTAAAGAGATTGCAAGTAAATTACTTAAAACGTACAAGCTCATTGCAAGTTACCTTCTATATTAGCAATTTATTTCAACAACCTAACAATTTTCTTTAGCGCGTAGGAAGAAAAAACAATGCTGTCTACAAAAGGATTTTAAATAAACCAAAACTAAAACTATACTTGAGAGACTTGGGCATTGGTGATCTACTAGCTGCCATTTGCAATGACCCAAAAATACAGTTGCCTTTGGCAGATATATACAATGCAATTAATGAAGTGCTATTCAAGTTTAGCCCCATAAAAAACGCACCAGATGGTATTCAGAATATAATTATTCACGATAGCGCAGCATTCGGGGAAAACGATAGCGAACATCCATTTTATAAATATATCATCAATGATTTCCTTGTCAACACTAATGTGGATGAAATTCGCAATTACCACGAGCACAAAGTTATGGCTGGCCATTATATCACATTTGGAGCTATGCAAAAACCTTATACGATGATTCAAATAGCAAATTCCTTTTTACCACCAACAATATTGAACGATAAGTATCCTGTAAACGACAGTTCAAAACAAATCAGGAATACTACACTGAATGACAGAAAAGAAATCGATCTTTTACCACCTAATTCATTCTATGTGCATGCTCGCGTTAAAGACCTTTCTGTATGCTATATTTTGAACAAGATCATTAAAGCATCTCCATCCATTAGTACTAGTGAAAAGTCAACATTCACTGTTAAAGAGAAAACAATCTGTATGGATAGCACAATTGATTCAGCTTGTGATCATTTATTGAACCATTTACAAATGCTTAGCTTTGATGGCAATAAAAATACACTGTTACAGAGATGCTATCAACATCAATTAGAAGATGGACTATCAATGATCAATTATAATCGCTTTTTAAACAACATGAAGCAATTGGTAAAAGCATTGGTAATAACTATTTAGAAGTTTTTCATTCAAATAACACGTACTAATACAATTGCATATAATAGATACTTAACGAAATTAAGCCCTCGGAAAACGAACCAAATGCCTACCAACCAATTCTGATCAAAATCAGCTGTGGATGTGCTATACAAGTGTCCCATGAAATGATCTTGGAAATTGGACTAAAGCCTGCCATTAGTAACATTGCTACATTGATAGCATCTAGCCTTGCAGATAATGATTTGTTTGGACTATACAATGTTTCCTCTTTGATTATTACTGGAGTCTGCGAAAAGAGTGAATCAATATACCAACGTTACCGCAATAGACTTATCCGGGAGAAGATGTATACTTTTTTACAAAAACATAAAAAAAAGCCAGTTGTATTTTTCAGCTTTGAAGAAATGAAGACTTGTATGTTCTTGGGAAGTTGGGCTTTTGGTGTTTCCCAAATTCTTGAAAAAGGGAACTATACACAAATATCTAGTACAAGTTATATAATTGAATTCACAGTTAGAACAGGGCCCAATAATCGAATCTATGAATATGATGGGAAATCACACAGAATACTGAGCCAAAATAATTTAAAATTGAACACGTATTCTTTTTTAGCTTTGAAGCAAGGTGACATCTTGGGGAAAAAAATACTTTATAAGAAATTCGTTTTTCGTGATTGCATTGTTAAGTATATAAGTAAGCATCGTTTTTATCCATGGGATTAACAAGATATTGTACTCATCTATTCATTGTGTTTATATGTATTTAAAGGGCTATTTGCTCTGGATAATTCGCAAAATGGCAAAACAAGAATTCTCCTTCAAGATTATGCTAGATCCACCTCGCTTGATCTTGAGGAATATTTTTACGCCAGCTCAAAAATAGATGTTCTCCCTCTAACACTTGGTATCATCGCGCAAAATCATTCTTCCTCCGTTCATTTTGAACTATCTTTTACATCTAGTCTACTGGAAACAGAAAATCGCATAGTAAATTATGAAAGATCCTTTAAAGTTCATGAAAGGTTGACTTTACAAAAACAATCGTTAGGAATAGTATCATAATTTTTTTCTCGTTATATATGTACAGTATATAATTTGATAAAGCTCAAAAGTCTGAAATAAAACGCTGGATACATACGGTACATATAAAATGCCAGCTGTCCTTGTTTATTTGCGTTATAAATATCCTCAAATGCATAATTTACTTTAGTTTTCATTTGTATATAAACTTAAACTAACCATTAAAACACATTTTGGTCGAGGCATGGAAAGGTCGAACCTCAAATTTAAAGAAAGTATATTACATGAGAATTATGATGTATTAATTTCTTAAAGTTTCTAGTCTTCAAAATCGGAGCGCGCCTTCTTTTCGATAACTAATAACTAACGTTATGCTAAACGCTTTTTAGGACATACCTTAGACATTGCTAAACAGATATGAATTAGTTAAATTAAGCTATACATTCCTAAATCTATTCTATATCCCATGAAAGACTCAAATAGGTAAAATTCACTGCTTTCTCCTTGAAAATTGAATCTCGCTTTTCATCCCTGCTCTACTTTTTTTTCACTAAATAACACCAAGAAAAAATTATATGCCAATGTACCTGAGATGTCCAGCTTTAATCCAAAAACAAGTATCCAAAAATATCCTACTTTTTGCAGGTGGTATTAATTTTTCATTGCTAAGGTTTCAGTTTTTTACGCGTATTTCACTGCTAATGGATTGAAAACTTTGAGGCTTCATATCTCTAGAAAAAATTAAGCTATACTAACACTTTCTAATAATAAAACTTACTTGTTTTGAAGCGCTCTATAACATATTTTAGTATATAAAAATTATGAGCACTTTTATTTTTTTTTTCATTTTTTTGGGCATTCCTGCAGTAAAATGTAGAATAAAAGCTTTGAAAAAAGATACAGTTTAAATCCTTCTTTATTCAAAAAATGGATAGTGTGCAATAGGTCTATATTTCTACTCTATTTATATTAGTTGTGCTTTTGTTATATCTGGGAGTTGCACCGTAACTGTCAGTGATCTATCAGAATTAGGAATAACCGAATTACCAACTTAGGACTTCTGTCAAACCGTGATGTTTAACATGCGAATCAGACAATGCTGCATTCCATACATATATCATCATGCTACTTATTAAATGATTGAAGCATGATTCCATTGTCTTCATGCAATATCCATATGTTTATTCTTTTTGGTAAATCAATTAGTTTGTTTGTGATTTTAAAGTTTATATTGAGCTTCTTGATTTACATAATCAAGGCGGTCTTTTAATGCCCGTTTTTGGCATATTTGTTAATGATCCGCATAGAGCAATCCTTACTTTGATCTATGTGTTTCTTCAGTTTATTTTATGAATCAATTTGCTTTGTTTATGATTCGGTCTATTTTATTTATATGTTAAATTACTAATACTTTCTGTATTTACTGTTAAATTCATGTTATCTCTATTGAAATATTAGAGCATGGTTTTATGTGAGATAACATTTAATTTCTTATGTGGGGAAATAGTATCCTAGTTCAGCACAATTCCTATAGTAGGTTTCAAAATATTGGTTAAATTGAACAATCTTTTTTTTACATTCTTGTTATTAAACTCGTTAAGCTCTCTCGAACCCAATTCAGGGTTTTTCAAAATATTAATTTTTCGTGGAGATATCCCTAAAAATGTGTACAAAAAGATACCTCCATTTCTAGTTTCCATTTTCCCCTTGTATACCCTCATCCCAAATTCTGAAACTGAAAAAATTTGGACATAAATCCTGTTTTCTCTACGAAAAATGTAGCTAGAAGATTTTTCAGTAGCTCGATCGATAGATACTTTTTTTGCGCATTATTTCAGCTAATTATATTTTAAATATGCTTATAAAAAATGATGTGTATCTTCAAAAAACCTCCAAAATTTCAATTGCATTTTACGCACAATTTAACGTGAAGCATTTGTTTAAATTTTATTTAGGTAAATGCATAATTTAAAACTGTACAAAAACAACATAATACCCTAGGTCGACTTACTTTGCAGTTCATGAACTATTAAACGATTAGGTTTTTTTTCATCACTTTTCAATCATTTTTCATCAAATCAATTTTGGAACCCAGTTACCATAGTGTGATAATCTAAATATGGACTATAGTATGTTTGAGGAAAAGAGACTGATTTTATTAATATTATTATAATTGTAATTATATATAAAAGACTGAGTTACAACAATAGGGCTTAAGCTCAGCGTTCGCAAAATGACCGAGCCCAAGCGAGCGCAAGCAATTTCAGCAAGCATTTGCCGAGCTTAAAATGTTTGAAAGTTACTCAAGCAAGCCCAAGCCTAAGCAACGGCTCGTCGAGCAGTTGCATATCGAGCATTCTCAGTTTTGAAAGCAAGTGTTACGCCAGGAGATTATATCAATCTCAAAGCTAAAATATGTAGTACTAAATCATTTAATAAAAATAAAGGAAAACTGTTATAAAATGAAAGAGCACACTACAACTAAAGAACTTTATTATAAGATCGAACTATCTTCTTTTATATTCACATTCTCTAATTATATGACCTGTTTAAATGAGTCTATTTATATATATACATATATCCAATCAAGTCTAGGTGACACACACTAGTTCCACATTCTTGTATAAACGAAGCTTCATAACATAATACACAGCAATGTAGAACTTAACATATCAAATTGTGTCGTAACCTTAACCAAGGAATGCACCCAGATCTGTGGATGCAACAGCAAGCAAGCAAGCAAGCATAAATTAAGAATTATCTAATTTTTCAAAAAGTCAAGCAAGTCGAGTACGAGCATATAAGCAAGCGAGCAAATCCGAGTGCAAGCGCAAGCATGGTACTATATATTTTCAGCCCAATACTGGCTCAAAATGTGATGAATTTTGACGTTTTTAAAGTGAAAATTACGTAAATTGAATAAATTTTCCTGTGTTACATGCTTGCTTACTTGATTTGAAAGCGGGCAAGAAAGCAGGTTTACACGCAAGCAAGCCTATTTCAATTTGAAGCAATTCGAGCAAGCATACAAGCAAGCCTCCAATGTTTTCGTCGAGCGCCAAGCAGGAAGAAATTGCTTAAAAAATTTAATCAAGCAAACTAAAGCAAGTAATAACCTAAAAAAAGCGCAATTCAAGCGAGCCCGAGCACAGGGCTCGCTCGCTTGCTTATGCTCACACTGCTCGATTGCGATCACTACTTAAGCTGTAATGCGAACTATTATTTTTATTATCTCGCTGAAAAATCAAATTTTTTCACTGAAATAAAAAATGCGCAGTAGCTTTTAGTCGTATCTATCTTTTGAATACAAAAAGCCAATATCTCAAGTTAGATACTCAATTTTTTGCAATCGATTTTAGATCAATTTTGGTCAATGGTTGGCCAGTGCGCTTATATTCTGGTATCAACTCTTCTGTTTTCGGATACATATCTATGGCTCATAGAAGGAAGATACTGAGAGTTTATGGATACATGAAACCTTAATTATAGGAAGAATAATAATAAAGACTTATAACATTTATCATAGAGAACGTATCACTAGAAAACGAAAGGTAAAATAAAGAACCAAGAGCTGCTTCTTTGTCTTGTAAAAAAAAGACTATTTATAAGAATTATATTTCAATATGAGTTAGAAATGGAGTTGGCTGTTTAATATCCTCGAAAACCAACAAAAGGTTCATTTTGGGTTTCTTATATTGTACAAAATATTTGAACCTTCTCAAAGATTTTACTAAGAAACCTAATCCCATTCAAGTTTAGCAAAATGATTTTGTGATATCTGGTTGATAAGTGCAGCATAGATTGGACATCTTTGCGTTATTGCGTTAAAGTTGATTGCAAATCGATAGAAGCTCCAAACTTTCAGGGAGAAAAAAAAGCCTTTGAGAGTAATTTATACCTACAGACTTCCCTGGATTACATGTTTTTCATCACGAAAATTATATAAAAATAAGGATTGATGCCAACTACCATGGTTTAATGCAGCAAAAGCTTATTCTGCAAGTAAATGCAGCCATTACCTGTTATGGAATCAAGCTAACGTGATAGATCCTCTCGAATAGGAAACTGGGTTCTATAGTAGATACACCTTTTGCCAAAACGATGTCGCAAGAAAAGAAATTAAAGTGTCGCATTTTTACAAAAATCAGTGTCGTATGTTTTTAGAAAAGAGTGTCGCACAATTTAGAGAAATAGTGTCGTGCTTTTCAAAAAAAAAAGACATGTCACATATATTGTTCTTTCACCATGGTCATTACAATGGTCAACACCGTGGTCAACACCGTGGTCACGCCTAGGTTTTTTTGTTAACCAATCAAAGTCTGAGTGATTTCAAATAAAAACTATTTTTTTTTAAATTTGCACTCTCTTCTCGCCATGGTTTTTATAAGTCGTAATCAAGCACTTTGCATTTTTTTTCAACTAATAAAGTTCAATGAAGAAAACAGCGTTCAAGCTTTAGAAAAGTTCCAAGCATTAAGCGATCAATTTGAGGTGTGCTATTTAACTGATCCGGCAGTTCCTGTACTGGTGTTGAAATCAAGATTATATGGCAACCCTTTTGTGTTCAAAGAATATATTAATGAAGTGCCAAACGAAAACTTTTCCGATGAATCTGTAACCAAACTGGGTATGATTTTGAAGTTTTAATGGTGATAGCTTTACTAATTTGCAATACAGAAACAAAAGCTCAAGTATTAAAATTTATTGGTGAAGTATACTCTACCGAACCTGTTCTCGATGATATGTATACCTTAAAAATAGTATCACTCTCAGAAATATTTGCCAAAATGGTACAATGTTCAACATATTTTAACAAAAAAACACTCAACAGCTTCAGCTCGTTCTGCGGTAAAAACAAATTAGACTTTATGAAAGATGAAGATTCACGAAAAAGATCGAAAAACGAAACTGGTTCTTATATCCGACTTTGGAATCTTTATGTTTTAGAAGACAAATACCATGGTAAAGTGAAGATGTTTCGTATTGACTTCCTTATCGACTTTTTGTTTGTAGCAAATGTGATTAAAAATGTATTAGAATATAATGAGAAATATCAAGGATTCTTGAAGACGCAGAAGAAATTAGGTGTAGAAATAGTGGGATACGTCAGAAAGTCATCCTGTGACAAAACGAACAAAACAGAATAAGACTCTTAAAAAGAATGGTTGATAACCTACGAAGTCGGTCGATAGTTGATAAAATCTTTGTCTCGAAAACTTCCGATGCCGATCAGCCATTTCACAAACGAGACATCAATGCGGACACCATAGAGGAGACAGATGGCACCACGACAGGTAATAGGCAGTACATGCTGAAGATAATCTTGAATTAATATATTCTGCCTTTTAGATTTTATTGAGTTTTTAAACGCGACCAAAAAAGAAGTGATTTTAGTCGTCTTGGATTACGCAGGTTTAATGACAAATGTTGAAGATTTGAAGGAATTTCTCAGGTAAAAAGCAAGTAAATACAGTGAGTCGCAAAACCCTTTCAATGATTTGGAAATTTGAATGAAAATAACCATAACTTTCTCAGTTTCAATCAGAGATACACTAAATTGCTATTTTAAGTAATTAAAACGGTTTTAAATTATTTTCAAAAAGTCTGATTTAATTAATTAAAGGTCCGCAAAGACTATGCAAGTTTAAAAAAAGATACATCATTGAAAGGGTTTTGCATGCACATGCTTAAAATTACAATCTTGTAGCCCCTAACTTGTACATTAACGCTGGATATCTTATAAAACAGAGAAATATGCGGAAAATATATGAGATGTTTTTCAACTTTTACCCTGCCTTTTTTACTAGTAGTTTCAAGCAAAATCATCAAGATGAAAACTGTATCGGATGCCAAACGTAATGACGCTATCTCTCTGTAAATTCAGCCCATACCGTATCGGAAATTGCCTGTCGTGTAAATGTTAGTCAAGCCACAGTATGTCGCATTGGAAAAAAGGCCTGTCCTGACCGAGAAAAACTTAAAGGAGACCGACCATCTAAGCTGACTACTGCGGATACGAGATATTGTGTCCATAAAATCACTAAAGGTGGCTTGGATAATGCGGTACAAGTCAAAAAAGAGCTGCGTCGTAATCTACACGTTAATGTCAGTGCGAATACAGTACTAGGGCTCTTCGGGATAATGGTTTAGGCGCATTACCTAAGATAAAAAAGCCAGAAATTAGTGATGAAAATGCAAAGGATCGCCTCCGCTGATGTAAAAACAGAATTGATTGGACTTTGGTTGACTGAAAGCGTGTTATATTTACTAATGAGGCTAGAATTAACCGTTTTAACTCGGATGATCAAATTTGGTGCTGGAAAAGAGACAGCGAGGAGATAAACCTAAGCATACGAAAAAACAAGAAAAAATGGAGATGACCGTATCATGATTTGGAGCTCTATTTCTTGCTCTGGTGTCGTTTGGTTGTCCAAGATCGAAGGTAATATGAACTCCAACCTATACAGAACTATTATCGATGATGATTTGGAGAAATCCATTGACGGCATGTGTCAAAAATTGAAGTTGCGTCGTAATTAGTAGGTTATCCTTCAACAAGACAACGATTCTAAGCACACCTCTAATTTAATGAAAGAAGACTTCAAAACAAAAAAATATGAAGTAATGTCATGGCCAGCGCAATCTCTAAACCTTAATCCCATTGAAAATATGTGGAGGTTATTGAAAATCCGCCTAAACGAATACGATACATCCCCAAAAGAGATGAATGATATTTGGGACAGAACTCAAGAGATTTGATATGACAACGTAACAGTTGGGGAATATCAAAAAGTTATTTCGAGTATGCCTAATCGTTTAAAAAAAAAGCTTGTATTAAAGCAAAAGGTTACAGTATTGATTATTGACTGCATTTAAATAAGCTTCAATTTTTTTTTGATAATGCGTGCAAAACCCTTTCAATGATGTATCTTTTTTTAAACTTGCATAGTCTTTGCGGACCTTTAATTAATTAAATCGGACTTTTTGAAAATAATTTAAACCCGTTTTAATTACTTAAAATAGCAATTTAGTGTATCTCCGATTGAAACTGAGAAAGTTATGGTTATTTTCATTCAAATTTCCAAATCATTGAAAGGGTTTTGCGACTCACTGTAGTAGGAGGAGGGATAGAGCTTTATTCAAGCTTTAACCGTGTAATAAGCATAAAGGAGCTTTCTGTGGTTTGTTTTAGAGAAAATGCGTTGTTTTTTTATAATTAATTTTTAAACAAACAAATTTCACAAACCATAGCATCCGGCGGATCAGGTTGTAGACAAGAAGTTGGATTTATATGTTAAAAATATTTTTCTAAAATACTTTGAAATACACTCAAAAGAAGCACACCAAAGAACTGGAGAAGAGTTCTATATTATTTCTGCTATTTCTATCTTCTTCAACGACATGACACAGACATTGAGAGAACGCCAGGACGTCGATTTTGATAAAAATCAATTCCTGTTCATCATCCCTATGGAATGGCAGGGTATGAAATGCGAAGATTACTTGCGTTCATTATTTTTCGAAGCAAATTGGATTAAAAAAGATGAACACAGAAACCGTTTGATCTTCTCGCCTTTTCTAGATTGCTATGTTAATTATTTGAGGAATCCAAAAGAAAAATACTATCAGCGAGATCTTAGAAGAGAAAGAAAATATTTACTATATAGTATGGTGCCGAATACTGAAACTGAAGGCATTATCTTTGATTTTACTTGCTTCCAAATGCAAAATGCAAAGGAATTAAGCGCTGTGTCTAGTAAATTAGCGGCAGGGGATCTTTTGCTTACTCCAACTGTATTACACACTAAAGTGATCGACCTCCCCAGTTTAGGCAATTTAATAAAGCAGATTGTATCCAGAAATGCAGAAATAGAGGCCAACAAAGTCATTACTTCAGCAAAAACGATTATCAATCATAAAGATGGAATGCATTTAAAGAAGAAGCATCTCTCCAATCCAAGAATGAGATATAAAGTAATGCGCCATAATATTTACAAATCTAATTGCTATAAGACAAATGAAACAGCACGCGTTCATGATGAAAAGACGATTTCTTTGGCTATTAGTTATATTATAGAAAATCTATGTAACATTCGTTATATCTTGGTAAGTCAACTTAATTTCAACAGTTTATTTTGTCTTTTTAATGATTTTGCCAGAGAACAGAGGAATATCAAGATCTTCCTGTGAAAGAAATTTTGCACCTTCCATTTGATTATGGTGAAAAAATAGAATCATATTTACAAGGTTTGACCTGTAGTTATTTAATGGATGAAATCGACAATGATCCAGAAGTTCAATTGCTTTTGACGGATATATGTACTGCAGTCTTTGAAGTGCTTTCCAAATATAATCCAATCAAGAATGCACCTGATGGAATACACGAAGTACTCTTTTCTAATATCGGCGACTTCCAAAATTACTACGGTAATCAAGCATATTACAAATATCTAATCAATGATTTTCTTGTCAAAAATAATGTGGCCGAAATCCTCAATTACGATAAAGCACATTTTTACAATAAAGCGCATTTTTACGATGGGGAAATGATTTCAGAGGGTGCGATGCAAAAACCTTATACGATGATTCAAGTAGCAAATTCCCTTTTACCACCAGTTATATTGAGCAAGAAGAAACTTTCCAAGGAAGCTCAATGTAAAAATAACAGTGATAATGTAGTTGACCTCTTTCCACCAAACTCATTCTATACGCATGCTCATGTCAAGGATTCTTCTATAATATTTATTTTGAATAAGGTCATAGAAGAGTCTTCATTCACTGGTATCAGTAAAAAGTCAACGTTTACCGTTAAAGAGAAAGAAGTCCATATGATGAGCATAGTTGATTCTATTTGCGATCATTTATTGGATCATGTACAAATGCTTGACTTTGACGGCGAGGAATATACACTATTACAAAAGTGCCATCAGCATTCGTTAAAAGATGGATTGTCCTTAGAGTGTTATGGTTATTTTCGAAACAAGTTGGCGCAATCGATAAAAACAAGGGTAGTATTTCTTTCAAAGCGTTTCTTTCAAAGCACTCACGTAAATGCACATGATAGATACATTTTGAGGATATGTCTTTTGAAAACAAAGTAAATGTGTATGAGCCAATTTCAATTAAAATAACTGTGGATGCAATTTACAAATGTCTCATCAATTGGTATTGGAAATTGGATTCAAGCAAGCAATCAGTAATATTGCTACATTACTAGTATCTAGCCTTGCAGATAATAATTTGTTTGGTCTATACGATGTTTCTTCATTGATAATAACTGGAATTTGCGAGAAGAAAGGTTCAATTTACCAGTATTATTTTAACAAAGTCTTTCGACAGAAAGTATATGCTTTCTTGCAAATACATAAAAAAAAACCAGTTGTTCTTTTCAGTTTAAAAGAATTAAAAGCATGTATGTTTTTGGGAAATTGGGCCTTTGATACTGACCAAATTCTTGAAAAAGGATATCATTCACAAATATCTAGCATAGGCTTGATTATTGAATTCCCACAATATACAAATGTGATTGGTACTGTTGCAGTCTATGAATATGATGGTGATAAATATAAAAGAGCTGGCCAAATTAATGATGCAGCTTCTTGTGTGATCCTGAAAGAAGGCCAAGTAATAGAGCAAAAAGATATCATTAAAATATTCTTTGTTCGTGATTACGATGTTAACTCTATAAGTAAGAATTAATATTCGGCTAACAGAAAGCTTTGATACATTTGACTTATTATGTTAATTTGCTTTTCAGGTGTTTATGCTGTGGATTCTTCTCAAGGTGTACAAACTCAACGCTTGATTGGAAGCCATCAAATCTATATTGATGAACATTTTATGAATAAATCTTTCCCGATAACATTGCATGTCATTCCGCATAGTAATACCTCAAACATCACGCTTAAATATTCCTACATAGCTCTTCCAGGAATATCCTGGGATAGTATAAATCATGGTTGTCCCACAGAAACTGGAACAAAGCTATATGAAATTCATGAAAGATTGAGATTACAAAAGTAATTACTATGAAGAAAATCATATAGTTGTGTTTGTAATTATACTTATATATGTATGTATGATAGCTCAAAAACTTGAAATAAAACACTGGGCATGCCCATATAAGATAACAATCCACGGAAGAGACCTTTAGCAGAGGTGGCTCCCAGGATAGAAATTGAATTGGCTCTTGCAGTTAATACTTTGACTTTGGCAGCCTCCCCTTTTGGTGCCCAGCCTTGAGTCCTTTTCAGGCTTGCATTGAATCCCGACTCATTGATGAAAATACAATTGTTCACCATTTCCACCCATTCTTTTCTTATTCAGGTTCTCTCTGAGGTATTTCTTTCTACTGGCTCCAAATGAATCTTTTTAATGGTAAAAATCCATAAATTAGCTATATAACGGTAGAGCAGCGTTCTTTTTGAAATGCTGAAGCCCTTAAAGCTACTAGTCATCTAATCTATCCACCGATCTATGGTGATCGTAGGATATTTGTAATATAAGTCAGATACTAAACTTTTGGTCGCCCCTGCTAGTTCTCTTTCAGGTTCAATAATTCTTGGGCAGCCTATAGTCTTAACAATGAGTCCGGATCCTCTTTCCAAGACTTGTATCATCTCTGTACAGTTCTAGGCTCCATGGGCTTTAGTCTCGTTACTGATGCGATTACCTTTTAATGAGTTTTTTTTTGTTTTGAGCCAGATGGTTGCTTATCAACACTCTCCAGCATCTCTTCTTCATACTCTTGCAACACCTCACTATCTACTAATTTAGCTCTTAGAGCTATGTAAGTGCTGCAAGAGCTTAATTCTTCCAGCTTGAAAAGATCTTCATTCTCAGTGATGTCCATTGAATCATTCCCATATTCATCAACAATGTTTCCTAAGTCTTCTTCAAGATAGAATGAAGCCCCCATTGTGGTATTAATTAGCTATAGAAGATCATATGACATATCCTTTGAAAAGCACGACACTATTTTTTTCTTGCGACATCATTTTGGCAAAAGGTGTATTACCTTCTTCCTTGTTGAAAATGTATTATTTGTCTTGGGATGAAAATTGAATGCAAGTGTCTTCTGGATCAATAAAACTGAATAACAAGTAACTCATTTTATTAGATATTTCAAAATATAACTTTATTGACTTTATTTCAAATATAAATTATTTCAAAAATCTATATAATACACTCTTCTTGGCTTCTCAAACACTAGTTTGATACTAACAGGATTAACCAGCGTGAAGGTGAGAGTATGTCTAATCCCAAAAAAATAAAACCCCCAGATCCCCATACCCTTCCTCAGGAGAGCGAAGACCCAGTAAAGGAAAACGGTACATCCTGACATCCAGGCGTGTGTATTTTTGAACTAAGTACAAACTCTTTCCTCAGGAGAGCAATTTCTCACATAGTAGGTGTTCGAGTACATCCTGACATCCAGAGAATGTGAGCATTTAAAAAATGGCACAAACTCTTTCCCCAGGAGAGCAAACACCTGTAAGAAATCGAGTACATCCTGACATCCGGAGAATGTATAAAGTTCTACACGACACGACCACGACGTAAACTCTTTCCTCAGGAGAGCAATTTCTCACATAGTAGGTGTTCGAGTACATCCTGACATCCGGAGAATGTGAGCATTTAAAAAATGGCACAAACTCTTTCCTCAGTAGAGCAAACACCTGTAAGAAACCGAGTACATCCTGACATCCGGAGAATCCATCAAGCGTTCGATAAAAAAAAAAAAAAAGAAAAAAAAAGAAATTAAAGGATGTAAGCAAAACATGCGTGTTTATAGTTTTTTTTTTGTTCGTCACATAAAACTCCGTCCAATATTATTTGAGAATAAATAACTAGTCGCACCTCCAAAGAATGCTCAGAGCGGTAGCTTAACCAGTATGTAAGCTTCAGATTAAATGAGAATGAGATTTGAGACCAAATAAGAATAAAATTGGGACAAGCAGAGAGTTGATTTAAGGTGAATATAAGAAAAAAAGTAGAAAAAGGAGATTTAGTAAAGATATTCCAACATCATCATACCGTATAGTTGTATAACGAGGCCGTAATAAAGAAGACGTAGTGACAACTGAATTTTATGCGGCTATTTAGTTTGCATGATAACATCTTTTTCCATTGTTGTTTCAAAGAATAAACTGTAATGAGTGAGAGAGGGAAAACACACAGAAAGTGATAGAGAAGTTTTGTAGGCCTTGAATAGAACACAGGATGTTTGGGCAATGTTTTACTCTTTACTAAATAAATGTTCTATTTGGACATCTTTCAGATGTGATACTTAAATTTGGTCTTGTCATCATGAGAGCAGAACTGTGAACCTATAATAAACAAACATTTAAAGTATCTAAAGTAATCAATGTTTACACATACCATATTTGAAGCAAAAGAAACATAATGTAAAGAAAGATTTTTTTTTTTATTGATTCATTTATATATGTAAAAATTATCGATAAACTATAAAAATAATGTTACGATAAATGTTACTTGAAGTAATGAAGTAGAACTATGGATATACTAAATAGCATTGAATGGCTAATATCGAGCCTCAGCTCAAGATTTATTACAGTAGCATACCAGGAATATGTTACACAATATGGCATTTTTTTATTTGAGCTATTTGGTTTATAAAAATAAACAGAGAAAGCTTTTTTTTACTTATTATGCCGCTTCCTCTTCGTTGATCGATAGGGTACAATGTCATCTGAAGACTTTAGCGGGATTAATGATGGTAAGAAAATTAATCTTATTTAATATAACAAGATATTGATTTACGAATAGAAATCGCGTCTGCTTTGTTAACTGCGGCAGGACCTGACAGGGTTGCTGAATGGAACAAATTTATAGCAACAATGCAGTTGTTAATTATTGAGAAATATAATGGTAGCGATCTAAAAGCCTACAAGGGAACGTGGAAAAGGCTTTTCAAGAATAATGCTGAAATGTTAAATTTAAAATTTGTATCCGGTACAACCGACTTGTGGACTAAGATGGTTGTGAACAAATTGAAGAAGAAAACATTGAAAAATGGAACAGAAACAAGTGCGTCTCAGGAGTCCAAGGCAAGCAATAGCTCCACATCATCCTTAAATTATCAAAGAGTGTTACAGGAAAACGATTACAATATTCTCAATGATACACATCAGAAGCTGAACAAGAAGTGGAAGCTAAAGTCTGGTAGAAATGTTGAAGATGTGATATACGAAGAAGCTAAAAGCTACTTGTATGAACAGTAAGTAATTTCAAAATTAAGACATGGAGCTGAAAATAGACTAATAATTTATTAATAGCCCATACCATTCGTATATTGTTTCTCTTGACGATGACGGGTTGCAAGATTTGTTCTCGGAAGAAGAAATAGAAGAGATAACAGCTGGTAGCGGGAAGTATGATCTGGACAAGCCCTTTCCAGAACATCTTAATAAAATATTGAAGAACTTGGATAAAAAGGTATGAAAGATGTTTTTATTTACAAAAATAACAAAGTGCCTATTATTTGTTTAGTCCACTTACAGAGAAATTGAGGATTGCTTTATGAAGATGCAATATAGTCGATTAGATAATCCTGAAGAACAGTGGTGCGTACAAAGTATACTGGACTATATAGATCTGTTTTACGATGGTGACACAGTCCGTGCTTTTTGCAGTGAGCAAACTTTGTTTGATGAAATGTACTCTTTTATTAAGAACTCCAAGAAAATCAGTAAGACTAACACAGAATTGTAACTATTAATATTCGATGCCACCAGTTTTTCTTTACTAACTTGTATAATGTAGTATGGCTGGAAGTAAAGCGTCCAGTGAAAATAAAAACATGTCAAGGAGTATAGGCTCAGTCGATAAAGTAACTAGACAGGCTTCAGGTGACATTCCCGACTTGGTGTTCAAATATATAACGAATGAGCTTGGATGTGTTGAAATTGGTCTCGAAGATAATGGTAGCAATGGTACAAAAGAATTAAATGAAAGACGGATAAAGACGCCAAAGATGATGAGAAGTTTCTGCTGGAAACTTATCAGTGAGTATAAAACAAACCCGACCGACATCAAGATAATTAGCTTTGTTATAAGTGGTAAGTAAATAATACAAACAAAATCAAAACTGTACTAAATGTTCTTCGATAGGCGCACATATCACAAGCAGTGTGATGACGTTCAAGCATGGTTCCATTGGTCTAATCTATACCTCAAGCAGAATGAAGATGGCAACCACCATCAAAGAAGTTCCTAGATTTCCCCCCCCTGTTTTAAGACTTACTTACAACTCTGCACAAACAATCAAAGGTACTCTTCAACACTTGGACCGCATCTGTGAGGATGAGGAAGATGACAGTGGATCATACTTTCCCCCTTCATTTGAACCTGTCAAGATGAGTAGCAAAAAAAGAAAGTCTGTACATTCTGTGATGTAGATTACTACGTTCATTACTGTTACTGTTATTGTTACTATTACTGTTATTATTATCGTTACTGTTACTATTAATCTATTATTAGTATTATTATTATTGTAGTCGTGGTCGTCTTTATGTTATTATATCCCATTTGTATTTTCTTTAACAATTAGGTGCGCTCAATCTGCTCCTAGATTTAAGTTGATTTGGAATACGCTGAGTTATTTACTTCCTTTTTGAGAACTTTACTTTGAAAAGCACGGCACTTTTTTTCTTTTAGATTCAACACCATTTTCCTGAATTGTGCAACACTTTTTTCCAAAAAAAACATACGACGCTATATCTTTTTTTCCTTACGACATCATTTTGACCCTTCTAAATCTTGTAAGCAAAAAGTCTTTGAAATTATATTTTTACAAAAAATTGAGATTTTATTTTTTGGATAATTAGCGATTTTAGATTTGGTGATCCGATTGTTCCAAATTATACCTCTGAAAGATCCCTTTTGTAGATCAAAGCCTCTTTCTTCATTATTTATTTCATTTGAATACCTGTTATGGAGAAAGTGTATAGTTATAATCAATATGATATCGAGCAATCAGTATTTGTAAGCCAATAAATTTCAAAATTAAAATGTATACTAGAATACGGTATAATTCGCATAATTCATGAAAGATTGACGCTACAAAATCAATATTTGTACGTCGTCAGAGAATATGCTTTACTATATATTTAAAAAACAGAATTTAAGTAAAATATGGCAATAAAATTACAACCCGTCGTGGCTATTATTAATGTAGATAACATATATTACTATCAAACAGATCTAATGGTTTAATAATGACTTAAATTACATCTTAGGATCTCAATGTCAAATCAATATAAAAAGCCATAATTTTATATCTGAATAAACGATATCTTATTTTTATTATACAGTTGTTAAAAAACTGATTTATTACTCATTCACCTTTAATTGTATTCGTTTTTTAAGTATTATTTATTAAACATGAAAATATAGGACACAACAGGTAATTTTATTGGACAGAAATATTATGTTTTGCTGATGGTTTTCTCAACTCACAGTTATTTGTGAAAGTAGAAGTATAAACTTTTATGCAAGGTATATTTAAATCTATCACCATCATGTATAATTGACGATTAATTGGATCAATATTCACTAGGATGGGATTTTTTCCTTTGTTTTCTGCAGTTGTAAATAATAGTTTATTATTTTGTAAGACTTAAACTCATTATCCAGGGCTTAATTTTTGTATTCACAAGATAGATTCAACATTAAGCTACTCTGTTGTTTTTGTTTCAGCAAAAAATATTGATTTTTCGTCGAGATAATCAAAATAATAGTCGATATCACAGCTTACCGCTTATGATAACTGGGTTCCAAAATTTATTTTGAAAAATGGACGAAAAATGATGAAAAAATAAAATCAGTTAATTGCTCATGAACTGCAAAGTAAGTCGTCCCAGTATACCAAACAGTTTTTGTACAGTTTTGGATTCTACATCCATTTGAAAAAAATTCAGACAAATATTTCACATTAAAGTTTGCGTAAAACGCAATTGAAATTTTGGAGGTTTTTTGAAGATACATATCACTTTTTTTAAAAATACTTAAAATATAACTTCTTTAAATAATCTGCAAAAACATTATCTATCGATTGAGCTATTGTAGAATCTTCTAGCTGCATTTTCCGTAGAGAAAATGAGATTTTTGTCTAAATTTTTTTCAGATTCAGAGTTTGGGATGAGGGTATATAAGGGAAAAATGGAAGCTAGAAATGAAGGTATCTTTTTGTACACATTTTTCAGGATATCTCCACGAAAAATCAATATTTTAAAAAAACCTAAATTGGATCCAAGAGAGCTCAACGAGCTTAATGGCATGAATGTAAAAAAAATTTTGTTCGATTTAATTAATATTTTGAAACCTACTGTAAAAATGCCAAAAAAAAAATGAAAAAAAATAAAAGTGCTCAGAATTTTTTTATATTAAAATATGTTATAGAGCATGTTAGAACAAGTAAGTTTTATTATTGAAAAGTGCTAGTATAACTTACTTTTTTGTTGAGGTATGAAGCTTCGAAGTTTTCAATCCTTTGGCAGTGAAATACGCGTAAAAAATCTGAAACATTAGCGCTGAAAAATTAACACCAATTGTAAAAAATAGGATATTTCCAGATACTTGTTTTTGGATTATAATTGAACATCTCAGGTACATTGGCATATAATTTTTTTTTGGTGTTATTTAGTGAGAAAAAAAGTAGATCAGGGATGAAAAGTGAGACCCAGTTTTCAAAGGAAAAGTAGTGGCGTTTACGTGTTTTTCAGCCTTTCATGAGATATAAAATAAATTCAGGAATAGCTAGCATAATGTGACTAATTTATATCTATTTTGTGGTCTCTGAGGTATATCCTAAAAAATGTTTCTTATGATGTTAGTTATAGAAAGAAGGCATACTTCGATTTTGAAGATTGAAACTATGAAATTTTTTTTTGAAAATTCGAATTTAATATTAAAATTCATTTTAACTTATCGAGCATAGTTTCTTCATGTACTACAGCAAGTCCAAATAGGTCGTGAAGGACAGAAAGAACAAAATGAATTGTAATTTTTTTTACTGATTAATTAATAAGAAAAATAATTACACAAATGTCATAGAGTGCGATCGTTTAGCTTTTGCATAGAAAAAATTTAAAAATCAATTTTTATTATATATACAGTCGTGATTCGATTTAGTGGACTCATAAATAACGGATTTTCGATTTAATGGACAGTTTGAAATCTCCCGTTTTTTTTTAATAATTTTACTGCCTAAATCCACTGAATCGATTCAGTGGATAGTGGACAATTTCGTTTCTACCAGTCCACTATATTAGTAAAATATAAATACTATTGAATAAAACTGTATTTAGCCGGCAATAGTTTGATTTGGTAGCCATGAAATTAGAAGAAATATGGAGAGTAACTAAATCACGCGCATAATTTACCTCAGTCTTTTATTAAATTTCTTGTTATCCACTGTTCAATTCAGTTGCTCGAATATGAAAAGTTTTTATTAAAAATACTGTTTAATACTATAAACTAATAACGCCTTTTTATTCTCATTTTTTGATCCAGCATTACGGAAAATGATTTATTCGATTTAGTGGAAAATTCGATTTAGTGGACACTTTTCTCCCTCCCAACGATTCCACTAAATCGAATCACGACTGTACTGTATTAGCAGATATTGTTTTCCTGTGGAGATCGGACGAGATCTGATATTTTCAACATTGATGACTGTAACTTTTATAGATTATAAAAATTTTGCTACTATATAGTATATACTGTATCCTCTTTCCAGCACTTGATGTGATCTTTTTAGTGCGAATGATTCTGATTTTACTGCTAACTTGTTGTTAAAAATCAAAGAATTCAAGATTTATATCCCTCCAAAAATTAAGCTATACTGACAATTTCTTATAATAAAACTTACTTGTTTCGAAATGCTTTGATTATTAAAATATTCGAAGCCTTTATTTTTGCTATAAAAAATAGTAATTAAACAAAAAAAGCGTTGCGAATACAATTATAACTCTTTGATATTTATTTAAGATATAAAGTAAAGCAAAGGTTTATGGATTACCATAGCCTTTGTGATATATATACTATTTTCTGATTCTATTAATAATACAGTAATAAAATCTTGAAGCAAGATCTTCATGGTTTAGTTCCTAGTTTGGAAGTACTAGTGGTACAACTTGACATTTTGAAGTTTTGTGTGATTTAAGTTTATTAGATCTTAGATGTTGACTAAGATCAATTTGATTACTAAACAAACTTGGTATATGAACTTTACTACACTGATAAATACACATAATCGTAACAGATATCTCAAATTTTGACTTTACAAGTTACTTTGTGTTGAGAAAATTATTGGAAAAATACGCTTATAATTAACCATTAGCCACACACTACTCTTATTGGAACGAAAAAAAATTCTTTCCTATCAAATGCTAGTCTAAAGAAACTCTAGTTTTACAGTAATTTAGTTGTACATCTACATAATATGTGTTGTATTAATAGTGCAACTATTAGATTACATAGGTTACCGTGCATTTAAATGAGGAAAACCAATCGGAAAACTACCATTTACACCTATTAAAGACGGCGAAAAAATGTTGAGTTAAATTAATTTCGATTAAATTAACGGTAGAGCAATGTCATATTGCTCTATATTACACTCTACAGCTAAATATAAAATAATAATGATATTATTAGTGTTGGTGCTTAAATATTAAAATTAGGTTATAGCTATTGGCCGTTTCTCCGCGTGCTGTATGTTATTGCATCATTGCATTTCTCATCATATTCTTTGTTAGAGCAAGAGGCATAACTACAATAGACATACTACGGTTTTCCTTTCAATTATTACAGGCCACGTGAACAGTAGAGTTTTGCCGTTACAAGTTGGCAACATTACTAATAAATCTTGCTTTCTTGTCAATACAATATTTACTGCTTTAACTTGTTAAGGAAAAATAAAACTAACTTCAGATTTGCCAAAAAAAAAAACTTTTAGTTCTTGGGTAAATCTATTCTGTTCAAAAAGTAATAGCCCTTATTTAAAAAATAATAAATCACTATTTTTTTTTTTTTTTTTTTTTTTTTGTAAAATACATTAGACTAGAATATTCAATTATGCTATTGTATCAGTATTTATTATTGATGTACTTATATATAAATAACCAAAATACTATTTAGGGCGTAAATCAATCTTTATAATATTTTATACATACTGGTGGCAGGGAGCACGTATGAAACAAGTTTCTGTGGAGATAAAAAATAACAAGCATTGTCAAAACTATCTTTTGTGTGAACTACAAATTATAATTAGAAGCGAATAGTTTGTGCGAGTTTATTATTTGAAAAATAGTACAATATAAACTTAATGACGCCCATAAAAAATACAGAACGTAAAATGAATTAAATAGAGTGATTCCATCAAGTTAAAAAATATAATTTATTGGAATGAAATAAAGAGGATTTCTATATTGTATACTACTTGAATGATGAGCTGATATAGATAAGGATATATATATATATATACTTATATTTGATCCAGGATGAGTCATATCTGTTTTAATGTAATTGGTACTTCTGGTTATATAGATCCAATCTGAAATTTAGTAACGGCTAAATGTTGTGATTATAGTCTTTTTATACTGTATAAAATTTGCTACTAAAAGTTCAAAACTTTGAACTACAATATCTCTAAAGAAATTAAGATGTATCAGGACTTTCTAATAATAAATTTTTTTTTGAAGAGTTTTATAATATATTTCAGCATACAATAATTCTGCTCACTTTTTTTATTTCATTTTTTTGACGTTTTTTTGATAGATTTCAAAATATTCGTTATATTGAGCAGCATTTTTTTATTACATTCATAGCATAGACCTCGTTGAGCTTTGTCGGATGCAATTTAGTTATTTCTCCAAAATATTTACTTTTTGTGAACATATCGTTAAAAATGCGCAGAAAAAATCCTTCGGTTTTGCTTAAAAAAAAGACGTGTATACCCTCATCTCAAATTCTGAATTTGGAAAAAAAATTGACAAAAATCTCGTTTTCTTTACGAAAAGTTCAGTTAGAAAACTCAGCAATAGGTCGATTGATAGGTAATGTAATGATCCAGTTACATTACATGAGCAAATTGCATATATAAATAACAACCAAGAACGGATTAATTGCACATTAGTGAATTTATCTGTTCTTCCTTTTCCCTTTTTATATTTATAACCACAATCCAAATAAATATACATTATTACTTATTTATCATTGTTACTTATAACCAATTATTATATAATCCCATATAATAAATCATAGGTAATACCCGTATACTAGTAATAGCAATTATAATTAGTAACACCAACCTCTCATAACCAATCATAGAATCAAAGTTATTCATATAATCGTCCATATTATATATCCAGATTAACAACCAATTGATCTATTACAGGTAATATTTTTCCGCATAATTGCCATTACTTTTATTTGGAATATGCTTATAAAAAATTATGTGTATCTTCAAAAATCCTCCAAAATTTTAATTACATTCTACGCAAAATTTAACATCAAATATTTTTCAAAATTTTGTTTCAATGGATGCAAAATTCAAAACTGTACAAAAACCATTTAATACAGCAAGTCTTCTTAATTTGCAGTCTATGAGCAATTAAGCGATTTTGTTTTTTTAATCATTTTTCGATCATTTTGTCAAATCAATTTTGGAACCCAGTTAACATAATGTTGTAACTCATTAATTCATATATAATCACAGTTATAATAATATTAATAAAATCAGTCTCTTTTCCTCAAACATACTATAGTCCATATTTAGATTATTACATGGTGAGGCTATACACTAATTCATCAGTCAGTATAAAAGGTTTACAACAACAACAACAAATTATTTCAATCCACCTAAATAATTATTCAACATGTCAAACGAAGGTACATCTAACGTTGACATTCAACAACTTCTAGTAAAGTTAGATCAACAACAACAATGAATTGAAAGATTACAAATACAACAGAATAATCAACAATTAGCATTTGAAAGCAAAAATGAATTCTCACAATATGTTAAACAACAAAAGCTAAAAAACTTGGACATGCCTAAATATCAAATCAACAATAGCTTGAGAGTATATTTCTTTGAATTTGAACAGCAAGCCAAATACTTAGGAATTACAGACATGGATCTATGCACAGCTACTTTATGTAAATTTTTACCTGATAACATGAAAAATTGGACCATACATCTCCAAATGCTATCAAAAGCAAATGGAAAACATTAACACAAAACTTATTACAATATTTTGGTAAAAGCTTAAATCTTGAACAACAAAGACAAGGAATAAACAAGTTACAAGTATTAAAACAAAAACGAAATGAATCTATAGCTCAACATACTACTAATTGGATTAACACTTATCATATCATTCCTCAAGGAAGTAATATCATTTCAGTAACTGATTTAAGAGATTGGTATGTGCAATCACTGTATGACATTGGTTTGGTCGCTACTCTTACTACTACGCCAATTTTACTTCAAGGTGAACGTGGTACTCCGGCATCTTTAGAATACATTACAAAACAAGCAATGAAAATCGGTTCTAATTAGCTGTTTCTAACTATGGAAAAAGTTCATACTATGATGAACAAGGACTAGATTACACAAAGGATGACCCAATGGACATTGATCATATGAACCAAAAGAAAAAATTTGATAATAAAAAACAATTCTATAAGAAAAACAAATTCAAGAAAGACAAAAACAAATTTCAGAAAAACAAGATCAATACCAATATTAATGAACGACCTAAACTTTATGACAAATTCGGTAATCCAGTATGTGGATATTGCAACGGCAGACACCGTAATTATGAATGCACTCAAAACAACAGATCATTACATCAACTTGACACCAATGAATCTTCATCAGAAGATGTTATTGAATTACAACATATTGATGCAGGATATATCAATCACATAAAAAACGGAAACTCGGTTACACCAACAACTGTCATAAAAATGGGATCTAATCAAATTTTAGCTTTATGGGATACTGGTGGTGCTGCAATCACTGCTATCAATTATGAACTTATTAACAAACTTAATTTGAATATTATGGGCAATTCAGAAACCATTCAATACGTTGACATCAATAATAATAACAAAACAACATTAGGAATAGTATACATTCAATTGTTTAATACTAAAGTTAAAGTTCATGTCATTAAGGTTTTAGCTACAAACGATCATCGGATTTGACACTATGACCAAGTGGAACACTATTATTGAAACAAACAAAAACAGAATAAAGTTAACAATCAATGGAAAACAATATTACATACAGTATAGTAAAGTTCAACATCAACAAATCATGTGCACTGATAGTCAGCAAAAACAACTCAACAACATTTTAAAAAATTTTCGAACAATGTTTCTGTCAGGAGATCAAAAACCTTCTATCAATACCAACAAGATGGAATGTCATATTGACACGGGTGATCATGAGCCAATTTACTCACCTCCAAGATACTACCATCCGAAAATTCAAAAGCAAATTGATGAAAAATTTAAAGAATTAATAAAAAATGGAATAGTAACTAAAGCTGCATTCTCGGAATGGGGTTCACCTGTTCCTGTTGTCGCAAAATCAGACAACAAATCTATTAGAATTTGTGGTAATTACATCAAATTAAATGCTATAACTAAAACTATCAAATATCCATATGTCAATCTGCATTATGCATTGCAATTTTCGGGAAAAGCAAAAATTTTGTCAAAAATCGATCTGATCTCTGGGTATTATAAAATTTCTATAGCGGAGTGCGAAAAAATAAAGTCCGATTTAGTTACACAGACATCCATATACGTCTTCAATTCTATGGGAATGGGAATGAAGAACTCCAGTGCATATTTTCAATGGACAAAGTTTTAGGTGAAATGCGTTATGTATCAGCTATTGCATATCAATATGACGTAATTTTATACTCAGACAATTTTGATTAACATTTACTTCATCTCAAGACATTATTATATAAATTAAAAGAAGCAAACTTATCAATCAACATCAAAAAATGTCAATTCGCCATGAAACAAGTCAAATTTTTAGGTTTTATAGTTTCCGATCAAGGAATTCAAGCCGACCCAGACAAAGTTTGACCTATTACACAACTACCTCCACCAAAAGATATAAAAGAGTTGGAAAGATTTCTTGGAATGACAGGCGTATATCAAAAATTTATCAAGCAATATCAAGTAATCATTGAACCATTGAGAAGATTAAAAATGAAAAATCAACCATTCATCTGGAAAGAAGAACAACAAGAAGCATTCACAAAAATCAAGCAACAATTGTAAAATTTACCAAATTTGATACAACCTGATTTTGATAAACAATTTGAACTACATACAGATGCAGCAAATTCAGCAGGCATAGCTGTCATACTATGTCAAAGATATGAAGGACATCCATACACTTTATCATTCGCATCAAGATCTTTGTCAAAACATGAAAAAAACTACTCTATTCGTGAACTGGAAGCGTTAGCAATTATATTTGGTATCAAGAAATTTCGTATATATTTAGAATGTAATCAATTCATTATACAGTATATACTGATCACTCTTCGTTACAATGGATACTTAATACCAATGAGGATAAACAACCAAGACTATTCAGATGGTGTTTACTTTTACAAGAAGCGTACGACTTCATAGTAAAATATGTTCCAGGCAAGAAAAATAATGCTGCAGATGCTCTATCAAGATCAACCATATTCAACATTGAGCTCAAGACAAGATTACAATCTATCAACTGGCAACTTGAACAAGAAAAAGGTGATAAATTACAAGAATACAAAACATCTAGCAACAAATCATTTATTGTATCTAATGGTGTTATCTTTAAAGTAATGCAAAGACAACAAAATATATTCAGCAACAGAATAAGCAAAGTCGTACCATCATCTCAATCGACACAAACAGTAATTAAAAAATTTCACGACAAGCAATTTGCGGGACATTGTGGAATTAACAAAACAATCAATGCAATCAGCAAACAATTCTGGTAGGAAAATATGAAGCAAGAAGTTGAAGATTATATCAAAAAATGTATTACTTGTCAAAAAGTCAAAGGTGATCAATCATATCAACACAATACATCAAGTACTGCAGGAGAAAAACCTTTTCAGAAAATAGCAATAGATTATTTTGGACCATTACCAATGACAGAAAAAGGAAATGTCCACATATTAGTTATCATTGACACTTTTACGAAATATGTTGAAATTTATCCAATGAAATCAATACTCACCAGTGAATTAGCAAAAGTATTGTGCTACAACTATATCTTAAGGCATGGTATACCAGACGAAATAATTTCAGATAATGGAGCACCATTCAACAGTGAATTTATGCAACAATTAAATCAATATCTAGATATAAAAATATCATTTACACCACCTAATCATCCATCATCAAATGGGATTGTTGAAAGATACATGAGAACTCTGAGACAAATGATTTTGGTATATGCACAAAAAACCAATATAGTCAAACTATGGGATACAAACATCAGATTAATTCGTTTTGTATACAACAACATGATTCATCAAAGTACTGATTTTATACCATTTGAACTTGTATATGGTAGAACGGTAAAATCAGTAAATCAGACTACTCAAGAAAATAAAGACATACCATTGTACAAAGGACAATCTCATACACCACAATCCAAATTGCATCACAATTAAAAGAAAATCTAGAACAAGCTTTCGAAATAGTATACAACAATTTAACTACAAATGAACACAATGAATACAATAATGAATTCAAATTTAATGATAAAGTATTATTATTTAATACATCAAGGTCATCGAAAGTCAGACCTAGAAAACTTCAACAAAATTGGATAGGACCAATGATAATATTTAAAGTACTATCAAAAACTAGATACAACTTGAAATATTACAACAAACGTTACAATAACATACACATATCATTAATCAAGAAATATTACGATTAATACATCAAATCAATCAAGCTTTTTTCCTCTTAGGTTTTTAATGCGATTATTCAATTATTTTATATTCAATTATTTTAGTATCATTTCATATTATTCAATTATTTTATTTTATATTATTTTATATCATCATTTATATTTCATCAAACGGGGGAATGTTGTAACTCAGTAATTCATATATAATCACAGTTATAATAATATTAATAAAATCAGTCTCTTTTCCTCAAACATACTATAGTCCATATCTAGATTATTACAATAAGGTTTAAGCCGTAATGTGTATTATTATTTTAATTATATCGACAAAAAACAAAAATTTTCGCTGAAACAAAAAATGCTGAGTAGCTTTCAGTTGTATCAATCTTGTGAATACAAAAACGTAATGCTAATTTTGGAGTTAAATAAGTTTTATAATCAATTTCAGGTAAATTTTTGGTCAATATTCGATCAGTGCACTTATATTCTGGTATAACCTCTTTTCCTTTTTTAGATAGATGCCAATGGCCCACCATAGACGCCAAGATACATCTTCTTTGAAGGTTTTACGTAATAGTTCGACTTGATATTGGTGAAAACATTTGAAAACCATTTAAAACCCATCTGCAACCTACTTTTCATAACCGTAAAAAATCTGTATATAGCATAAGCTTCATGCAACAATCATAGTCTATTATAGTGAATTCATTCTGAAGGTTTTTGCCTATTATTTACGTTAAATCTCATTTCAATCCCATATTTAACCTGACATCCAAATGGAATTGAAATGGTATAAATACTTTTAGAATCCAGGCTTCATTTGTCAACTTAACAATAAAGACCCTACGTTCTCCGTGGCATAATCACTAATAGTCTTTATTGTATTGTATTGGAAATAATCGTTATATGCATATAACTCTCACATTCACTTTATCCGAATACACTAATTTGCCTTTTATTATAAAATGTTAAGATCCTTTATTTCGGTTATATGGTTTATATTTAGTATGAATTAGCATATCTCGTTATGGTGCAATATGAGTCTACTCATATTTGCGATGCTATAAGTTTAACATCAGATGAAATGGAGATCAAAAGTGGAAATACGCACTCTTTTGAATACTTTTTA
The DNA here is from genome assembly GCA_027405735.1 of Mucor racemosus. Lineage (NCBI taxonomy): Eukaryota > Fungi > Mucoromycota > Mucoromycetes > Mucorales > Mucoraceae > Mucor > Mucor racemosus. Next base: position 260,062 of record JAPEHQ010000018.1, read on the forward strand.
TCTTTTTTGTAGAACATGTCTGTTTTCGTCGTGTTAAATAAAATAAAGTATCTAGAAAAATACTGGTATTCAAGGAATATTGGCTTAAATAGGCTAGAATTTTCAAAATATATCCTACCACTGTAACTGTACCCAAAATCAATTTTCTAGCAGCCATTGATGTGCTACTTAAATTGTAGGAGTAGATCGCCCACTTTTTCATTTGTCAAAAAAGCTGTGTGGAACTCTTCACAGCGCGAAAAGTCTAATAAATATAACGCGTCTTGATGACATTATCAAAAGGTCCTTGATACGTTTAAAATGGTTTGTGATATACATTACTCCCTCAGATATGTAGCTAGAATCAATCAAAATGATGCAAATAGAAGTTAGACATGTTGGGCATATTATAGTGTTGAAAAACGCTAAAAAAAGCTTTGCGTTGCTTGTTTGCTTGATTAAAATGAACCGTAATTTAGCAGATTTCACATTTCAAGATACTAAGAATGCCCAAAGATTTGAAATGTTCTCAAAATTAATGCCAGTTTAATACCATGAATTGCAAATTTAATTTCGCGCATTATGAATATATATGTATATATAATTTAAAAATCTTTGAAATTGATAGAGATACCAATGGTTAAAAATCAGATTTTTATGTTTTTAACATAATGCGATGAGGCAAAGCCAATGTTTGTGCAACAATATCAAATGATAATAATAAATGCAGCCAATTAATTGTGGTGCTAGATCTATACATTGTTTGTTAGTGCAAATAAATTTTTTGAGTATTCTATATCAAAGAATGTGTATTGTATAATATTTAGGGTAAAAATGAAGAGAGTGGTTATACGTTATACCCATTGCAAGCGCTTATTTAGTAAATTACGTACCTCCTGAACTATTTACACCTTTTAGGTAAAATGAGCGTTGTATGTTCATATATGGATGAATATGCGCTCTATGGTTTTAAAATTGAAAATATTACAAAATTGTTAATATACAGTATAATGCCTCCTAATTGCTTGAAATTTTTATTGCAAATAATTTAACTAAAGTATTATTACCAATGAAAATAAATAGATAACAGTATATAATAGTTATCGCAAAATGTTGCTATGTAAACCATGGTAAAAGTGTAACTTGGTCTAATCTTATTCTTTTATCTGGATTTCGAACCAAAATCTGTTCCACCACCTCTTTCGCTTCCAAACTAATATTATCATTCTGTGGCCATTTAACTTGAGCCATGACAATGCGATGAAACAAATGAGAGATCTTTTCTCCCTTGTTGACATTGTAACTGAATGGCAAGTATCCTACCAACAGAGCATAGATGATAATACCAATAGACCAAGTATCTGTCAAACGACCATCGTAACCAAGACTTTGAACGATTTCTGGAGCAGCATATTCTTCACTTCCACAACGAGTGCTTAGTTTTGGCTCTATAGGGTTGACTACACGAGCTAAACCGAAATCTGTCACTTTTATATGAGGTTCACCTGTCTCTTCATCAAAGTAAACCAAAATATCTATACAATTAAATAGTAAGAATACGTTAATTATTTTGATTTATAATATATATTTACTCTCAAGTTTGAGATCTCGGTGAACAATGTTATGCTCATGCAACCACAATACAACGTGTATCAATTCCAAAGCTAATCTTTTAATCAGTAATTCATCTATATTCGATTGTATCCCAAATTGATGTATATCATTATGCATATGCTGTACAAAATCAAACAATTCACCGCCCTGTACGTATTCTAACACAATACATAAATGTTGTTCAGTTTCCATGGTTGCTTCCAATTGAACAATTCGATCATGGTTGAGAAACTATTATGCAAACAGCTTAGAATATCATTGCTAATTTTATATTGTATAACAATTCACCTTGAGTACACCCACTTCTCTTTCAATACTTGATTTAACCCGCAAATCTTGGTACATTCTCTCTTTATTGATCATTTTGACAGCAAACAGACCACCTTCCTCCATATTATGAGCCAAAAATACTTTAGAAAATGCACCTACTCCCAAAAGCTCTTTGATACGAAATTTCCAAATGTGCTTTCCTATTAAATTATCCACATCGCCATAAGGCGTTGATGCAGGAGAAGGAAATTTGAATTCTCTAATAATGTTGCCATTATTGCAATTGTATTCGGGGTCATCTTCCATATCGCCCAGCATAGGTACTTCTTGTAATGATGGAATAATATTGGTTTTATTGGGTGAAAAGCTTGGTGATAATGAAATAATAGGAATGGCAGAGCTAGGTGGAGGTGTATGGCTTTCGTCTTCTGTCATGATTGTATCTGCACCTTGAGCTACTAATATTGGAGTGAAAACTGAATGTCGGGTAAATGTGTTTGTTCTGGTCAATGAAGGTTGAGCAGGACTAGGCAAAGGAACGATCTTTTCTTCAGAAAAGGATAAGTTGGTGTTGCCGTTATAGCTGTTTGTGGTATTACTTCTAGGTATACCATTCTTTTTGATATGATCACTATTACTGCTATCCCTAACAGGCGTATGAGCGGCAGTTTTTCTATTGGCTAAAACGATGCTCCGAATGCGATCTGCAAATGTAGGTCTGCCTACAGCTGCTTGATGATCCTGCTGTTGTTGCTGATGATGATAGCTATGGTCTTTGTTTTTGGTAGATAAACTTAATGATGGAGGAGGCTTCATTTGACTTGAAAATGATGTAGCTGTATCGAAAAATGTATCATTTTTTGAGATACTTTCTCTTCTCGGTGCTATAATGGTCGGCTCCGTTAGATGAGTTACTATTCCTAGACCTATAGATGCTTGTCTTTTATGACTTTTTGTTGGTTTTATGTTCTCTGGAGCATTAGATGTGGATGGAAGTAATGATATTTTAGTACTACTCATCATTTTGTGTTAGATGAAAAGTAAAGGAGAAAGAAGATGTAAAAATCGAGTAAATCCCGAGAATCATGTATAATTAATCAAGACAATTGCAACTTTCTTCGGGTATTATACCAATGTAAAATTGATTAGATAAACTTCCTCTTTCATTATTATTTATTACATATAAAATACAGAGTCTCTCCTACAACGGAATTTTATGCATATTTATATGCAATTATTTACAAGCGATTATCATTAGCGTTTAGTTGATTCATTGGCATCACGTTACTATTATTATTTCCTTCCAAAGAATCAAGCTCATCATCTTCTTCATCTTGATCATCCTCCTCGTATTCTTTTCCTCTAAAATCCTGTTTACATAATGGACATTTCTTGTTTAATGTAAGCCATTCAGTTAAACAGCTCTTATGAAAATGATGTCCACACCTAAAAATACACATTTTCATTTGAGCATTTTGCATAAAAACCATATCATTAAAAAACTACTCACCATAATCTACATAACAGATCTTCATCCTCATATTCCGATAAGCAAATACAACATAAAGCATCTTCTGTAGGAGTGATGGAAATATCGTTAAATGTACCATGTTCTGTATCTAATTGATGGCGATATCTTCCTTGAAATAATTTGCCCATAAATCCCTTACTTTTCTTATCAGATCTTTGTGTTGTAATTCCTTGAGTTCTGACCCCTTGTGTTTGCTGATTGTCTGATATTTTAAATCTATATATCGGTATCTTGCTAATTTCCTCTTGTCTTCCACCTTGATTCATGCCATCCATTTCCGAGATATTTAATGCACGCATGCCCACTATGAGTTCCTGTATTAATTTTTACATAGCTTATATTATCAGGTTTTCTTACATAATACACATGGGAGACAAAATACAGCAGAGGTACATAATAAAATTGGTACAATAACAATCAAATAACCTATCAAGACATATGCGAGCGATGTATAATATAATCTTGGGGCTAATGTTGAGCATGTTTTTGAGCTAAATAGTAGATAATTTCCTACAATAAACCATAATACAGCAAATAAATCTACCAGTGATCGTAACCTACAGCATGTTTTTAGAAAAAAATGAAGCGTAGCAAAAACAAAAATGAGGTAATGGCATACCTTTCAGCAATACCAAAAAATTGATTAGATCTAGGTTCAACAATAGTAGAATGAATTGAGGCATTTGAGGGCATTAATTGTTCTTGTGTATCCGTTGTTGTTGATTGTGGTTGCTGTTGCTCAGTTGATTGTTGCTGTGCACGTAATCGACGACGTCTATCTTCTCTTCTTTGTTGGCGCCTTATCCGTACTTGATCTTCTCTTCTTGAATCTCTATCTCGTTGACGTCGAATATTAAGTCTTTCTTCTGCTCTTTGAAAATGATGACCGACATAAAATGGACAAGATATAATAATGCGCACCATATAAACAATAATAAATGACTGCAGAGGTTGATCACAGGATTCTCCTCTTGCTGTCACTAGCATGGCTATACCGACTGCAACCTAAACCATTCATCAGTTCAAATAGACTCTTGTATGTAACAGCAAAATACCTGTGCAATAACTAGTAATACATTACAAGAAACAACAAGTTTACTTAATATTGAGATTCTTTTCCAAGAATAAAATAAAAACTTCAACCAATTTACTCGAACCGTCCGAGTAGTTGATATATTTGTTCCAGCCGAGTTAATTAAAGTATTTCTTGCTGTATTTGTAGTATTTTCATTTCCAAAATGTTGTGTAGATATCACAGGATCGTTCATAACTTAACTTTTTTACAAAAAGAAAAAGAAAGAAAAGAAAGCTCTACCTTTCTGGTTATTTTTGCTGGCTTCACAATGTCGACATTTATGTGATACAATGCAGAATTTATGCTTAAAACAGTCAACTGAAACAACACCAGCCATTCAAATGATATTATGCGCAACTATGGGCTTCGATAAACATTGCATGCATGCGCATAAATTTACGACTAAGTTATAGCTTCATTCTATAGTAAATTATTACATCCGCTGCTTGTGAGAGATTCAAAAATTATACTTATCAGTAGTGAAAGTTTAGTTTTCATATAATAACATTAAATTAAAAAAATATCATCAGATAGAAAAACATCTAGTGATCACTTTGAATGGCATATTAGCTTAATAAAAAACGTCGATTTTGGCATTGAAAAACTCTTTAAAACCGACAACTCGATGCACCGCCAACGTCTGTGGCGGATTTTCTTTATTATTATAGTAATATTTATAAATAAGTGAATGCTGTCCAAGCTAATACACATGTAATAACAATATCCACCATTTGAGCAACAATGTACAATGTCACCAATTTGCCCAAACTACGAATATTTTGCTTCAAATCACTCAACTGCAAGCCCATACCGATACTAACAAAGGACAATGTTGAAAACCATTCAGAAACATAAAAGCAAAAGTTATTAACAAGAGTTCTAGTCTCTGTATCTTCACTAATAGTCGTATTAAAAAGTACGGCAGTAATGATGAAACCAATGACAAATTTAGGGAATCGTTTCCAAAGCAATATGTAAGCCTTTTCTCTAGGTTTGGAAGGGGCATGAATATTACGAGGATGTTTAACAGATGGAGTATTACTATCTTCTCCAGCAGCACCAGCAGCATCATCCAAAATTTGCTCCTGTACTACTGCATCATCTAAATCTTCATTACGATTGATCAATTCTTCCTCACGTTTATAAGCTGCCTGCAGCTCATATCTAGACCATGCCCAAGCCATGATAACGGATAAAGGACCAATCAAGACATTTTGCATCATTTTAACAATAGCAGAAGTATTGATGGCCTCATGATCGCCATAGATGCTTGCAGCAGCAATAACTGCACCAGTAGAATCAACACAACCACCAAACCATGCACCGCTTACAGTAGCTGACAATTCCATACGTTTAGCAACATAAGGTAAAGCAATAATACTAGGAATTGTAAAGATGGAAATAATAGCAATGGGCATTTCAGTTTTATGTGGTACACCCATGCTGGCACCTAATGCAATGGCGGCCGAGGAACCGCAGATGAAGGTAGCACCCGACATAATAATAGCAGTTTGTGTATCAATTTTGAGTACTTTCCAACCGAAATATGCAACCACGATAAATAAAGTGGGTGTATCGATCCAACTTACAAATAATGCACGAGGTGCTAATGGACGCAAAACGCTGATATCAATACACAATAATACTAAACTAATAGCAATGTAGAGCTCGGTTTGTTGAGCGACCTTAAGCCATGGTGCTAAAATGCTTGATTTTGTAATCACGGACATGACATTTCTTATAAAGCAGCCCAAAATAATTGCCCAGATAGAATCGCCTACACTTCCTTTCTTGAGCACAACTAAAATTTAAACAAGACACTTAGAATTGTAATCTAAGAGATTTTATCTGATCAAACATACCATTACTAGCAAGCATTTTACTGACTAGAGCAATCGTGAACACACATACAAACCCAATAGGAAATCTTTTCCAATTAGGAGCTTTAATAGCAGCCATTGCGATCCATAATAAAATGCCCATGATGGCAAATATAACAAATAGTCCATAATTTCCTGTAGTACCAAAGGTATGAAAGGGATTTTTTTCCCAGGGTAAAAACTCTGGTTGAGGTATATTGTGTTTCACTGCAGAAGCTATACAGCCAAAGAAGATAAGGCCAATCCAACAGGACCACCATTCCTCTGAATTCCACCACATTAACCAAGATGACTTGAATGGTATCGAGAATTTCTTCTTGTTATTAGCGGGATTAACTGTTGAAGGTGTTGTCGTTGTTGTACTGGTCAAGTTGGAAACAGCAGACGCAGCAGATGAACTCACATTTTCATTAATTTTGGAGATCTTTTTTAATTCAATATTGGATCCTACTTCTATTGAGGATCTTCTTGTAACTGGCATCTTTTTGTTTTATTATAGTGGATGAAGGAAACAAAAAAAAGACCTGTTTATATCAAAAAGTTTTGTAATGAAGGTGAAAATAGCCGCTTCAATAATCTCAATGCCTGTGACTCATATATAATCTAAGCTATATATGCAAAAATACCTCACCATTTGCATTGTCAACTATTATAATAAACATTCGATCAATAATCTTGATTTCAGGGGCAATTTTGATCTATGCTATGATAACATTATCTACTTTTTTTGTATTAAATCTTTATTTTTAAAGAAAGTTTGATATGGAAAAATGAAAATATAAGATTATTAATTTTAAAACCTTTTTCATTTGGAAGATTTGACAGAAAATGACGCCCATTATGGCGAATATGGCGCACATCAGAAACATAAGGAAGAATATTTGGTATAGAATTTTGAAACTACGCATATTGCTTCGGCTTTACGCAATTTGGTTGAAATTATACGCAAATTTATGATTTGACACTCGAGTTTAAGTTTATTTTATTATGAAGCATATTCAGTTTAAAGATTGAAAAGTATTTATGATAGCTATAATTTGTTACAGCAGAACTTAAGAGGAATCTCCTCAAAAGTAACACGAAAGGCGCTATATTTAACCGATGTATGAAATAGCTGTATCAAAAATAATATCAAGCAAAATTTAAAGCTTCTATAAGAATTCTTTAATTGTGTTAAATGTTGGTTTTTATTGAGAAAATTTAATTGGATAAAAGTAAAAGTAATTATGCAAATAGAGGTAATGCCTGTGGGCTCTTACCTGTCAAGAAAAGAAGAAATTAACATCGTCAGAGATCCATCCAACCTGGACGTTTCCAAACGTCCAGAAAGCGCCCAGGAAACGCCGAGATGTCCAATTCCTCATTAATTGGATAGCGGTATTTTACAAAATCCACTCTTATTCGCCAATTTTATCCAATGAAATTGATAGAAAGCAATGATTTTGAGGAATTCTGAGGATCCAGGAAACGGCCAAATGCCCAATTTTTCACTAATTGGATGGCGCTAAATCAAATAGTCTTTTCTCATTCGTCAAAGTCGCCCAATCTGAGCCTCCTAAATTTGAATGCAAATGTAGTCTCTGTTACTTAAAGTGCATTGGCAGCTAGAAATTAATACAATATGTAAATTTTTGACAAAAACACAAAAATAAAAAATTTTAGAAAATAAACCCCATTAAGAACTATTACTTTAATTGATATTGCAATATATATAGTATATATTAACTATAAATTTTTGGATGAGAAAACTCTTTGAAACTTATTTTTCTGAAACGACGATTTTAAACAGATCCTGAAGGGTTTGGATTTAATATTTTTAGGTTCCACGCCAAGTCTTTATTTGTATGTAGCTCTGCATCTAATATATCCCCAACACTTATTACGTTCGTCCTCTTCTTCGGATTTTGTTTCGCCTTGGCTGGTCTACGCCTTCCAAATGCACTCTGGACATAAGTCCATCTTGCCCTGGTTGTCTTTTCCGGACAAGTTCAAGTATCGTGCATCTTCTGTTCCTGTACTCAATCATTTGAGTAAACTAATTTTGAAATTAACAACGTTGGTTCCTGCCTCTGGTTGGTCCTCGCGTTGGTATCTTGATCTTCCCTTGTGTTGTATTCTCTCACCTGTGTATTCTAGTTCAACTTTGTTGAGTCCTGAATCAATTGCTCCAAAATATCTCTTGTCTGATATTTGTGCTTGGAAGCCTGATCTTGGTATTGTTGCTTGTATCACTCGTCGTTATAAACAGCCTGGAACGCTGCAGCGGATGTATTTGACAATCCATGGTCTTTGGTGGATCGCCCTCCTACTCTTGCTTTTCCTACTTTGGTTGAATTTAAGATTGTGCTCTCTCGTGATACATATTATACAGTAGTATGCCTCGGTCTGCGGGTGCTGCAACATGGTTACCTGGTTGCTCTCATTGGTCTATCTCCAATTCGTCTCGTTCGTCTGTTCCTGTTGCTCGTATCTCTCTTGGTGCGTTACGAAGGTATTGGCATCCTGCAAGGTCCACCATTACCTCTCGTATGGGTCCTCCATTGAGATTATCAACTCACTTGCTGCTGCCTCCTTCTTCATGGCGTCTTTTTTGGTCTCTTTCTTTGCCTGCAAAGGCTTTTACACCATGGTGGCGTTTACTTCATGATCGTATAGGTCATCGCTCCTGGTGCCATCAAATTGTTCCTGACAAAGTTCCGTCTCCTGTTTATGCTCTTTGTGGTATTGATACTAAATATTTGTACCATTTCGTGGTAGATTGCTCGTATAAAGCAGATTATTGGAGAGATATTATATCCATGTTGTCTCTACAACATCTCTTTCCCTCTAATCAAGCCGTTTGGACTGCTCTCACTAGTTTTTGTTCGATGGAATTGATTGAGCTCGATGAAAATGTTCTGGTTGCAGTTGGTGCTGCGTTTACAACACTCTGGAAATATCATTGGCGATGTGTCGTAGACACTGAGCCTTGGATATATTCTGCTGTTCTAAATATGATCCGTCAAGATCATGGTTTACTGCTTTTTTCTCTTTTTCCTTTGGCAAGTGTTCAAGCTGATAGCTTGACCCTTTCTTCTAATAAAGAGTATTAATTTTACCAAAGCTAATAAAGATACACTTTAATACCAAATAAATGTATCTGTATGTATATTACTAGCTGTTCAATCTCGCTACGCTTAATTACGGCGTCGCTCTACGGGCTCGTTTTTACAATTTTTTAGTGAATGTATCATATGACTAGCAACTCTATCTCGTTACCCTCGATTACTGTCTCTTTAGTCGAAAAATGTATGTTTTTATAAAAAATATTAATGAGGTTTATAAACACTCTTTTTTAAAACCATCTTTTGTAGTATATTATTAGAAAGCACCTGCTATCCCTCCTCTTTGCTCATTTTGGCACGCAGACAATTATGCGTATGGTTTAAAATGGTCTCCTACATATCCTGCCTTATTTGGTACTGTAGATGGAACCGGCTAATTTAACTTGTAAAATTTTACAATAATAAACTTGAATCAAGTGGGTACAGCATCGTAAATTCTTGAAAAAAAAATTTAAATATCGTAAAATCTCTTATTTTTAAGACTTACAAGGCTTATAAGCGGAATATTAATTTAGAAAATTATTTTTGTCCAGATCATCATTTTTGACATTTTTTAATTTTTTTTTTTAGTTTTGAAAATCTAGAGTTAATTATACTACCAATTATAAAAACAAAAAGTATACCATATACAGAATTTAGCGCTCTATTTGCTCAATAAAAAATAATAAGCATTTTTATTTCAAAATATTACATGAAAACCCTTTTATCAAAAAACCGTTTTTGGGCCAAAAATACTAATTTTCATTACTTAACATTTAATATTAAGCTTTTATAAAATGCGTATTAGTTATAGCTACAATTTTCTCTAACAATGTAGTATATTTAAACGTTGATTTTGGTATCAAAATTTGATTTTTCTTTTTTTTGATCAAAATTTTTTTTTTTTTTGTTTGTAAGTATGAAGATTTATTGAAATAAACTCATAAAAGGAATTATTAAATTATAATAAGAGGAGAGCAGGTGTAAAGAGAAACAAAAGTGACCCGTCTCAAAAAAAAATAGATAAATTAATTGCAAATGTTTAACGAGGATAATCGTCGCAAACTGATCATAGCACGATCCGTGATGGATTCGTTACTGGAGTCAACAGATTCAAAAAAGAATAACCATTTGGCTCGCCAGATGGCGGTCAGGATACATGTGAATGCTTCGAAAACTGTGATTTTTAGGTCAGAGTCTAAGAGGCGGTAAGAGGAGAGATTTAGAGCCATAACATTGTCATAAACGCTACCCAAACGGAGTGGTTCTGTCGGTACAAATACCAGAGCAAAGTAGTTAATCCATACTTCTTCAATGGAAGGGCAAGTGAAAAGAAAATGGGTGGTGGTTTCCCGTAACCCGCAGTTGATACATAAGTCATCAGGGAGGCGAAGAATATGTGCTGTATTGGCCTTGGCGGACACTTTGTTGTGGATTAGCCGAAACCAGAGATTACGAGCCGCACTAGGCATTTTCGTGTGAAGAAAAGAGGCCATGTGGAGTTGTTCGAGGGCAACTTGAGGTCGAGAAATTGGAGGCTGATCCCTCATGTACATAGCACGGAGCTGGGTATTGGTCATGGACAGGACTGGAACACCTTGATAGTTTAGCTTGTGACAGAGGTACGGCGAAAAATCAACATCAATTGCAGGTAGATCTTGTGGCAGTGGACCAGAAGGAGTCTGTAGATGCACTTGGAAGGATGAGTGAAACTTCAGGTGGTCTGAACGAAATGCGCTGATAATCTTGGTCAAGATGCTAATATTACGGCATCGGGATCTTGTTGTAAATACGAGAGAGTCATGCAAACGACTAGGCTCCAAGAAGTTCTGCACAGGTAGTTTACTGAGTTTTTTACCCTGAGTAATGCAAGGTTCAGTATTATCCTGTTGACACAATTCAGTAAATGGCAAAAGTAGTAGTGTTTCATAATTCAAATGACAACTGTCCCAAGAGGCGTGGACAGAGAAGGCGTCAATCGACCGAAGCAGAGGAAGCAAACAGTGGAGACCCGACAATGATGAGTTGGAGCGATACTGATGGAACAATAATGGCAGTTGAGGGTGGGAAGCCCCATAGCTCACTTGTATGAACGTGGACAGCGACTGCATCAGGAAATTAGGAATCGGTTGAGAATCCCCATTATCCAGGAGCAGCGCGCGAACATACCGTTGCTGCAATATATGTTGTTGAACTGTAATATCAAGAACCGCAAGGCCACCCTGATCCAGAGGAGAGTAGATAACTGCCTTCTTCATGGGGGGAAAAATCTTGTAGCACACGAATTGGTAAACCAAGGAAGACAACTTCTCGACAAAACTAACAGGTAAGACTGTAATTCGCAAAAAGTGCCAAAACCTAGAAAGAAACAGAGAGTTCACCATACGAGCACGACCATAAACAGAAACGGAGCGTGTCATATGTTTATCAAGAGATGTTTGCAAGCTGAGGATGGTTTCTTGAGAAAAGACTTCACGTTGAGGAATGCTAAACCAGATAGGATAACCTAGATATTTGATGTACGAAGGACTGGAGGAGTCAAACCATCGAAATCGCAATCTTTGTGTGAGATGCAACAAATCAGGCGGCACGCGAGACTTCAATCCAGAGAGGGGAAATGCCACTGTTTTATGGTAGTTGACACGAGCATTGGATGCTCGACCATAACAAGTAAGATGATCTTGGATTGCTTGTAGTTCAGTCCGATTCCTAACGATAACTAAAAGGTCATCGGCATAGGCCAACAGTTTGATAGGAGAGGGTGCTGAGACTTGTACAGAGGGGATCTTCCTGATAGACTGCGTTTGGAGAGCATATCCTTGAATATTACGATCTTGGAGTATGGCCAGCAGCAGGGGTTCTAAAGCAAAGTTGAATAGTACCGGCGAGATAGAGTCTCCTTGTCAAAGACCACGCTTCTGGGCTACGGAATCAGACATAAAACCATTCATATTGACGACAATTTGGTTCTTGAAAAACAAATTACTTATACACTGGATGAATTTGGGTGGGAAACCAAATTTAGTCAGTACCTTGCATAGGTAAGTTTCATTCACATAATCGTAGGCCTTAGCACTATCAATGGCGACGCCAACCGAGCCAGTATTATGTATCTTAGCATCCTCCATCAGAATGCGCAGTGCGAGTCCATGATCACCAATGAATCGAGTAGGCATGAAGCCGGCTTGAAATTGCGTAATCACCTTATTGGCAGCGTCAATCACTCGAGAGTTGAGGATACGGGTGAATACCTTACAGTCAGTGTTAATCAACGAGATGGGACGCCAGTTAGCCAAGTCAGTTGCATCTCCTTTCTTGGGAAGAAGCACGATACAAGTCTCCTGCCAAGACTTTGGGAATATACCCAGGTGAATAGCATCATTATACACAGAGGTAACCAGAGTCTTGCATTCAGGATGAGTCAGGATGAGACGAAGGATTGGATATGGTAATCCGTCCTTGCCAGGACTACTGACCTTAGGGCAACGTTTAGATGAGATTAGGATATCATCAAGATCGATGTCCGAGACGATGGTGTCGGCATCCTCAGCAGTGATAGTCGTCTGAATATGAGCAAGAATCTTGTTCATAGAATATTGGTGAGTCGGTTCAGGTGAATATAACACATTGTAATAGGAATGGACTGCGTCCAACTTGGCCGCCGTGCTACTACAGGTGACCCCAGACTGTGGGTGGGTAATGTGAACAAAGTAACGTTGTGCTAAACGCCGTTCACCAGTACGCTTGAGAAACCCAACCGAGTTTTCATTGTGTACCAGCCATCGTTTCCCGGCTTGCAGTGTTGCGTGTTGATTCAGTTCATGTTGTATGCGAGCAATGGCATGTTCCACCTGAGGTAGTTCGTTCTGAAGAGATTGTTGATCATTCTTGTAGGTTCTGATCAGCAGATTTCTTGAACTTTGAAGCTCCCTGAGGCGATCTTTTCTCCAAGATGAGCGATTACTACAATAGCACTTGGTCAGTTTCTTGACATATCCTTTCAATCGATCCCACTTGACTTGATTGCTATCTGAAGATTGAGAGAGTATGTTTTGCATGAAATGACTAATACCCGAATTGATTTTCTTGACATAAGATTTATGGTGGACTAGATTTGGATTCGCTCGCCATAGGCCTTTACCAGTGTTAGTCAGTTGAATCTTAAAATTAACTGTCATCAAAGCATGATCTGTCCACTCGTTAGGGATGTATTCAATGTTGTTGTTGAAGTATAGATCTTTCAGCTGTCGCCCAACCATGATGTAGTCAAGAGTTTTGATAACTGGACCACGTCTAAATGTTGGTAGGGTTTCGAAGAATGGATCGCTATAGTTGTTGTTGTTGCAGTCATGCAAAAATGTGTCGGTAAATCGAACAAATGAGGTAGGTTGTTTATAGCGAAAGTTGCCGGGAAGTCGCAGATCATATTGAAAATTAAAATCACCAGCAAGAATCAACCTGTCTAAAATGTCAGAGTAGTCGTGGAGGGACTTGAGGTAAACCATTAGGTTGTTGTAAAAGGCTGTCTTGTTAGGAACAGTATCAGCAGGAGCATAGATATTAAGTACGTAAAGTGGTAATAAATTTGGTTCTGAAGGCACTGTCAATTTGGCTAGAATAAAACGTCCGTCGTCGGATTTATGAATCATCTCCATGTGAATATTGTTATTGAAGTTGAGCAATCCACATTTCGACGTCCAGATGCTTTCTTTACATTGGAATTTGAGATCAAGCATTGATGTTCGATCTGAAAAGTTGAGTGAGGGTATATTGGTTTCTTGGAACGCAAAAATGTCACATTTTTGCGACCTTAAATACCGAATAAAGGAATCAGCTAATTGAGGATTATTTAGTTTGAGCAGATATCGACAATTAAGTGACCCAAATTTAATATTTAAGGATTTACTATAGTTATTATGATTACTCATAATAACTATTTGGTGTTGTGCTTGGTGGTAGACTTCTTCTTCTCCACAGAAGATCCACCAGATCTAGGTTTGAGCAATGATGCACCTAGTTGTTCCTTCACCTTGGGTTTCTTTGCCTTCCGAGCTTCACGACGTTGTTGCAATTTTGCCCGAAGCCTCATTTGCATGACAACTTCATCGATAGGAATGGCCTTGACATCAGCCTCCTTTGCAGCGTCCTCCATATTAACATCAATGCATGCCAACTCTTCCTCGTTAAATTCCATATCATCGTCCTCAAAGTCCGACGCATCCAATTCTTCCTCCCTGATTTCAGGAACCATTACTGCTTTTGTAGCATCCAGTCTCTTTTGTACTTGGGCAACCTCTGTTTGTGTGACGGGAGAGGGTGCATTATCCGGTGCGACGTTAATTTGTTCTGACACAGGAGCTAACTCGATAGTCTCAGCGGCAGGAGCGTTAGGAACTACAACGGCCTTGGCTGCAGGTGCTGATTGGTTTGCTGATGCATGTTGCTGACCCTTTCGAGCTTGCTTGTTTTGATTCCACCAGGCTTTAGGACATTTAGCTTGCAAATGATCGGCAGAGCTACAAATGTAACAACTCTTGACCTGATGCTTTATCATTTTAGGACAGTTACCAAAAACATGGTCAATGACATGACAGCGACTACAAATAGGCTTCATGCCGGTATATGTGAGTTTCAACATTTCACCCTCCTCCCAAGAGGAAAGTTGAGGACTCAGAGGCTTGTATTGTTTGCCTGGAAGCAAATTCAAAGTGACAAATCCTCTCCCAGTAAAGAAGTGTCCGTGAACAGTATAGTTCAGACCCATTTCCAAGATTTCACCAAATTCAGCAAAGATAGCTTTCATGCGAGGCTTCAAGATTGACTCGTCCTCGTGAGGAAGATTATGAACGCTAACCCGGACGATGGTGGTATCTTTAGGAAAGGTACGACTAATTGTGACTCTATTGTCCTTGTAGAAAAAATCCTTCTTTAATGCTTCTTCTCTAGCCTCCTCAGACCGAAAGTTGATTTCAAAATATTTGGAATCCTTTGTAGCATTACGAATACGAAGACCGAGTGCGGCAGGAAACTGTTCCCTAAGTGCTAAACTGAGGTCCTTGAAGTTGACCTCTGAGCCGAGAAATTGCTTGGTGGCAATCACAATTGAGTTCTTATCACGAGCCTGAAGAAAAAGTTGTCCACCTTCCGTGAGTTGTCCAAGTTCCTCAGAGCTTTTCTTTTCCATGTCAAAGACATCTCTTGCTTGTTGAGAATTAAGAATCTGTGCATATGTGCGCAGTGGATCTTTCTGTTTGTTTGGATTATGTCGAGAATCCGTGGTGTTTCCACCAATCAGATTCCCTCCTTTAGGCAATGTTTGGTTAGCGGAAAGAGCCATGTTTGATCAAAATCATGAGTGTTGGTAAGGGTAAAATGAGCCCCGAAAATGTCCGCTACAAAGTCTGAATTTTCAGACCGTACGTGGTTAAATATAAGAAAAGTAGAAAAAAAAACACTTTTTTATTTAAAATTTAGATGTACCATAGTATAAGAGACTTGGCTCAATTACGGCATCGCCCTGCAGGCTATATTTTGCAATTTTTTTAATGAATGTATGATATAACACACAGTTTTTCTGGTAGAAAAATGTAGGTTTATGTAGGTTTATGAACAGACATTATTTAACAAAAAGAAAAAGCCCTTTTTCAATAAAAATTCTGACCATTTTGATTAGCCTGTCCCTTTTTTTAAAAAGTATCATTTGTGGAATCCTGTACAAATGATGCATTTCACATTGGCATACCCTATAGCTCACTTTCTGTAGTTACAATGCCACTTTGGATGATTTCTAGAAATGAGACCAAAAATGGTAAAACTGAAGCGAAGATAAATAAATCAATTCGCAGTGATTGTAAAATCTCTGGATCTTTTTGCTTGTATTTAAACACTTTGTGCAGTTCTGATGATTTTGATCTTCATTTTATGTTATTACCTTGTAAACTAACTTTATCTCTATCCGAGGAAGGATTCAAGTTGTATTCTCAGATGTTATTTACTTTCAGCATCCAATTCAGGTTTTTAATGTTGTTCAAGCTAGATCTGGATAGTTTTGTTGTTGGCGTGGGCTTTGATGCTCAACATAAATTTAAAGATGGAAATTGGAGTTGTATTATAACCAAAAGAATCAATACAACCAATTAGAGGCCCGATTTCAAGCTTTAAAGAAGAGCTTAAATAATTCATTGAAAACTACGTCTGTATTTATGATGCCAAAACAAAAAACATATAAATATATTTAATATACTATTAAGCATTACTCTATTGTTGCTGTTGCTTAACCCCGTTTTTTGTGTTCATGAAAATCCTTTAAAAGTCAATTACCTCCATGTCAAACACATGGTTATCATTACTTTATTGTCTAAATATAAAGCACTTCTTTGAATATATTTCAATGCAATTATAACTAAACTTATGTCAAATATACCCATACGAAACCTGCAAGTACCAAAAAGCATCCGATCCAACTTGCATTTGTTTGTTTGCTTAAAATGACGTTATTTTTAAATGGATTATTAAACATAAATTCAATTACCGTATAAGTATTCCCCACAACATTTGGGATAGCTGGGGGGAGAAGAAGAGCGAGGGTTTTTTTTTCTCTCTTTCTTTCATATTACATATCTACTCAATTATATGCTATGCTGTCAATAGCTAAAGAAAATAGTATTCTGTTCAATGATGAATACCTCAAATACCAACAATCCATTACAAATGTACAACAAAGACTAGAGAAAGATATTCAATTACTTGGATTCGATTTTCAAGATAAACAGGATGCTCTTGAATATGCCAATGATCGAGGTAAAATTATATTGCTACAATGGCCTTTCTTTTCACAAACCCGATTCTCATTTTTACTGCTTTACAATTAGTAACGTTATTTAGATTTTTAAAAGACACAGGTTTCTTAGAAGATGTAGCAGTCGAACGATTACTTGATACAATACAATGGAGAAAAGATCAAAAGGTTGGCCGTATGACGTACCAGTCAATAGCATCTGAATTTTTTGATGATGGATTTGCATTTTTCCATAAACAAGACCTCATCGGTCGTCCCGTGGCAGTGATTCAAATGCGTCATTTTCCCAAATTCAGAGAAAAAAATAGGCCATTGTCAGATTTTATGCAACCTTTTGCCTGTCTAGTTATGGAAATTGCAAGACAATTGACTAGAGATTTAACACGAAAGAATGAAAAAGAACAAATCAAAGACAAACCAGTACTGGTCTCACAAATATCCATCATTATCGACATTCAAAAAGCTCCTTTTGTGCCGATTGATTCAAGTTTGATGCATAATTTAAAAAATATTACAAATACAAGATTTCCCGGTTTTGTTGGGTCTGTTTATATAATGAATTTCGGGTGGATGTATCAAGGGATTTGGCAGGTTGTGAAACTGGTGTTATCTGAACAGGCAAAAGCTCGAGTAAATTTCATTAGTAGTACGGAAATAAAGCAAGTGATTGATGAGAATGATTGTTTGAGAGGTATATATTGAATTGCTTTTTTTTTTTTTTTTTTTTTTTCTACTGTCAAGATTTGAGGCTAACAATATAATTCTAGCTCTCGGTGGAAAAGATGATTATGTTTGGAGTCTAGATTCAGATTTAATCCTGGACCTTTATGCTACTGAAAATCGATTTAAAAATGAAGTATCAGCAACAGAAACTCGGTTATCCCGAAGTTCATCAGTCTCCTCTATATCCTCAATATCATCTACAGGCAGCAGTATATTTTTCGATGCACCAGCCTATTTATCCAGACAAAATTCAAGGCATTCTGAAATCATTAGATCTACATATACTTCAGCATGTTCCAGTATTTATGGCACACCTGGAACCCTTACACCCATTAATTCATACCTTACAAACCGCCAACAGCAGTTGGTGAGTCGATCCCCATCAGAACCAAGATACTTTTTGAATGGATTTCACATGGGAGATACATTTTTAACTTCTTTTTTCAGATTTGGAGCAGCAAATGCTTCAAACAACCACAATAATGCATTAGATGGCCAAGATTTAACTAATAGACTTTCACAATTGCTATCCTCTGAAGAAATACAACAATTAAATGACGAAGACTTATTTGACGATGATGATTATATAGACAATGATACAGCTGCTCTTTTGCTGAATAGACAGCAATCTCTAGTACATTTCCCTCACATGTTACCCGATGATCATCCTCAAAGTGTCTATTTAAATTCACCCATGAAGCACCAACTTATTCGAGCCGAACAAAAGATGCTTCGAATCACACGAAAACTATTTCATCTGTCATTTGCATATAAAGGAGCTATTTACTGGGTTGTATTATATTTGTTCCTTAGAGGACCAGTAGAAGATACTTTTAAAAAGACATTGGCAAAATTACTGGCAGGAACATCGCAAGAACAAATTGCATATACAACTGTTGGTGTAACAGCAACTGTGGCCGCTGCTTTGAGTGCATCACTATCAAATTCAATCCATAATAATGAATATAATAATAATAAACGCATTCATCGTTGATCCTTTTGTTTATTATTATTATTTTATTTTTTAAATTAAAATTCATAATCTTCTTCAGAACTACTATCGCTCAAATTGTCTACAATCATCTCGTCTTCGCTATCTTCTAATAAAGCTGTTAGCTTTTCAGCATTCAGTGGTTTCTCTACTAATACATAAGGCGTAATTTGATAAGTAAATGCAAGATCTCGCAATGAAATGGATGATTGTTCTTGTTCTCCTTCATTATTGTTATTTATCATGTCATGATCCTCGTCTTCCTCACGCAACATTTTGACGCCAATACATCGATTAACTCTTCGTTTACTAATTGCGCTTGTTATAGATGACTTGATATAATTCTAATAAAGCATGATCTATTAGATTACTCGTCCGATTCAATGTATATATTCAAATATTGATGCTTTACCTCTGCTGCAAATAACATTACATTTACGACATCTTCTCCAATGCCTCCCAATAATCCATTTTCTATTGCAATACTTGTCATTCTAGCATGTAAAGTCTCTGGAGACGGTAATTCTTTTAAATCTACACATAAAGGTGCCATCAATCCCTTGGAATATTCTTGACTGTAATCTATAAATGTATATATTTGTTTAAAATAACGCATGTTAATATAAAAAGCTTCCATACTTGGTGGTAGTTGATCAAATGCAATGGGTAAACTTGGTGGCCGGCTAATGCGTGTTCCTAATAATCTATCTACAAATGGTCTCAAATTATTCTTATCTCCTGACTATAATGTGTATATTAGAACATGACAAACTTAAATACGTTTCAAAAGCAACGAACCTTGACAAGAGCTTTCAGGCGCTCACGTTCTGCTTTACTCAATGCCATAACATCTGATTTGAGTTTTCGTTTTTTAGGATCTTGTTCTGATTCCCCATCAGCTGTTAAACTTCCATCTTTTCCTCTCTTTCTCTTTGCCCAACCAACAAGTCTATGCTTTGAAGGTGGTGGTGTATTGGTTTGTGCATTGTGTACTGTACTGAGAATAAAGGCATTATGAAGATAGGCTATATATTCACATATAATGAGTTTGTAATCATTTTAATGTTTTAAACAATTAGAGCTTACCGTTTTGTCTACTCAAATATAAATTTGCATAGAAATCAAACTCTTGTCGATTAAGCTTTCCCATAACAAAGTCTCTAAGTGCGTCCCAGTAGAGCGGTCCGTTCTCACCTAAAGCATCTGCTAAACGTTGTTTTAGGGCTAATACATCCTGTCTGCCACTCGGTGTAGGATGTGAGAAATGTCCTTTTGAAAGGGCTGATGTAATTGCTGTAGCTGTGGCGTTACTATTGTCCTCTTCGGTATTTATCAGAGTCATGGAGTAGTTGTTGTTAGTTGGTGAGATTTTTAAAACAGTCAGACAAAAAAGAAGAAACACACACACAAAAAAATTATTGTTAAAAGAACTGGCTGGCTGACTGGGCTGGCCCTTCAAGATTACCACTACATACACCTCGAGATGGATCAACAAAAGTTGATTCTATTTCCACAAATCCATATTCTTCGTGAAGAAGTTATGATATCTAGAATATTTGTTGCTCTGAATCATTAAAAATTTTCTCGATAATATAGACGTCAGTCTTATTTTCATGGAAACCATTGCACGAAGTTATTAAATATCATATCATATGTTAATTATTTAAAATTGGATACATCAATTTGTAGCATTTTTAGGCAAAATGAATTTATTTTACAAATTGCATAATATTTCAATATGAATTGCGCAAATCCGGATATATATATACGTTATCAGGCAATTTGTAAATGCAATTCTTTCAGTGATTATATAGCTTTAAATATCACTATCACTTAGCAATGTTGCTCGAAGATTGCCTTCGCCGTATCATATAATTTCAGAAAATGCATATATCCCTATTTAATCATTGGTGTCTCTACCAATTTTAAAGCTTTTTAGGACCATATCCTACCAAACTAAAGGAATAATTTACGGGATGGAATCTGCATTAATTTCGAAAGGAAGTTCAACAATTTTAGTATTTAGAAATGTTAAAATTAAGAGATGACATACCATTTTGATAACTACTCAAACGAACAAAAATTGGCCTTATTTTATATTTATGTTAAAGCTGTTAATATAATAATTTATAAAAGATATCTAGCTTTTCTCTGCAATGTCTCATTTGTTTTTAGCTACTTTTTAATAAAACATTGAAGATATGATATTGTTGGAATTAGCGAAAATGCTTTTTAATTACATCATACTTTTTGCTAGGAATGGGCTTCGATTCGAGTTTGAATCGAGTTTTAACGGAAACGGCCATTCGATTCGAGTTGGAAAACGGCCCGTTCTTTTGTAACCCAGATAAAAAACGGGGTGGGAGCAAGTATTGGTTTGCCTTAAGGAGGCTGTTAATAGCAACATTGTCAAGTTAATATGAGATTATGAATTGATAATAGCATATTTGGCAGTTTCACAACTTGAAGTATTTTTTCAATCCTGTTTTCGAGCTTAGCTAACAAAAAAAGAAAAGAAGAAACTCGAATACCCTCATTCGAGTTTGCATAAAAAACGGCCCGTTAAAGCAGTCAAACTCGGTTAACCGTAATACGATGCGTTGTTTGTGAAATCCTACTTTTTGCGTAGTAAAGCGTGGCATAAAGCTTTCCGAAAGCCAAAAAGTGGGTTTTTTATTCCTACAATCTAACCAGCAAATAAACGAGACGCTAATATTTTAATTTTGGATATTGTTACTTCTGAAGTGTATATTTTGAAATTTGCAGACCATTTTAATCAATATTCATCGATTCTGGGCATTTTTCCAGCCGCTTTATTTTTTTTTAAGCTTAAGCAGAGGAAGAGATGTTTCACTTGGAAACTTGTGCAAAAACCCTTCAAAAACAGCTGTTACCTAATGGAATTAAGATATGTAATTTATATATTAATTGCACATCAAATACAACTTCAAAATTCAATTTTAAACATCATTATTTGATTTTATAAAAAATTTCAAAGAATATCTGAAATAATCCATACAAAATAGTTTAAAAAAATATACGTTTTGGTTTCTCTATTTTCACAGCAACTTGAGGAGACTAAAACTTTGAAATATTGTAAACAAACCCTAAAAATACCCACTATCGCAACGGGAGCTCATTTGGATCCACATTTAGCGAGAGCTGGTGTGTTTACTGACCTTAGTAGTAGATACAAATAGCTGGTAACCAATTTGTTGTTGTTCAAATTCACTGAATGCGCAATGGTCCATGAAAGCTGATATCTTAAATACTTACAGTAGTGCCTGTTTGTACATATGCCCATGTAGAGTGGGAGCTTATTAGGATGAGTGATTTATCGAGACTTTGTAAATTAAAATCAGCGTAAAATGTACCTGCAGTGGAATAACATACTAAAAACACTTGGTAATGATAAAATAACCTAATTTCCAAGTGACGCTCCTAAAATATGATACCACTTGAAATATGAACAATAATAATAAGCAAACGCTTCAATTAAACGCAATAACCAACGCATGCTAAAAATATGAAATACCATTTGAGATTTGAACCATATATGTTGTGTAGTAGATGATAGCACCCTTGATTACGGCACAATCAATTACACAAACAACATATATATCAAAATGGGATTCTATTCAAATCAATATTAATATTAAACAAAAATATCAATTTAGTCACCTAATCATCTACAGTATATTGAAGTTGCACTATCACTACGGCCGGCCTGTGCTGCACAAGATGGTTTCGTTGTGCCCAGGTGGGCTGCACACTATAACCTGAGCTGTTGTGCCCACTGAATATGGCTAAAAAGATAACAAGATGCACACGGGCACAACAAAAGAAACTGCATACTAGCACAATGCTAAGCCTGTATGTGCAGAATTATAGATTCTGTCCATGTGCATGACATTAATCCCATGTGTGCATAATAGTAGAATTGCCCATAAGCATATCATTATCCCTATTTGTGCATAATAAGAAATCTGACCATGAGCATAATGAGCTGATCATATGCGCACAAATTGGTTTGTACATGAGCATTGTGCCGTTCTCAAAATTTCATTGTATTTTTTTATTCGAATGTGTTTTTAAACTACATTTGTGCTGAACTAGGTAGTATTTCTCCACATAATAAATTAAAAGTCATCTCATTTGAAACCATGTGTAATAAGTACTATGATCTTGTAATAGTTTGAGTTTATTAAGAAAGAAGTACCAAAGATAGACGTTGTTGGTGTTACTAATTGTGGTTGACTATTACTTTGGTCAATACTTACTATGTATTAAGTGTGATTAATATTTGACAAGTAGTATTAAATAATAGATCGGTTGTGGTTGTGGTTGTGATAATAAGTTTATTTGATTAAAATTATTAACGAAGGAAAGAAACAGATATTTTCACTAATGTTCAATATCTGATTCAACATTTACCTATTTATATAAATTATACAATTGAAACTAATTCATGCAATTATTATTGAAACATCATGTAATGTGAATCATTACACCATGTCATGCAATTCAAATAAGAGATTATGAATATAAACCATAAATAACCAAGGATATTCTAATGTATCAAAGATACCAAGGGTATTCATAATGTGTTGTATTATAAATAAAAAAAACCTAAAAATTTCATGCGAATCAAATAGAACAAGTAAGAGCTGTTCTGAACGCATGGTTGACAGCTGAGGTTGTCAAGACCCAATTTAAGATCCGCCCTTGATCAAGTAAATCAAGTAAATCAAGGACTCAACAACCCAACAATATATTCTTCAAAATTGCGGAATAACTGAAAGTCGACAGAACAACTGCCAGACAAATATCAATAACCAAATAATATAAATAGAGAATGATTTATCGAAAGGTAAATCGTATAAAATTAATCAAATGAAAAAGTACCGTTTTATTATGAGCTTCTAGATGGGGTTTATATACTAATTGAATGAGTGTATTAAATGTGAGTGATAATATAATTAGAATGAGCATTTGGATATTGTGTGGATATATTGGAATCATGCTTCTATGATTCAATAGTAGCATGATGATATACGCATGGAATATGACCTTGCTTGACTTGCATGTTGAACATCATGGTTTGACAGATGTTCTAAATTGGTAATTCGGTAATTCCTAATTCTGATAGATCAGAGAAGTAGAAATAGCATTTTATTGTAGATTATCCATAATTAAATAAAGAAGGATTTAAACAGTATCTCTTTTAAAGCTTTTTTCTATAAACTTTTACTCCTTTTTACTGCAACATTTACTTTTATTAATTAATTAATAATATAGATTATAGACAATACAATTTAATAGGTTATTGATGTAGTAGAGCAATACATTTAACAGCCAATATATTTAGGATTATCATCATTTGTAAATATGCTTGTAGCTGTAATATTTGCAGGAAAAATGGTTTCTGCTTGGGCATAAACTTAAATAGCATTTACTGCTTAAATTTATACCGCAAGACAAATCTAAGATTATAAATGTTACTTTATCACTCATAAAATTTAAACAAATTAACCTTCTTTAAACTTACTATTTTAGTTTACGATTGTCAACTGTAAAAAGATTTGTTTTCAAGTATAGCTACGATCAAACTAGGGTAATTAGGCAAGACATTAGATTATTGTTCTTTTTTTGTGTTTCTATATCATTTGAAATTTTATCACTTTTCTGGAATATTTCGTGAGTTTTTAGCCAGTCCTAGCTTTTCATTGAATAGATATAAATATCATTGCCTTCGATTTGATCTGGTAATCGAGAAATACGTCCAACAATACAGTAGTAAATAATGATATTTGATCTTAGAATGCAATTTAAATGAAAATATCAGCCTCTAATATAGACGGCTACCTGCTATCTATATTAAAAACATTAGTCCCTTATGTTAAAATGCGTATTCAGATACAAGAATAGAATACCAGCTTGTTGATAATCTGATATACCTTATCAAACGGTGAATAATATCCTTGGAATATGAAAACAAAAAAAGAGAAACAGCACACGTAGAAAAGGATTTTCAAGGTTTTACATTATTTAGTGCAATTAAAACCCTGCTAAATTGCACATTTGAACCAATGCAAAAGCAACATTACAGCGCATCAACCCATAAACTAAACAAAATAATAGGCAATATCTGTTATCATAGAAACATGCATTTTCTACTGGAAAAACCGGCTGTCATATCATAGATTCATTAAAAAATTGCAAAAGCAAGCCCGTAGAGCAACGCGGTAATTGAGCATAGCAAGATTGAACGTCTAAGTCTCTTATACTATGGTATATCTAAATTTTAAATAAAAAAGTGTTTATTTTTTTCGACTTTTCTTATATTTAACCACGTATGGTCTGAAAATTCAGACTTTGTAGCGGACATTTTCGGGGCTCATTTTACCCTTACCAACGCTCATGATTTTGATCAAAAAAAAGAAAAATCAAATTTTGATACCAAAATCAATGTTTAAATATACTACATTGTGAGAGAAAATTGTGGCTATAACTAATACGCATTTTATAAAAGCTTAATATTAAATGTTAAGTAATGAAAATTAGTATTCTTGGCCCAAAAACGGTTTTTTGATTAAAGGATTTTCATGTGATATTTTGCAATAAAAATGTTTATTATTTTTTATTGAGCAAATAGAGCGCTAAATTCTGTATATGGTATACTTTTTGTTTTTATAATTGATAGTATAATTAACTCTAGATTTGCAAAATCAGAAAAAAAATATTAAAAAATGTCAAAATTGATGATCTGGACAAGAATAATTTTCGAAATTAATTTTCCGCTTATAAGCCTTGTAAGTCTTAAAAATAAAAGATTTTATAATATTTGAGAACTTTTTCAAGAATTGATGATGCTGTACCACTTTATTCAAGCTTATTACTGTAAATCTTTATACATGTTAATATTGCGTGGTAGTTTATTTGATGATAATATAGTCTTGCTTTATAATTATTGCGCTAGAGGTAATTTACAGTACATTGAGTTTAATCTTACCTCTCCAATATCATAAACATAAACATAAACATGGCCATCACTGGAACCTGTTGCCACCTTTTACTCCCTTTGTCCCAAGCCAATTTATTCAATGCTTTACCAGAACCAACTTAAGCACTTACAAATGGTTCCTCGGTATCTGCATTTAAATCAGATAAATCAAGCTGACTGGTTCCATCTACTACAGTAGTAGTATCAAACGTATCATCAGCCCATCTTATGATAATGTCAATCTAAAATTAGAAACACCCCATTGTCATTGTTATAAGCTATGAAAAGCTTGATTTTTAATAATACAACAATTAAATAAAAAACAAGATGATACTACTAGCATATAATGAGTATTTAACATCTAAGAAGTAAGTTTAATAAAGTATGTGATTTATCGAGACTTTGTAAATTAAAATCAACGTAAAAAGTACCGTTTATTAGAATGAATTAAATATGGGTTTATATAGTTATTGGAATTGTGTGATAATAAGATCTAATGGACAGGGATCCATTAGATATAACAATAGATACTATTATTAATGTGTATGAATATAATATGTTATGTTTCAGTCGTAATATTGCTATAAGTTATGTTTCACTATTAGTTCCTAGATGACAGGAACCAGTTACTGGATAGATAAAATTTGCTAAATATGTCGGAGATCTTCTATATATTGAATGTTGTGATTATGATAGATCAGTAGGCTTTTAAACAATTTTAAAAACCCTGAGGCAAACACAACATCTTGGTCCCGTAATTTCTATCCATCAAAATATTGCGATTTCCACTACACATTGAATGCATCTTTTACCAATAATCTTGACCAAAATGTACATTGGGTATCAGTTTTTTATCAGTTGTATTTTCTCTGATTCATTAATATTTAGTCATATTGAACGATGATTTGTAGCGTTGCCAAAAAGAAAAAATAAATGCTTCAAGAGTTTTCTGCATATCAAATTATGCGATTTGGTAGCAATAATTGCTGCACTTAACTATGCTTTTTGAACCTATTAATATTAATCAGAATAATTAGTACTTTCATTCAAACGTAAGCTTTTCTTTATACATTTATATTTACCCATTCAATAAATGACATTGCATTTATTATCCGTTATATCAATCAACCGACTTCATCTTGATTCGATACATTTGGCAATTAAATGCCTAAATGACACTTGAGCCACCAGGTATCGCCACAAAAAATTTCGTACAGGTAGACGAAGCATCACAATTTGGATCATTTTTTTGCGTTCATAAATTTGAGCTCTCTCACAAATTCATATATCTCTGCATGAACCATTTTTCTGTCAGTTTAATTTAACTGAAATATATTGAACGCCAACATTGTACTTGATAAAACGCCTTACTTTATTGCGATTCAACACAACTAATTTGACGCTAGTTTAGCGTCAGCAGTTGAATCAGATAAATTTGAGATTAGATGACCCCTTTTAATAATGGTTTTGCATATAATAAGCTAATAATGGACCGTTATTATAGATACACTAAACAAGGATGGTGAGTTAACTCTTCTAATGGACGAACGAGTCGATGTAGCAGTATACACAAAATATTAAAATCAAATATAGCAATTGAATGTGCAAGAGATGATAAACCATGTAATTCACATAATTGAATTGTTTCAAGCGTTTGGAACTGAATACGCCTTTACTTTTAAAATTTGATTTATTAGTGAACTCAGTTAACAAGTAATGATTATGGTGTATCTT
This sequence comes from Mucor racemosus, assembly GCA_027405735.1. NCBI lineage: Eukaryota > Fungi > Mucoromycota > Mucoromycetes > Mucorales > Mucoraceae > Mucor > Mucor racemosus. Next base: position 287,743 of record JAPEHQ010000018.1, read on the forward strand.
TGATAGTTGGTAGTGGTATACAACAAGACAACATCTTTTTTTCCTTTTCTTGGCTGTTGTTTATTAAACAAAAACAAATTTTTTTTAAAAGGTAGTAAATAGATTAACATGAGTTTATTCATTCATTCATTCATTCAAATCAACAAATAAATACTATTTATACTTTCATAATCACATAATCACCAATTTTTCTGCAGGTAGATATCGATTTTAGACCAGAAAAGCATTTACTATAACGAAGATGATGGGAAAAAATGATTAAGTCTTGGATGCTTTCTTTTTCGAAAAAAATAATATTATAACGCGCACTTAACATTAACAGTTAATAATAATTTATTTCCAAATAAATAATAGGAAAAACATGTAAGTATTGTTGTAAATGTAGATAATAAAAATAAGTACGTGTTTATTGAACATGTTGATTGCTTTAGCGGGGGATTTGACATGGTTCATCATCAAGGATTTGGCTTTTACATAGCTCATTGTTTGATCAGCTTCAATTGTATCAGCATACCAATCAGCATGGTCCATCCCAATTACATTTGCCAGGTTGTCTTTCCAATTATCTTGCAATTCAATGTTCTGCATTCGGAACGTTCTTTCAAAGGCTTTAAAATATTGATTTACTGTTATGAATGCATCTGCCGTATCTTTCGTGTCATCACTCAAGATCTTGAATTTGGGTGAGCCCTTTAGCATGGCGAGTTTTTTCCTTGAAGTCTTCACAAAAAAAGCAGAGAAAGAGGAGCCGCTTTCTTCTTCATCTTCATTAATTGGGGTTACTGTGATCGGCTCATTCTGTCGTATATTTTCAGGATTAATAAATAGTACTTAAAAAAGAATACAATTATAAAAGAATGAGTAATTAATCAGTTCTTCAACTGTATAATAAAAACAAGATATCGTTTATTTAGATATAAAAGTATGGCCTTTTATATTGATTTGACATTGTGAGATCCTGAGATGTAATTTAAGGCACTGTTGAACCATTAGATCTGTTTGATAGTAATCTATGGATTGAAATGGATCAATCATAATTTAACCGTTCTTGCAGAGCGTGTAAGCTGTCTTGTTTTAATGCTGCGCTAAATATGCTTGGATGTAAATACAACAATTATACCCGCGGCTTGATTTCAGTTTATAAAAAAATATTAGTCTTTTTGTTGTAGTTTTAAACGTAAATAAAAGATCTGAGGAAAGAGTAGGGAAGAAAAAAGATTTTGTGAGCTACAAACAGGAATTTACAAAGGTATAAATACTTTTAGTGGTACCAAACAGGTTGTTGTCGTTGTTCCCATTTGGTCTTCGAAAGAAGAATATGGGTAGAACTCTTTCAAACCCCAAATTTCAAATTGATATATCTCGTCAATAAGACAATTCTGTTGGATCAGATTAACTCACATCTGTTTTAAACCATTCAAATTATCTTCATTATTAATTATATTATGATTGATATACTGTACTTTAATAAATTGACTAAAAAACCTTGATCTCATTGCTCTGCTTATCAGGACTACCTGATCTGCATAAAAAAAATTTATTCTGCCCATCTGTGCAGATCACTATGCCCATGGGAAGCATAATAGTTTGGTCGCAGTGATATAAATACCCTCATACTTTTTCAATTATTTTAAATATTCAGAAATCTTTTGTAATAAAAACTTTAACTGATTATAATTGTATTTCTACCGCTTTTATCTTATATTTTTTTATGATTTTAGTAAACAACGTCGTTAATTACATAATTACTGCACGGAGTATTCATTATGTTTGGAATTACGTGATATGATCGCACTTTCAACTTTATTTTAGATGTTTAAATACAGTTCTAATTAACTCTCGAATATTTAAGGCATTTTCATTGAATAGGCGGTAAGAAAGTTTCCATCATGTTTGTTAATAATAAGGCACCCTGAGTGTATAGGTTTCAGATAGTTCTCGAGTTTTTTCGCCCAATATTGCGTCAAATTACGTCAGAACTTCAAATAAAATGTATCTTCACTTCTTCACTCTATGGGGCATTGATATCTGTCTGATGATAGAAGAGTTAGTATTAGAATGTAAGTGCATTGCTATAACATTGAGCAAACATTGACCTAAAATCGATTGTAAAATTTAAGCATGAAAATTAGGATATTAATTTTTTGTATTCCTAAGGTAGATTTAACTAAAAGTTACTTTGCATTTTTTGTTTCAGCAAAAAATGTTAATTTTTCGTCGAGATAATCAAAATAATATTTTATATTACAGCTTGAAACCTGTGATAGTTGAGTTCCAAAACCGATATGACAAATCGACCAGAAAATGATTCAAAAAACAAAATCGTTTAATGGCTCATAAACTGCAAAGTAATTTGACCTAGTGTATTAAATAGTTTTTGTATAGTTTTAAATTCTGCATCCATCTAATTAAAAATTAGACAAACATTTCACATTAAATTGTGCGTAAAATGCAATTGAAGTTTTGAAGGTTTTTTGAAGATAAGCATCACTTTTTATAAGCATATTTAAAATATAATTAATTGAAATGATGCGCAAAAAAATTATCTATCGATCGAGCTATTGCAAAATCTTTTAGCTGCATTTTTTGTAGAGAAAACCAGAATTTTGTCGCTTTTTTTTTCAAATTCAGAATTTGGGATGAAGGTTTACAGGGAAAAATTGAAACTAGAAACGAATGTATTTTTTTGTACACATGTTTTGACGATATTTCCACGAAAAATCAATATTTTGAAAAGAACTAAATTGGATTTGAAAGAACTCAACGAACTCGATGACATGAATGTAAAAAAAAAATGTCACTCAATTTAACAAATATTTTGAAATCTATATACTGCAAAAATGTCAAAAAAATGAAAAAAAAATTGCACAGAATTTATTCATACTTGAATATATTATAGAGCGCTTCAAAACAAGTAAGTTTCATTATTAGAAAGTGTTAATATAGCTTAATTGTTTGCAGAGATATTAAAGCTCAAATATTTAATTTTTAGCAGTGAAATACCCATAAGAATCTGAAACATTAGTATTTAGAGGAAATATACCAACTGATAGAGGTAGGATATTTCAGGAAACGTATTTTTAGATTAATCTTGAACATTTCAGGTACATGTAATTATATTTTTCTTTTGTTATTTATTGAAAAAAAAAAAAAAAAGAGAGAGAGCAAAAATCTGAAGTTGGTGGAGTACGGATTACAGTAGATGCGCTACGATAGGCTAATAAATAGGAACTCACCAAATTATCCTGTGAATATATTTTGATATTCAGCTAAATTCAGTTGAAAAGTTTTACGGTGTGTTACATACGGTACGATACCCTTCTTTCAAAATATAAATAACATGGCACGTAAAGTATTTCTTGAGATTAAAATAGGAGACATTGCATCTTATGAAGATGCTTTAAAAAGGTACAATAGCGCAAAAGTATGGGTCAAGCAATGGTATAGCACATATGGATTTGCTAGTGATGATCTTGATCAACTTGGAGCAGAAGAAAAAGAAACATTAAATGATATCTTATCAAGTGATCCTACAGCATCAAGTGAAAAATGGATTGTAGATGCACCTACTCCATTAGCAGGCGGCCAAGTAATTATTGAGCTCAATGATAAGGAATGCCCAAAGACAAGTGAAAATTTTATTCAACTTTGTGTTGGAGGTAAAATTGGTAAAAGCTCAAAAAAACCTTTGCACTACAAAGATACACGCATGTTTCGTCTTGTCAATGATTTTATGGTGCAAGGAGGCGATGTTACTCGAGGTAAATTATCTTATGTGTCAAAGTATGTAATTACAATATATCTAAATACTCATTATACAAAGGTGATGGATCTGGTGGTGACAGTATCTACAATGGCAAATTCAACGATGAAAAACCTGGACTTAATAAGAAATTTCATGCAACTGGATTAGTCGCAATGGCAAATTCAGGTAAAAACTCAAATACATCGCAATTTTTCATTACACTCAGTGATAAACATGCACAATTTGACAAGATCAACGGAAAATATGTTATCTTTGGTCAAGTTATCGAAGGTTTAGATGTCTTGAAAGCTATTAATCAAGTTCCCCAAATCAAAGAACAACCCCAAACCACAATTACCATTGCAAACTGTGGAGAATATTCAAAATAAATAAACAATAATAATAACAAGAAAACAACAACAATTTATTAAATATAACAGATTTAAAAGCAATATTGTACAAGATTTGTTCAACTAGTTCGATTCCAGTTACTTGATTTTCGATAAGTCAGGATTACACCACATTTCTAACAAAAACAAATGCTTAATTTTGTAAGCAAGCCAAAATAAGAAATGGGGGTGCTCCCTATACTTTTCCTTTGGAAACAAACATTTCCTCCCACAAAACGGTGAATAGTTTCCTCAGGAACAGGGTTGCCTGATAATGTTCGGCAATGAAGACGTCTACCTTATGGAATAGCTCTATCAATTCGAATGTCTTCGGACTCTGTGATACATGCAAAGTATAGGTGTACAAGCATGTTTAAAACCATAATAATAAAAAGAGACGATAATATATCAGCTCTCAACTATAATAGAAAATCAGGATCAAGAATTACCATCTCTTTATTAGATGTTCAAATGTGGGGTTTATATATAAGCTTAGTATGAGGCAGTTAAGGATAGTGACAGGATATACCGTATGTATATAGAATCATAAATAAACCTCGTTGATTAGAGCTTCTAGTCGATACATTTCATAGATTGTGAGTTGACATGTCTATTGCTGGGTAAATTGTCTTTCCAATAGTCGATATACCCATATCTTATTGAATATAGAATGTCTTTTGCAGTGTGTAACTTGCTGGAATGAAGAAGACAATAATATTACCTTGTATTATGCATCATCAAAGCAAAATTAGAATAGCAAGGTCAATTACCATTACCAATATTAAACCAAAGTAAAATCAAGCGTCATTGCTTTTCCGTGGCAAGATAATTTAGCAAAAAACGACGATGAAAGACGTTCAAGTAGTGCTTCCATCGATGTGTAATGAGCCAAGCATTTCAGTTTCATTCATGCAAAACGTTGCTTCATTCCTTACATAAATATTACAAGGAAATCATTATGTAATCCTTTGTAGATTTATCTGTCTTTTTACTCTCCCTTTTGCTTTTATTTATTTACTAATAAGAACACCAACCTCCATCAATCCAGTGATCACCAATTTACAATAACAAGAGTAATATCTGTAAGCACATTATCTACCTTTGTTATTAGTCCAAAATGATAAATCATTATACGATGGTATTCTGATGTTAAGGTCCCTTTATATTGACTCGTTGGTATTGGAAGTGTCTGGTCTCATGCATGACTTTTTTCTGCTTCGTTGAAGTGATGAATTTCCAACAAATTTAGATGTACTCCAAGAACCTTCCCTATTTCATGAAGAATCTCTTCAAGGTGTTAATGTAGTTCACTCTGGTTTTCTGGTATTACCTGAGTACAGGACAAATCATGAAAACTATAGCTCTGACGAAACCGATTCCGACAATGGTGGTGGCCTCACCCCCTCTACATCCCGCAGAAAAAAGGCCCAAAGAGAAAACCACATCAACATCAGGCAAGAGACAAAAGTCAGCAGCAGCATAAATGTAGTACAGCTCGCTATGATTAATATTTTCAACCATCAATTTATTTTATATGCATACGCAATCTTATAAATAGAACCCATCTTAATCACCGGCAACACATTTGAAATGCTTTACAAACGGCATAAAAGAACCCTTCAACTGAAGCCGAGTTATACACCTTATTACAACGTAAGCAAAAACGATTTCATCATAGAATCCAGATACTTAATCTGTGTATACCCATAATTCAGCAAACAGTACAGAAAAGTTTAGCATTAGGTTTCCATTTTTTTTTTAAAAAATAAATTTAATGACAATCAAAAACGAAGCATGTACGAATTTTATGAGTCTGCCGCCAGCTTTAATTTGCAGCCAATTTCCGTTAATGTGTAAAAATTGTAATATTTGAAATAATCATATCAATGACAATAAATTTACAAGTGATAAAGTAACCCGGAAAAAAATGTATTTTAATATATAAATTAAAAAAAAGTTATATTTACTCCTGGGATCTAAGACGAGCACCAGCGTTGATAACCTTGACGTTGAGTTGAGCAGCACGTTCGAGGAGAGCAACACGCTTCTTGGAGGAAACGTTGTGGGCGATCTCAGCAGCATAAGAACGGTTGTGCATCAACAAAAGGTTGAGTTCACGGACGTTGGAGACGACGAACTTGCGGAAACCGTTGGGCAAAAGATCACGGGTCTTCTTGGCAGAACCGTAACCGATCTTGGGCATAGGAGCTTGACCCTTGAAACGTCTACGCATGTTACAATCGATACCCTTGGGCTTTCTCCAAGATTCCTATATATGTAGATTTGCATTTAGTTTCCATATTTATATCCAAAAACGTTTCTATATACTACTTACACCAACACGCATGAAACGGTTAGATTGGTGACGCTTGAAGGTAGCAGTACGCTTCTTCACGATGGTGTGCTTTACGGCAGGAGTGACCATTTTTAAAGCTACAAGAGAAAGAGAGGTTTAATACTCATGTTGCTTTGACATAGGACGGTATTAGTAGAGAGATGGCCACTAGTTCAAATCCAATTTCGTTTACATGTCAAGTGTAAATTTCTATGCTACAAATTCTTTGAAATGTGAAAAATCCTCGGTGTAAATAATTCTCGAAATAAAATTTGTGTTCATCCAACTTTTTGCACACATTTGAATCTGGCTAAATCGACATAATCATCGTCTATCTGGAAATCGACAATTTGATGGATGGATTGATGGACATCTCTCTACTACACATTTAAAACAGTATATTACCTTCTTAGTGATGCTGGAAGAGGAGGATCTTGTGCTTGATGCTTTGATTAAGATTTTACAAAAGCTTTGGGTGCGTTGATCCCCTATTCCGGATATGAGATGCTGTGTTCCGATCCGGAACATTCTATTAAAAGCATACATTTGATGATGTACAAGTCCCCCATGTATTGTAAAAAGCAAAAAAAAGAGAATAACAAGCAACTCCGATGTAACGAAAACAACAACTAAAGGTTCTTGTTCATTTTCTCTTTCTACCACCCCACTCTACTTAAATTAAAACTATTATATAAAATCATGGCTGGTTCTGCTGCAGGAGGTTTAGGATTTCACCCACATTTCGCTGGATTCACTCACCGTTTCGTTGGAAAGGCATTAGGTGCCACCATGTGGTTCTGGATGATGTACCGTGCTAAACAAGATGGCCCTGTTCTTTTGGTAAATTTATATTTGAATATTTAAATATGTGTATATTAACTAGTTTATATTAGGGTTGGAGACATCCTTGGGATCATCACGGAGACGACCATCATGACGAACACCATTAAATACCGATTTAATTTTTTATTATCATATATATATTATTTTTGAATAAACAAAATGGATGGCTTTGCGTTTGTTTTACCCCACAAAATACAAAAAAAAACATTGCACTAGATTATTGACGACCTCTGGTTTGTCTTTTGAATCTTGTTTCTCTTCGCATACGTCTAATCATGAACAAGGAGAATTTAGCACAGAATTGTCGATTTGCAAATACAAAAAAAAAAAAACTACTAACCTAATATTTCTTTCTTGAGCTATCAACAATTTCTCTAATTCATCATTTGACAGCATATCCATATGAGGAACCCAGTGTTTAGCCTCTTCGACAGGTCTAAATCCACTATCAAGATTTGTTCGAATTTCAGCGTCAATCATAAACTATTTAGCAAGCATGGTTAAATATCCTACAAAAGAGCAGCTAAATCAATACAAAATATACCTCATCTACCAATTGCTTTTTGTGTAAAAACAATTGTTCTCGAATCGCATGGGATATAATAGCAACATATTCTCCTCCTACACCAAGTTCAGAAGCTAATTGACGACTAAATACTTCAGGACCATTTGTTTTTTCATTTTGCAATTCCCATTCAAATTGATCTCTATAATTAACTTTGCCAACTTGTAAATCAAGCTTGCAAGTAAAATATTAGTCTTTAAACAATATAATTTGTATGCAATATATTGTATTTTACATTGATAATGACTCGTGTATGTTCAGATGGTAATGTAGCTTGACTGTAGGTTTCAAAATCTATGATTTGAGCACGGATGGAATCGGCAATGGGTTGAATAAATTTATGGATTGATAAGTCAAGATCTTGACATAACATTGCAGCAAATCTATCAGGTGTCAAATATTGTTCATTTAAGTTCCATAAAAATCTATCTCTCAATTTGATAGAATCAATATCAATATCTAATCGAACTGGCACCAAATTCTCTTCAGTTTCTGATATCTTACTCAAATCTTGATTTGAATACACCATTTCATTTTTACGACGGATAACTTTGGGCCAATCTGATGGAGGTGGAGGTGCTGCAATAGACGGTTTCATAGCAGCAGCATCATTAGCATTCTTATTCATGCTACTACCTTTTTTAGCATCTCTATTTTGTTCATTATTATATTCATCATCCATTTCATCGTCATCATCATCATCAGATTCTTCCATCAATTGATCGAATTCATCTTCGGATTCATTTCCTCTGAAACGCGTCTTTTTTGTAACGTAAGATTCGGGTAATAATAAAGCATTGTCATCAGAATGTTTAAGTCTGGCAGGATATGTAGAAAATACGCCTTGAGTTCTTTCTGATGGCATTATATTTGACATGAGGGGATAAGCAACCTGAGGATGAAATACCCGTTGTGCTGGTTGCTGCTGATTTTGTTGTTGTTGTTGTTGTTGATACTGTTGCATTAAATGAGGTGGAATCTGATTATTTTGCATTTCGATGAATTGAAAAAAAAAAAAGAGAGATAAAAAAGAGAGAAGGGGGCTTTTTTCTTGTTTGTTTACATGGACAAAAAGGGTGTGTATTTATGTACAGAATCTACAGTATTTTATGTTTGTGTGCGTGATTTGACAATGTCTTCATGCTTTGTATAAGTAGATCGATGTCGATAACCTTCTTATATACGAACAATGTATACTTGATATTGGATCATTAGATTCTGAAATCATAAACTGAGTATAGCTATTCATGCGGACGTAGCAAAAATTATCAAATAATGCTATTTTTGTGTAATTTTGGTAAAACAATAGAACAAGCAAAAAATACCAAATGAAAGAGCAACATTTAGCAATCATATTTCATTATAATATAGAGTAGTAAATTCAGGTCAATTAGGCATGTAAAAATTCATTAAATGACTAGATTATGATATTTTGGCATGCATAATTATGATTTATTCTTCTATAAATTATGTTGATCTTACATTATTAAAGTATTTGGGTGCCGCTAATGGTAACCAAGCAGATTGTATAGCAGAAACACCTCTCACATAATGTTTAGTAGTAAATACTAATTCATTATACAAAATACCTTCAACACGTTTACCAAACATGGCAGAACCTGGATGAATTTTGACTAATTGGCTGCCTGCAACACTTTTATAAGATCCATCAGGTTGTAATAAAGCAGTATTTTGAAAGAATCCAGTCAAAAAGCATTTCAAAACGTTGTCTGTATCTGATCCACATGTACTATTAGGATTCATATCAATTCTTTCACAAAATCGCACCAATTGATCTCGAACTTCTAATGCAATCTTGATGTTTCTATTATTGATAAAATTCTCTTTGCACCATTCAATATCGCCCTTGACTTCCCAATATGACTTCAATACATTTAAAAGCGTTAAATGATCTCCATCAGGATGAATAAACTTTTTTCTAGCTTCAGATGCTTGTTCTCTTTTATCAGATGGTGTGAAAAAGATGGAATCCACAGATAGTAATGAAATAATGGCAATAACTTCCAATGAGCAGCCGTATTCTTTGGATTGAATCAATACTTTGGAATACGTAGGATCCAACGGGAATTCAGCCATCTGTTTACCCAAATCAGAAAGGTTACCTTTATCACCAATAGCACCCAATGCATACAACTCTTCTAATGCACGCACCAACGATGCTCTTGAAGGGCGATCCATATAATCAAATTCCAAAACATTCTCGATACCTGTTGCTTTGAGTGAAAGTACTGCTGCTGCTAAATTACAGCGACGAATTTCAGGCACAGTATCATCTTCTAAATCCCTAAAAGCACCTTCTGTATACAAACGATAACACACACCAGCAGCTTCTCTACCAGCACGACCTGTACGTTGCCATGCAGAACTTTTGGAGATGGGGTGAAGTAGCAATGATTCTACACCAATTTTAGGGTTGAATCCTCTTAATTTAGCAAGACCACAATCAATGACATATTTGATACCAGGAATGGTGATACTAGTTTCTGCGATATTTGTTGACAAGATAACTTTACGAGTATTTTCAGGGGCAGGGTCAAATACCTTTTGTTGCTGTGATGGAGGAAGAGCAGCGAATAAAGGACATGCCAACAAGCGTTGTTGTTGAGGGCGCAATTGAGCAGAATATTCATTAACCAAAGCTGTTAAACTCTCAATGGCATCTTGACCTGGCAAAAACACCAGAATATCACCCTTTGGATTATTGACATGTATTTGAAATATGCTCACTAAACAAGCGTCTAAGTAATCTGCTTGAGGTTCGACTGTAAACATGGTATCCACGGGGTATAAACGACCGGAAACATACAAGATCTTTGCATTGTTGAAAAATTCACTAAACTTTTCGGCATCCAATGTAGCACTCATAATAACAATCTTTAAAGGTTGAATCGATTTGTCCTCGGCATGCTTTTGCAATCTCACTTTTTGAATCTTTTTAATCATACCAAACAACATGTCAGTTCTAAGAGTACGTTCATGCGCTTCGTCCAAAACAATAACCTTGTATCGCAATAAAAGCTCGTCGGATAAAATCTCTCGAAGAAGCATACCGTCGGTAAGGTATTTGATGATGGTTTGTGGACTAGATGTGTCGTCAAAACGCACTGTGTAACCCACTTTGGATCCTAACCTTGTCATGGTTTCTTCGGCAACACGTTTGGCTAAATTGACAGCTGCTACTCGACGAGGTTGAGTTACTGCAACGCCGCCTAATTCTTTGGATGCTAATCCGGCTTCGATCAAAAATTGTGGAATTTCTAAATGTATATATGAGATGATTAGTTTTTGCTCTGTTCTTTTTAGTTTTATGAAAGTGCGCTGTAAACTTACGAGTAGTTTTGCCAGATCCAGTTTCTCCCATCACAATTACTGTATCATTTGACTCCAAACATTGGATGATTGCATCACGGCCTATTCGTTCAAATTGTATAAGCTATAAACGTCAAATATATATACACACTATGTAAATCCTCATACCTGTATAAATAGGCAATTGCTTTCTAAAAGCCAGCATCTCTTCCTTCTTTTTGATAAAATCAGCATGGCTCAAACGTTGGGTTTTAGCATTGAATTTTTCTTTTTTGTTGTTATTGTGCTTTCTTTTTTTATTCTCGGTTTTTGAATCTTTAAATTGCCATTCAGCTTCATTTGCAGGATCAGTTTCTTGAAAATCTACAACTCTCTTCATTTTATATTGTTAAATGTGATGTAAGGCAAGTGCAATGCTTTCAATTTTTTTCGTTATTTTTTTTCATGATTGCTGGTAGTCACAGGCATCTCTTACCACAGTCCCAAATCAAGGTACACAATTGTTGAGTAAAGGGTAAACACTGAATTCTTGGTATTAAAAAGGCCATAAAAAAAAGCCATACATGTAAAACAGATGTTATCAATTTATTATTGGTACTCTATTATAAAATAACCATAGATTAAGTGCTTGAAAAAAAACCTTGAAAAGTTAATAATTCAGTTTCTGGCTGTGAAATTTCATTTAGTGGTCCTACCGCATTTGAGCAGGATTTTCGTATGAAAAATGCAGTGTTTGATAAATCAATCGAAAGATCTTGGCCTACTAATTATTTACAGCTACATTATCATGTGAAAATCATTTTAATTTCCTGATAAATATCATTTTATCCCATTATTTTCTTTATTTTCGTACAAAAACTAGCTGAAAACTTGAAATAAACCTATGACATTTGAAGTAAAGCAGCACAAACATTGATTTCATAAAAATCGCAATTGGAAGACGTATAAATCAATCAAGTTGACTAAAATATCAGTACTGACGATGCATTTATAACCAAAAATCCACTTGAATGCAATAAATTCAATACTCATTTCTAGTTACTCTAGACAGTTTCGAGATGGCAGAATCAGTCCAAACCATTCCTGAGATTCCGCATTTACATCCTGTTGCATTTTTTTCAAAAAATTTCGACCTTTGAAAATTGAGCGATTTTTCAAATTTTCCATGAGTGGTAGTGCGTCCAAATTGATCAAAATCGCTTTTTCGAAATTTTGAGCCCGAAAAAAAGAGATTTCACAATACATTATTAATAAAGATTGACCAAAATTCTTCAGGCTTTTACATCCAATTGCTTTTATTGATTTCTATTTATTGTGTTTATTGACTTTTTAGCAAAAAACTGTTTTTTCGAAAATCCAATTTTTATTAATATTTTTGGTGAAGTTTTTGTTTACAAAATACATCATTAGAAGCGCAATAAAAATATGTACTGGTATTAATTAATAATCTACATGTGCTAGCTAGAGTGATTCTTGAGAAATTTGTAGAAAAGTGATAATTTTTTTATTGAAACCTCTTGATTTTCTGTTTTCAGAGAAAAAAGTTGATCGGACATTGAATTGGTTTTGACGACGACTCATTTTCAAACGTTGATTTGACATGTTTGAAGAATTTTTTTAACTATCGAGAGAATAATCATCATGCCCTTAACGTGCAATTCCATCTGATCCAGTGTTTAGTAGATGATTACGTTTTTAGTTTTCAAAAAACTAGAGAAAATTAATGTTCTGATATTATTCGAAGAAGAAGAATGAATTTTAGAAAGGGCATCAATGATATTAACTTAACAAACATTACTTGCTAATCGTCATATATTGCCTTCATGCGTAATGGAATGATTTATACAGGCATTTTACACATGTTTTGGCTATTCTGCACATATACAGTTGTTTTAAAAGTAATTATAAATTTAATTGGTATTTTATTCATTTAAAAAGATTCGCAAGGTTTCAGTTTCTTTTCTTAATGCTTCTAATCGTGCTTCTTTCTCGATCACTCTATCTGTAGCGTTTCTTAAAGCAGCCATTGATTGCTCGTACATGTTGTCATATTGTTTAATAATTAGGCCAGTAGGTGTCATGTTGGCTAGTAAATGATTGCTAAATGAAAAAAAAAAATATTTAGCTTTTGATGATTAATACAAACAAAAAGCATTTACCTAGATTGATCTGATAATTTGTAAGGTGTATTTGACATGAAATTCTTGTAGCCAAGTGTACTTTCAGTCATATTTGTGATATCAATTGGTAATTTTGCATCTGGTGATTTCATATCCCAAAAAGCAAATTCACAAGTTTGTGTTGATTTGTCGGCAACTGCATTAAGATTAGATGATATGATTGCAATGCAGCCATGTGGTATATTTTGAGAGTATGATTGCATCCATAATTGATCTCGTACAGATAACGAAACATTTGTTTGTCTTCTGAATTTAAAATACCCTACTATAGATGAAAGGTCTTTTTGCTGCGCTTGAACAAGGCTTTTATTGATAATGCCTTGATTATCGTAAGGCTTTTCTTTTAGTATTTGATAGCCATGGATGACTTTTATATACATGTATATATTTAAATATTAATTGCTGTGCTTTTTATATTTAATAATGAGGCCTTACTGATAAAATCTTCTCGTCTTTCATAAGCTTGTTCAGATGTATCATCGTTTGTCAATGTTGTTTTAAAAGATAAAACGCCTAAAAAAAAGCCTTCCTAAATACACATGTAGGTTAGTTTATGTTTATAAAAATTTTTAATTACACACAATGTCAGTTTTGGAGTTTGCACATTCGTATAATAAAGTGGATAGTACAGTTCCACTTAAGCGAACAGAATAAGCCATGGTCTCAGAAAAGATAGAACAAAAAGAAAACGTAAAAAAAAAAAAAAAATAGAAACAAAAAATTTATTTAATGAGTAATTTATGCTTTGGTGTGAGAAAAGGAAAAAAAGGAGAGGGAGAATATATTACAAACGGAGAGTGTAGAGTTAATGAGCAGAGATAATCTATAGAATTGAGTTTTTTTATTTATGTCTCAACTTTGAGCTTCTTGGATGTAAGAGGATGTTCACTATAAGGATATGTTCTCTTTTCAAAAGATCTAAGTTATAAAGCTTTGTTAGTTAAAAATGTCTAATTCGAAATAAATAAACAACTTACCCTCCTGATCCTCCTCCTGGCGGTGGTGGTGGTGGTGGTGGTTGTCCTCCTCCACTGGATTGAGGTCGCACACTCAGTGGCGATGGACGATAATCTCTTGCGTTTGATGGCCAATGGAATGCACTTGGGTTTGTAGGTGTAGAAGAAAAGTTTAGTGGACTAGGTAATTCATTTTGTTGATAAAATTCAGGATAGAATGTAGATGGAGAAGGTAGATTTTGAGCAAATTGAGATGGTAAAGCAGAAGGTGGGCCGACAACAGTAGCAGATCGGCTTGACTGCATCTATTTGGAAGGTTAATAAAATAAAAAAAGACAAATTTATTATGATCTCTTTACCTGTTGAGGTTGCGGTGGTTGTTGTGGTGGTGGTTGTTGTTGGGCACGTTGGTCAGGATTATAATTTGTAGGTTCAGGGCTTTCATTTGGAATATGTACTCGAAGATTTGGTCTTTTTGCAGCGTCATTTTTAACATCAAATTCAGAAGAAGGAGATGAGATAGGCATAGGTGGAGGCATTGAATTTTCTTTAATTGATGAATGGTGTTGTTGGTGTTGTGGAGGTGGTTGTACATACATTGGTTGAGGTGGAGATGGATAAGTCATTGTATTGTGTCCTTGAACTACAACTTGCTGTTGTTGTCGAGGAGGAAGCGGAGCATACATTATTGGCCGTTGTGGTTGTGGTTGTGGTGCATAATTTGGATTTGGCTATATATAATGTGTGAGTGGGTTTACTATTGGATGAAATAAAAAACTTACCATATACATTGGATACATTTCATAAGGTGGTATTTGACGTTGAACCATATTTGGATCAGCTGTTGAAGCATTATAATCCATCATCGGTGTAGAATTCGGTTGATATTGTTGAGATTGAACAATTTGATATGAATCTTTTTCATCGCCATCAGATAAATCATGAGAATTATCATCGTCCCCTTTTTCGCTTGCATTAGTAAACTATAGTAGGGTTAGGGTTAGGGTTAAAAATTGCAAAAATACAGAAAAAAAAAAATACATACATCGTCATTAGATTTACTTTCATATGGTTCATCATACTAAAATAGATTTTTGTTGATAAAATGTAAATAAAAATGGTTAAACGGTATAGTCATTTCCTACTAACCTCTGTATATCTCATTAAAACTTTATCAATATCTGTACTGGCATACTGTACAAGCTTATTATTTGAATTGTTTAAAATGATTAATGCGATTTCACAGTTACAAAGAACACTGAGCTCGTAAGCTTTCTTCATAAGGCCATGCTTTCTTTTTAAAAATGTAACTTGTCTGTTACGATCATCAGTGATAGGTTGAATTCTGATCTTTTTACGGCCCATAATTTATTAATAAAGAAGAGGGTATATCTGTAAAACTATTAACTAAATGAAATTAAAAGAAATTATATGTTCATTACCTTTTTTTCTTTTTTTTAAATGAAAAAGAAAAAGAGAAAGGGAAAATAGAAAAAAAAAGAAATAGAAATAGCAACAATGTATAAATAGAAAACAAATTAATATTTTATTGGTTAATCTATTTTTAGATCAAGTCATGTACTGGTTTGGTATAAACATGTATTGTAAAAGCGGTTCAAGTCAGACATTATAATACTTCCAGCATTGGCCACATTAAGTGATTCAACTGAAGAATCCATTGGTAAGGACACTCTCAATTCATTAGAAAATGCATCATCTACGCCATGATGTTCTGAACTAAGAATCAATGCTATTTTCCTAATAGGTAATGACTCTGGTTTGTTCCAAAACCATACTCCTGTTCCTGGTACTGCATTTGAATGTTTTTCTGGGGACCAAATCTCGACATTTTGTGATTTTGTTGGCAACATGTCTGCTACAATTGGCGTAAACCCATTCTTTTTTAATTGATCCAATAATTGATTTGAATTTACAGTTGTATGTGGCCAGCTTAGACTCAAACCTCTACTTGCTCGAATGCATTTGTCATTATATAGATCACATGAATGATGAGTAATTAAGCCCGACTTCCATCCTAATGCCTTGGCTGTTCTTACAAGCGTACCCAAATTACCGGGATCAGATATTCTATCAAACACCAAGATACGATCATTATTAAATATTTGAGCATCATCATGATCGTAATGAGGGATTATGGCTTCTGCAAAGATATCATGGTTACCCGGTTTAGATGCTGTGCCTAATATCCGTCTAGCAAGGTTGATATCAGTCACGTAGTATTGTTGAGCTGGAAACTGCTCAGGCTGTTTAATAACTTGAAGAGAGGGAGATTGAATGTCTGCTTCTGTGTCCAAGACTTTCTTGGCGGTCACTATCATTGATTTGAGCTTGATGCCCTGGTCACGAACTTCTTGTACGGTCTTGTAGCCTTGTATCATTACATTACCATGGTCTAATCTATATTGCTTCTTCTCTCTTAAAGCAATAAGATGCTTTACTTTTTGATTATGTTGGCTTGAAAGTCGTTGGAACAAACTTGGCAATTGATATTTACTTGTCATGAGGTGCCTCTTTTTTTTCAAGGAGCATATGAAAGGAAACAAGGTTGACTAATTAACGATTGGAGATTCAAATCATACAATTTTTTTTAGTTGTTTTTGGGATTCAATTTATTTAGCTTGCCGTGATTTAACCTGTGTGGTAATTATATAGCATTTATAGAAATATGTCAGATTATTAATACGTTTTTTTTTGAAATATGAAGCCATTTTTGTTTATTAAAGCAGGACAAAGAATTATACAATTATATTTTCTATACCTATAATATAGAAAAACAGATAATGATAATTTCACTGGTTTCATTTTTTCATTCAACAT
Organism: Mucor racemosus; assembly: GCA_027405735.1. Classification (NCBI taxonomy): domain Eukaryota; kingdom Fungi; phylum Mucoromycota; class Mucoromycetes; order Mucorales; family Mucoraceae; genus Mucor; species Mucor racemosus. The sequence goes on from JAPEHQ010000018.1 coordinate 304,924, forward strand.
TTCATTAGCAAATTTACTCCTGTAATTTAATCATTATATGAGTTGTTGCTCCTTTCATTCTCTTTCTCTTTCTTTCTCTCTCTCTCTCTCTCTTATTTACCGTTCAAAATGCTATTTCTATAAACCTTTTTCAATCCTCACAATAAACCCAAATGACGCTTTTGATGAGGGTTGGGATTCCCTTAATTTTATTCTTCTCAAATGCAATTAATTTACGTAAAACTTAATTGATTTTGTAGCACATTGTGGTTTAAATAAAAATAAAAATCCTTGTAAAACATTCCATTGGTAACTGTTTCAACCTTTATAGATATACTAATTGTGCAACGTCGCTTAGTCAAAAGAGATATCAGTATGCAAACGCTCCACATTCAGCCCCCATTCATGTTACTGTAAATTGTTGTGTACATATAGTAACTGTGTACAAGGACACGTGTAAAAGAGCTTAATTTTGCAGTCTAGCCTCATCATTATAGTATATATTATCTTTACATCTAAACTGTCAAATCAATTTTGCTAACTGACCTTCGGCTTGTTGTTTATAACGTATCAGCTTGCATTGAAATGTGTAATATATGTACTTGTAAGCCAATTGATAGTGATATACACAAATCAAACAAAATATCGTATTAGATTATAATTACATGATTGCTAAATATATAGTTCCTGTCAGCAATTTATATATATGCTGTGCCACATTTAAAAATATTCATTCATTCTTTTATTTTTAGATTCAAGAATATTGTTGTTAATTTGATACTGCATTGATCCTCAATAAGTTTTGTGGCTACTATGACAATAACAATACAGTAGCGTGCGACAAGTTTTGACATTTTTGATAAGCGGTTCATCAATCGGCAAATACAATTAATTAAGAATATTGCATACTTTCAAAGGATTCTCCTTTGTGTTCAAGTAATTTTCACATATATTTTTTTGCCTGATAATGTTTTTAAGCATGTAATAATTACTATTTTATTTTTTAGTAATGTTCAAAGTTTCGAATTAAGGCATGTGTTTGAAAAGTAGACTTCTTTCTCGAAATCTGTCTTTTTTTAAAACACCGACAAATTCAGGAACAAATGTTTGTTAAACCTTTCCTGTCTAGATAAATAGATTAATTATTGCATAAGCAACTTATCAATGATACTCTTTGGACTGACTTTGAAGCATATGTACCTTATATTGGTTGCAGTAACCCCTTACACAACATATGAAATGAAACTAATTGGGTTAGCATATGCATCAATTGTTGTTTCCTCAAATGATACATTTTATTTTTTTCTCGGACATCAAGGAGTTTTTTTGTGTTCATTTATGTTTAAAAAAAGATAAAGGTCATCAGCCTCGAGAGGGGCAGTAGTAGATCAATGTTGCATACTACATAAATGCCGAACATTCGGCTAAATTATATCCTGTATTTTCCAGAAAAACCGTCGTTGTGTGACTTTATGAAACGCAGGAGTTTGCTAAAAACTCTCTTTGGTGGAAGCACATACAGTTTGTGTGTAAGCGCATTAATCATTATGGCAGCAGGTTCAACCGATGATGAACTTGAAATACCCTATTACGAAATACCGCCAACTTATGAAGAATTTTTAAAGAACCATCTCATTCCTAACAAACCTTGTATAATTGGAGCTTGTTTTACTCGTGATTGGAAAGCAAACAAAGAATGGATTGTTCCCGTCGTCCACGATAATGAGCAAGAGCCTAAATATAAACCCAATTATATGCATTTACGTAAACAATACGGCACTGCTCAAGGTCAGGTTGCTCGATGCAATAAGCGGCATTTTACGGATCAAGAACGCACCGAAATGTCATTTGCAGATTTTTGTACGCAATGGGAAAAGGATGATGGAAAACCTTCGCTTGATTATCTTAAAGATTTGCATCTACAAAAAACTTTTCCTGATGATAATTTTTACACTGTGCCTAGTTTGTTCGAAGGTTTGTTTGTATACACATGCAACATTTTCAAGGAGCAAAAGAAATTAAAGCTTGTATAAATTAGATGACTGGCTTAATGAGTACTGGTTGCAGCAAAAAGGAGACGACGATTACAGATTTGCATATTTAGGAGGCCATACAACATTTACACCACTCCATGCTGATGTATATAGATCTTTTTCTTGGTCTAGCAACATTTGTGGTATAAAAAAGTGGACCATATTTCCACCTGGACAAGAAGACTTATACAAAGATAAATTTAGTAACTCGGTATATGACATACGTGATGTGGATTTGGCACAATTTACAAAGTTTGATCGAGTTAAAAAGGTTGTAATTTACCAAAAAGATGGCGAAACTGTGTTTGTCCCCTCCAATTGGTTTCATCAAGTAGAGAATATAGGCGCTGCTATATCTATCAACCACAACTGGATTAATGCAAGTAATATCATGTTGACATACGAGTCTTTACGAAAGGATTGGAATGATTGTAAACATGCTATTGAGGATTTAGAAGATACTATGCCGCCTGTGGAATTCTTGCAGGAATGTCAAAATTTGCTATTGGTGCATAGCGGTTGGGATTGGCGTATATTTTTGAATATGGTCGCTCATATAGTTGCAAATAGAATTGAAGTGCCAAATATACCTATAAATCAACCTGATTTGGGATGGCAAATGGATCGTATAGAAGAGGTTTTGAAGCAATGGGAGATAGATGAGCCTCGCTTATTAGAGTATTTTAAAAACAGCGATTTATTTGATACCTATTTGCAACTTAAGTCAAACATAACAATCATTAAAAGCAATAACGACAGCAAGCATCAGTAAAATTAATAATAAAATTCATTCATTCAGTCAGTCAGTCAATTGGTTGAAGTTACCCTTTCTTCTTATTTTTTGATACCTTATTGATCCTTTTAAATCAACATCCCATTTGATGTACAATATTACATATTGTGCGGTCAAAACCCCTAATATATATGTATATTTCCAATGCATTTGTCATAACCATTACAAAAACCATAAAATCAAAATTATGTCAGATTATTTCATATATAGCCATTTTGTGTAAATAATCTCGATTTTATAAATCTCTGCAGAGTATTTTGTAGTATTAAATGTGTAAAATACGGAATGTAAACTATCAGACACTTCATGCATATTAATAATAATGGTAAGTATTATCACTACCATTATTTACAATTGCGGTCTTCGTCATAATCTCACATAATGGCGAAAAATGATGCAGAAATTCCTATACATAATCACAGATATTTTTTACCAACCATGAAAATTCTTAAAGTAATAACATGTCGCATTAATATTAACCGTATCAAAGCTTCTAGTACTCCTAATATCTATAAACATAGCATTTGCAAGATGGTATATCGTTTTAATTGATCAGAAAGACAACATCGAGTCTTTTGTGTGTTGTATTTTTTAACATTACAATATGCGCCTGATATCTAGTATTTATTCGCAATATTTTTCTTGATTCTAGTAACCGTATTACGTCCATAATCACCTGATTTTGCTTTGATTATATCATCTACAGTATACAGTCTTGCGATAATAATTTTACTTTTCATGTGACACACAGCTTAAAAGAACTGAAAAAAGCGCATACAATTTACTTTAGCACGTTGAAAAGTAAACGATTGAAGCCAAATATTGAATTATTAGCAACACACTACTCTTATATGCCATATTTTCTTCAAAAATTGGAACTCTTTTAGATCAATATTTATTAAATATGAGCAATTTTCCAGTTGTTTCATTGTTTTAACGTGTCGCGGACAGATTTTTTGCTGTAAATTTATACATGCTCACTCAAAAACGGCTGTTTACTAATGAAATTTAAATATGTTATTTGTCAATTTACTGTGCATTTAGGACAATTTCAAAATTCAATTTCGAATTACAGATTGATTTTATAGGATAGTTCAAAGAATATCTGAAATATATTCCACTACTACTGCCGACCTGTGCTGCACAAGCTGATTTCGTTGTGCCCAGATGGGCTGCACACGAGCACAACGCTAAGCCTGTATGTGCAGAATTATAGATTCTGTCCATGTGCATAACATTAATCCCATGTGTGCATAATAGTATATTTGCCCATAAGCATATTATTATCCCTGTTTGTGCATAATAATAAAATCTGACCATGAGCATAATGAGCTGATCGTATGGGCACAAATTGGTTTGCACATGAACATCGTGCCGTTCTCAAAATTCCATTCCATTTTTTACTGGAATGAGTTTTTATATTGCATTTGCTTTGATTAATATAGATTATAGATAATACAATTCAATATGTTGTTGATGTAGAGCAGTACATGCAAGAGCCAATATATTTACACTTATTATCTTCATTTGTAAATATATTTATAGCTATAATGTTTCCAGCAACAATAGTTTTTGCTCGAGCATAAACTTAAATAACACTTACTGCTTACATTTATATGCAAGCCAAATCTAAGATTATAGATGTTACTTTATCACTCATAAAATTTAAACAAGTTAACCTTGTTTAGACTTACTATTTTAGTTTACGATTGTCAGCTGTAAAAAGATCTGTTTTCAAGTAGTATACAGTATACAGTAGCTACAATCAAAACTATGGTTATAACACGACAAAACATTAGATTATTCTTTTTTTTTGTTTCTATATCATTTGAAATGTTATCACTTTTCTGGAAAATTTCGTGGGTTTGTAACTAGTTCTACCTTTTTATTGGTTAGATATAAATATCATTGCCTTCGATTTGTTCTGGTAATCAAGAAATACGTCCAACAATACAGTAGTAAATAATGGTATTTGATCTTAAAATGCGGTTGAATGAAAATATCAGTCTCTAACATAACGACTGCTACCTATATTAAAAACATTAGTCCCTTATGTTAGCATGCGTATTCAGATAAAAGAAACGAATACCAGCTTGATAGTCTAATATGTCTTATCAAACGGTGAATATACCCTTAGAATATGGAAATAAAAAGAGAGAAACAACACACGTCAGAAAAGGATTTTCAAGGCTTTACATTATTTAGCGCATTTAGAACCCTGCTAAATTGTATATTTCAGCCAATGTAAAAGCAGCATTACAGCGCATGAATTATAAACTAAATAAAATAGGCAATATCTGTTACTACAGAAACATGCATTTTTCTACCAGAAAAACCGTCTATCATATCATACATTCACTAAAAAATTGCAAAAGCGAGCCTTTAGAGCGGCGCCGTAATTGAGCATAGCAAGACAGCAAGATTGAACGGCTAAGTCTCTTATATTATGGTATATCAGTTTTAAATAAAAAAGCATTTTTTTAACTTTTCTTATATTTAACCATGTACGGTCTGAAAATTCAGTTTTTGTAGCGGACATTTTCGGGGCTCCTTTTATCCTTACCAACACTAATGATTTTGATCAAAAAACAGAAAAATCAAATTTTGATACCAAAATCAACGTTTAAATATATTACATTATGAGAGGAAATTGTAGCCATAGCTAACGCAGATTTTATGAAAGCTTAATATTAAATGTTAAGTAATGAAACTTTGTACTTTTGGCCCAAAAACGGTTTTTTGGTTAAAGGATTTTCATTTAATATTTTGCAATAAAAATGTTTGTTATTTTTTATTGAGCAAATAGAGCGCTAAATTCTGCATATGTGTATATTTTTTGTTTTTATAATTGGTATTATAATTAACTCTAGATTTGCAAAATTAGAAAAAAAAAATTAAAAAATGTCAAAATTGATGATCTGGACAAGAATAATTTTCGAAATTAATATCCGCTTATAAGCCTTGTAAGTCTTAAAAATAAGAGATTTTATAATACTTGAGAAATTTTTCAAAAATTTATGATGCTGTATCCACTTGATTCAAGCTTATTGTTGTAAATATTTATATATGTCAATATTGTGTGGTAGTTTATTTGATGATGGTATAGTCTTACTCTATAATTATTGCATTAGAGGCAATTTACATTGAGTTTTAGTTTTATCTGTCCAATGTCCAATATCATCAACATAAACATGGCCATCATCACTGGGACCTATTGTCGCCTTTTACCCTCTTTGTCCCAAGCCAATTTATTCAAATATTTACCAGAACCAACTTAAGTATTTACAAATGGTTCCTCGGTATCTGCATTCAAATCAGATTGCAGTAAATAACAAAGTTGTTTACTAAAATAAAAAAATAAAAAAATAAAAGCAGTAGAAATACAATTATAATCAGCTAAAGTTTTTATTACAAAAGATTTCTGAAGATTTAAAATAATTGAAAAAGTATGAAGGTGTTTATAGCGATTTGGAGAACTTGGATACCATCAGACTTGAATGGTTGTATATTTAGTAATCTTCTAGTTTTGAGTACATTGTTATTGATTCAATATTTTAAGGGGTAAATCATGTAGAGCATTGACCATAAGGGATTGATGTCAAGTATGACAATATCGACCTTTTGGGAAATAGTTGTTTTGTTTATTATTGTTATATCTATTTTATGTAACCTTGAATTAAGGGGCAATTTTTTATATGCTTGAATCTTATTTATACTGATAGTGCAACTTCAATATAGGTGAGTAGTTGACTAAATTGATATTTTTGTTATTATTATTATTGATTTGGATAGAATCCTGTTTTGATATATATGTCATTTGTGTAATTGATTGCGCCGTGATCAACGATGCTATCATCTACACGACATGTATGGTTCAAAGAGGTATTTCATATTTTTAGCATGCGTTTGTTATTGTGTTCAATTGAAGCGTTTGTTTATTAATGTCGTTTATATTTCAAGTGGAATCATATTTTATGAGCGTCACTTGTTGGAAATTAGGTTATTTTATTATTATCAAGCGTTTTTAGTATGTAATTCCACTGCAATGGAGAAGATAGGCTTTATTACTAGAAAAACGTATAACTAATGGTAAAAGAAAGAACCAAGAGCTTCTAGGTCTTGGTTTAAAAGACTATTTATAAGAATTACGTTTCAATTTGAGTGTCGTATATTTTCAGGTTTGATAAATAATACTTAAAAAATAATATAATTAAAAGAGGATGAGTAATCGATCAGCTCTTCAACTGTATAATAAAAAAGAAGATATCTTTTTTTTAGATATAAAAGTATGGCCTTTTATATTGATTTGATATTGAGATCCTGAGATGTAATTTAATAAGGCACTATTTGTCGTTGTGCAAGATATAGATGTGCCTGGATCTGTCAAAAGGTTAAATAGAAATCTGAAACGGATATTCAAGCCTAACAAGGTTGTAGAACGTCTCACCAAAAAGGTTAAAGGTTAAAGCACAGAAGGATTAGTGACTGTAAACAAACTAGTATTTAAAATAGTATCTTGCTTTGTTATAATAAACAATAATCCTTTCCTTCTGATATTATATTGACTATATAACTAGGATAATCAGATCGACATATTAAACCATTAGATTTGTTTGATAGTAATCTATAGATTGAAATCGATCAATCATAATTTAACCGTTCTCGCAGAGCTTGTGAGTTGTCTTGTTTCAATGCTGCGCTAAATGTGCTTGGATGTTGATTTAATAGCTACTTGATGGATTGACCGCTGGGATGAAATAATATGGTGCCATAATTGAGGTCCAAGCGTTCTTGGTAATTACTGGATTAAACATAATACGCTAGGAGTTTCTTATATCCGATATCAAGAGTTTGTACTTCAATGAATGTCGTAGTCAATAGATTGTAAGATGTATTGATAATGTAAAAGGTGATAACATATGGTACTTCTTGGTGACATACAACATAGTACCGTGACTTAAAGTTGAAACGAGAACGAAATTGACCCTTTTAGGAAACCTCGATAATTGCATCTCAAAAATGGTCTTCTCTAGAGCAATGTTATTATGAATAAATTCCTTCAAATCAAACAAAACAAAAGTCAATTGTTTATTATTATATATTTAAGTACGAAAAATATTAATATCTTGTGTTACATCACTTAGCTGCTATTACTTCGGCACATCTTGAAGGCATTGAAGCAACCAGTGTTTCTAGATAACTTGGGTTAATGTTCGCCCATTCTTCTCTAACAATCTTTTCAAACTCTTTTATATCGGTTACATTGATGCAGCGCTTATTGGACCGCAATTTGAGGTAACCCCATATGTGCTCTATGGGGTTCAAATCGGGGCTGTTTGGTGGCCATGTATCAAAACCCTCCACCATACATAGTCTTCTTCTTGTGCCACTTCGCATATTGCCCAGTATGTATAGGAGCACCGTCCTCTTGATAAATAAAGTCTTGGTCGAATACATAGCATTGTGATTCCAACCAATGGATTGCTTTATTTGCAAGCAGATCGACATACTTATCCTGGTTTAAAACGTCATGCAAAAGCACAATTGGACCAAGACTTTTAGCATAGAAGCATCCCCACATCATCAAAGATCCTGTTCCAAATTTCAAACAACCAACTTTATGGCGAGCCTGTAAACCTTCTCCAGGATACCTGAAAACATTGACGCCTGGTGCCCCCTTTTCCAACTTGAGCATAGACTCATCTGTCCAAATAACAGACTCCCATTGTTCAATGGTCCAGTTTTTTTTATGCTGACACCATTCAAGTCTACTTTTGATTTGAGAAGGTGTCAAATTAGGTACTTCAGTAATCTTGTACTGATTGAACCCCATTTCCTTCATATATTTTTTGTACGTTTCTAAACAGATATCCAATCCTGATGACACAGCTGACTTCCATTGCTCTGTGAAGTTATCAGTAGAATTTGTACAAATTGCCAATCTCAAATGGTTTTTTTGAGTCTCTGAGACCTTTCGCTTGGCTCCAGGTCTCTGTGCTGGCAATAAATGGAGACTTGGTATCCAAGTATCGCTTTACTATATTTGCTACAGTAGTTTTACCAATGCCAAATTGAGTTGCAATGGCACCATATGATCCTCCCCACTCCCAAGCGCCAACAACTATACGTCCGTAATCAACAGGATTAAGTCCTTTACTGGTAGTGTTGTCGATTTTCCACTGAATTCTATGATTATTTGCGTTGTTCATTTATTAATAAAAATTTGAGATAATGATAGTTAAAGTCAATAGGTTTTTTCATAATTTATTAAAAATTTAAGGTTGACCACATTTCAACTATCAGTCACGGGTATATGATTCATATTTTTGCCAATGGTCACTCTTCCAAAAAAAAGCCGAACAATATCCGGAAGCGGCCATCTAATGATATTTCCAAGCTTTAAATTTTTAGAAAAAACTACCGGACAGCCCGGACGCGGTTGTTTAAATATTCCAAACAGCTATAAAATGCAGGTATCGAAATTCCATACAAAAATTAAGGTTCGACCGAATTGCTATTAATTATTCAAAGGCTTATTTTAAGTAAAGCATAAATACAACCTACAACATTACTAGCCTAATAATGGATTTAACTTGAAAAGTATAAGAAAATACAACTGGATTCAAAAAAAGTCCATAAAATCCCAAATTTAAAGGATTTATATATAAAAGCACTACGGCCGACCTGTGCTGCACAAGATGATTTCGTTGTGCCAAAGTGGGGCTGCACACTATAGCCTGAGCTATTCTGCATGTCCACTGAATATTGTTAAAAAGAAAGCAAGACGCACATGGGCACAACAAAAGAAACTGCGCACGAGCGCAACGCAAGGCTTGTATGTGCAGAATTATAAATTCTGTCCATTTGCATAACATTAATCCCATGCGTGCATAATAGTGGAATTGCCCATAAGCATATCATTATTCCTATTTGTGCATAATAATGAAATTTGACCACGAGCATCATGAGCTGATCGTATGGGCAAAAATTGGTTTGTGCATAAGCATTATGTTGTTCTCAAAATTTCATTCCATTTTTTACTGGAATGGGTTTTTAAATTACATTTTCTTTTATTAATATAGATTATATAGATAATAACTGTTGTATTCGACCTACTAGTATCATACATTATCACCTTCTACAGTATCAATACATCTTACAATCTATTGACTACGACATGTATTGAAGTGCAAGTCTTGATATCGGATATAAGAAACTCCTAGCGTACCAAGTTTAATCCAGTAATTACCAAGAACGCTTGGACCTCAATTATGACACCACATTATTTCATCCCAGCAGTTAACCAATCAAGTAGTTATCAAATCAACATCCAAGCATATTTAGCGCAGCATTGAAACAACACAACTCACAAGCTCTGCAAGAACGGTTAAATTATGATTGATCCATTTCAATCCATAGATTACTATCAAACAGATCCAATAGTTCAATAGTGCCTTAAATTACATCTCAGGATCTCAATGTCTAATCAATATAAAAGGCCATACTTTTACATCTAAATAAACGATATCTTGTTTTTATTATACAGTTGAAGAACTGATTAATTACTCATTCTTTTATAATTGTATTCTTTTTTAAGTAATATTTATCAATCCTGAAAATATACGACAATAACACAACAATTCAATACGTTGTTGATGTAGAGCAATACATACAAGAGCCAACATATTTACGATTATCATCATTTGTAAATATATTTATAGCTATAATGTTCACAGCAACAATGGTTTTTACTCGAGCATAAACTTAAATAACACTTACTGCTTCCATTTATATGCAAGCCAAATCTAAGATTAGAAATGTTATTTTATCACTCATAAAATCTAAGCAAAGTAACCTTGTTGTTTAGGAAATAGACTACACTGGGTACATGTATTACTAATGGATGTTCTCAAAGGGTTATTTAGACATGATGAGTATGAGGAGGTAATGATGTATTGTAAATTTATTTCATTTAGTTATGTTACATTTAGTCTATGATGATGAAATGGTGTAGCCTGAGATCCTGAAGTTGAGTCAATCATAAACTCGTTCCTGGGAATGGAATTCAGCTATTCCATTTGTATAAATATTCACTGTCTAAAGTTAATCAAGCATGAAGATTCTATATACTTAACTTGGTCGTAGTATCCTACTAATCTTGCTCTGGCCAATCTATTATATCACTATGTTATAATCAACTAGTTTCTCAAGATTATGAAATCATTTTTTTATACATTCTGTATTGTAAACTTTATATCCACGCTTCCAAAACATATAAATACCCTGAATCCTGATGTCGTTCGAGATGGATTCATTATCTTTTTTACCTACAATATACTCCATAAATATATCTAGCTTTAACTTTATTTTCTAGTTATTTACTGTGTATATTTAAACAGGTGCTATTATTAAAGGAGGATTTTTAGATCATATTGATGACTATTTTGAAGATGAAGAGTATGTGGCGGCCGATTCAGCTTACGCAAAGACTAGATGGTGTGTTCCTGTCGGAAAAAGTTTCAAGTATGAAGCTTTGACTGGTAGTGATAGAAAGTTCAACTACTTTCTATCAAGAGCACGGGTAAGCATCGATAATTGTTTCGGTGCTCTGAAAGATAGATTTCCATCTTTGGATGAATTGCGTATTCGTTTGAACAAGGAAGAAGACATTGATAGGTACAGTCGATGGATTGTAACCTGCTTTATCTTGCACAGTTTTTGTGTTGACAATGATTCTCCTGCCTATATGACAGAAATCATTGATTATTTCTATCGTACCTATGATAGAAATAAATACTTTGAAACAGCTGATATTGATGTTCCTAAGGGAAGAAGCAGTAAATACAGTAAGTATTCTGTCGATACCAATTCTGCACCAGCTACTCATACATCAGAAGGCAAAGAAAAGTGGGAGTCGTTGAAGAAATACATTTTGAATTTGAATGATTATAATATACAAAGCTTAGATGACAATTACAAGGAAAAGTATTATTATGAATAATAAAAAATCGATATAAATATTTAGTTTACTAAATAAATAAATTACTTTCTGATTATTTATGTGGAACAGACAGAGCTATTCACGGAAAAAAGTATAAAAAAACAATAGAAATTCGACTAGATAACATTAGGGTTTTATTATCAAGTTAAATTCTACTTGAGGACTTTTGTAATAAATAAATGTCCTCTTTATATAGTTTTCATCAGAGAGATTAGGTAAGCATTCCTAGGTCCATACATAGCCAATAACACCCCTTGTCAGATATAAATCTTGATAGTAACCAATCGGTGTATTCATAGAATTCATGGGTCCTTGATCATAATGGTGTGATTAAATCCACATTATGTTGATTGGTCATTAACTATAAGTTGCTAGGATAGAAGCTTGATAGAAAATTTATATTAGTATGAATCAGCATATATCATTTAGTAGTGTAATGTCTATTCATGTCAGCTGTACTTTAATTGAGAATCAGATGAAATGGAGATTAATATAGTGGATAAATGTGTACATATTCCACAATTTATGAATGGTATAAATCATCTCAAGAGCTTCATTCACATTCTTTTGAATCTCTTTATGATCTAACCCATGTTCTTTACCTGATCTTTTGATATGATCATCAGCCATAACTCTTTCCTTAGATTCTTTCTCTTGAATTGCCAATGAACCTGTCGTATATTTTCAGGATTGATAAATATTACTTAAAAAAGAATACAATTATAAAAGAATGAGTAATTAATCAGTTCTTCAACTGTATAATAAAAACAAGATATCGTTTATTTAGATGTAAAAGTATGGCCTTTTATATTGATTAGACATTGAGATCCTGAGATGTAATTTAAGGCACTATTGAACTATTGGATCTGTTTGATAGTAATCTATGGATTGAAATGGATCAATCATAATTTAACCGTTCTTGCAGAGCTTGTGAGTTGTGTTGTTTCAATGCTGCGCTAAATATGCTTGGATGTTGATTTGATAACTACTTGATTGGTTAACTGCTGGGATGAAATAATGTGGTGTCATAATTGAGGTCCAAGCGTTCTTGGTAATTACTGGATTAAACTTGGTACGCTAGGAGTTTCTTATATCCGATATCAAGACTTGCACTTCAATACATGTCGTAGTCAATAGATTGTAAGATGTATTGATACTGTAGAAGGTGATAATGTATGATACTAGTAGGTGGAATACAACAGAACCACTCAAATCTCAAATACATTTCACCAATTTTTGCTATTTGACTAGGCCTCTCGTTATCAGTACCTAAAATAACGGCATCGATTACTGTTTTCTTTCCTTTGTGAGATCTGGTGTTGGGTGTTGAAGGGCGATTGGAAGAAAAGGAAGGACCAGGGACTGGAGGTGGTTCTGAACGGGAAGGTGATCTAGAAGTTGAAAAAACTAGAGGAGCCTCCTTCTCATCAGGAAAGGACATCATAGGATTCTCGGGGGGATGATAGAGAACGAAAGCTTCACTGTTCTGGCCGGTATTATATGGACGGGCTGCATCCTTACATCTATCGCCCAAAATACTACTCAACTCATTGTATTTTGGACAATCCCTTTCCATCTGTTCTATTAATATCAGGCACTGTCAATGCTTTATTTCTGGCGAATTGTTAATTTATGTATTACCTTGAACAGTTAATCCATATTCATCATTCCCTTTCCCAGTTTCAGAGGCGTACTTGCTAATTGCCCTAAATTTTGTTTCGATCCTTCTTATTTTAGATCTAACAGCGTTCTCAGTGACACCTTCTCCACCTAGCTTGATTATTCTGCGAATAATTTTGCGTATTGCCCCAGATCCTGTCACATCGAGCAACCTGTTGTCAACCTTGATGCGTTTATACATCATAAGCAACCTTCCATTTCTCTCCGTGAGCAATTCAAGAAGATAATCTTCAAAACTGATATTATGATCCAGTCCACAAGTATTGTAGGTCCATTCAAATTTAGACACAGATGTACTCTCAATACTCTCTTTTGCTTTTCCTTTGTCATCTTTTTTTGGTGGATTTTTTTTGGGTTTTTTGTTCATTTTCTCTTCCTCATTTCTCTTCAATTCTTCACGCTTTTTAACGTTTTCACGTCTTTTCTTACGTTCGTATCTATTTGAAATAGGCATGGTTGAAGATTATATTTAAAAATTAAGTAATTGTTGGAATGACAAAGGGTCTGTAAAAATAATTATTTCAAAATATTGCACTCTTATCAACAATATACATTTATTATAACTATCACAAGGGTTTTATTATCTAAGACTATTATGTATACAAGATTTTTGTTTATTTTAGCGCCTATATTTATTAGGCAAAATTAAATCGACAAGAAATCCGGCAAGAAATCCGGCAAGAAATCCGATAAAACGTGGCCAAAGTTGAGCAATTTCTTATTGATCTTGCGTTTATAAAAAAAAACGACAAAAAATAATCGACAATAATTCGGCCACCCTATATGCGGATCATTAACAAATATGCCAAAAACAGGCATTAAAAGATCGCCTTGATTATGTAAATCAAGAAGCTCAATATAAACTTTAAAACCAAAAACAACAAACTAATTGATTTACCAAAAAGAATAAACATATGGATATTGCATGAAGACAGTGGAATCATGCTTCTATTATTTAATAGTAGCATGATGATAGGCGTATGGAATGCAGTATTGTCTGATTCGCATGTTAAATATCACGGTTTGACAGATGTCCTAAGTTGATAATTCGATTATGCCTAATTCTGATAGATTACTGACAATTACGCTGCAACTCCCAGATATAACAAAAACACAACTAACATAAATAGAGTAGAAATATAGACCCATTATTGCACACTATCCATTATTTGAATAAAGAAGGATTTAAACTGTATCTTTTTCAAAGCTTTTTTTATTTTACATTTTACTGCACATAGAAAAGGATTTTTAAGACTTTACATTATTTAGCACATTTAAAACCCTGCTAAATTTCTCATTTCAGCCAATGTAAAAGCAGCATTACAGCGCATGAATCATAAACTAAACAAAATACAGTAGTATGCAATATCTTCTGTTATCATGGAAACATACATTTTTCTACTACCAGAAAAACCATCTGTCATATCATACATTCACTAAAAAATTGCAAAAGCGAGCTTTTAGAGCGACGCCGTAATTGAGCATAGCAAGACAGCAAGATTGAACGGCTAAGTCTCTTATATTATGGTATATCAGTTTTAAATAAAAAAGCATTTTTTTTAACTTTTCTTATATTTAACCATGTACGGTCTGAAAATTTAGTTTTTGTAGCGGACATTTTCGGGGCTCCTTTTATCCTTACCAACACTAATGATTTTGATCAAAAAACAGAAAAATCAAATTTTGATACCAAAATCAACGTTTAAATATATTACATTATGAGAGGAAATTGTAGCCATAGCTAACGCAGATTTTATGAAAGCTTAATATTAAATGTTAAGTAATGAAACTTTGTACTTTTGGCCCAAAAACGGTTTTTTGGTTAAAGGATTTTCAATTAATATTTTGCAATAAAAATGTTTGTTATTTTTTATTGAGCAAATAGAGCGCCAAATTTTGTATATGTATATATTTTTTGTTTTTATAATTGGTATTATAATTAACTCTAGATTTGCGAAATTAGAAAAAAAAATTAAAAAATGTCAAAATTGATGATCTGGACAAGAATAATTTTCGAAATTAATATCCGCTTATAAGCCTTGTAAGTCTTAAAAATAAGAGATTTTATAATACTTGAGAAATTTTCAAAAATTTATGATGCTGTATCCACTTGATTCAAGCTTATTGTTGTAAATATTTATATACGTTAATATTGTGTGGTAGTTTATTTGATGATGATATAGTCTTACTCTATAATTATTGCATTAGAGGTAATTTACATTGAGTTTTAGTTTTATCTGTCCAATATCATAAACATAAACATAAACATGGCCATCATCATTGGAACCTATTGCCGCCTTTTACTCTCTTTGTCCCAAGCCAATTTATTCAATGCTTTACCAGAACCAACTTAAGTGTTTACAAATGGTTCCTCGGTATCTGCATTCAAATCAGATTGCAGTAAATAACAAAGTTGTTTACTAAAATAAAAAAATATAAAAATAAAAGCAGTAGAAATACAATTATAATCAGCTAAAGTTTTTATTACAAAAGATTTCTGAAGATTTAAAATAATTGAAAAAGTATGAAGGTGTTTATAGCGATTTGGAGAACTTGGATACCATCAGACTTGAATGGTTGTATATTTAGTAATCTTCTAGTTTTGAGTACATTGTTATTGATTCAATATTTTAAGGGGTAAATCATGTAGAGCATTGACCATAAGGGATTGATGTCAAGTATGACAATATCGACCTTTTGGGAAATAGTTGTTTTGTTTATTATTGTTATATCTATTTTATGTAACCTTGAATTAAGGGGCAATTTTTTATATGCTTGAATCTTATTTATACTGATAGTGCAACTTCAATATAGGTGAGTAGTTGACTAAATTGATATTTTTGTTTATTATTATTATTGATTTGGATAGAATCCTGTTTTGATATATATGTCATTTGTGTAATTGATTGCGCCGTGATCAACGATGCTATCATCTACACGACATGTATGGTTCAAAGAGGTATTTCATATTTTTAGCATGCGTTTGTTATTGTGTTCAATTGAAGCGTTTGTTTATTATTGTTGTTCACATTTCAAGTGGTATCATATTTTATGAGCGACACTTGGAATTTAGGTTGTTTTATTATTATCAAGCGTTTTTAGTATGTAATTCCACTGCAGGAGGAATGAAAAGTGAGGCCCAGTTTTCAAGGAGAAAACAGTGGATTTTACATGTTTTTGAGTCTTTTATGAGATATAGAATAAATTTAAGAATGAATAGCATAATATAACTAATTTATATCTGTTTAACTGTGTCTAAGATATATCCTAAAAAGCGTCTAGTATAAGGTTCGTTATCAAAAAGAGGGTACGCTCCGATTTTGAAGATTGAAAAATACGAAAATTTAATTTTTTGAAAATTTAAATTTTAATGCAAAACAAAGAGCTCAGAATATGTTCAGCTAGATCTGTATTGTCACTTTTTGAGGTACCTTTTACTAAAATTAAACAATGAAGTACCAAAAGCGTTGAAAATTGCTTAAGCTCATATATGTTGTGTATTTGTGTATATGAGTTTGTTTTTAGAAGTATGGAGATATATATATATATATACATATAATGACTTATTTTATAATATATAATTAGATCAATTACCTCTAGTTAAACTTAGGACTGCATACATATATGTAGATACATGCAAACGCCAAATATGCACATGTATATAAATCATAAGATTCAAATGCTATTTTATTAACTAATTACTCAATAAAAAGGTTCTTTATAAAGTGTTAAATCATTCCACATTATGTGGTTAGGACACTTTCATCAATTAAAAGAAGTACTGGTTTTGATATATATATCGTTTTCCATCCATATCCCGCCCCCTTGATATCGATAGAATAATCTCTAATGTCTGCAATGCTTCCCATGAGATGATCGACTGACTGAGTGTTAAACGTACACTCACAGATAGGTGTTTTTCGCATTGCATATATTGCACGAACGTGATCTTCGTTAGCGTCGTCTCTACTCCTCCCGTAAGAAGTTGAATCAATTTCAACCTTCTCAATTTTTGGATACTTGAAAGCAAAATACTCCATCATATCAGGGCATATTCTGGAGTTCATAAATTTTAAACTTTTTACGCAAATAAATTCATTCAATTGGCCAGCAACCATACGATACAAAGTGTCAGGCGATTTGTGAAGGCCAAGGACAAGCTCTTGTAAAGTCTCTTTAAATTCATACGCTACCTTGTAGTAGAAGTATCGAATGGATGGACAAGGATGAAGAATAGCTCTTATACTGTTAAATTTTACAGTTGAATTTCTAACAAGAATGAACATTTCTTTAAAAATGCATCATGTGGTGAAAGGCCGTTGAATACATTTATAGTTGGTGCGAATGCCAAATTTAATAATCTATAGTAAAATGCAAAAGAATGAAGAGAATAAACTGTATCCAAGTACTTGATTAGTTTTCCATTATTCGGGTTTTTCTCCAAATGGTAAAGAAGTTGCGAAATAGTTTTCTCTGATTTCAGTGGTATTCGCTTTCCAAACATCAATTTCTCTGCAAGTTTACTCCACCTCTTGCATACCCATCTACACTGTGTCAGATGTTGAATTTTATCTACTGCATTGAGTACATAATTTAAAAGCTCTGTAGGTAGTTTTTGAATTGATACAAGTAATAGTAACTTAAAGATGAAATAGGATTGCTTTTTAGGGCGATTAGGGAGAAAGAAGAAAGATGAAAATAAGTTTTAGGTATATATATCTTAAACTGATTAGCTTATTTCACATGGCTATACGCCTGTTATGAATCAAGTCAATTACCTTTATGATATAATGATATATTTAAGAAAATATAGTTCAGTAAATGAGTGGACCTGATTTTTCAAGAATCTAGATGAGCTGCTTTATATATCACACATTATACAAGCATATCAATGCTTAATTAGGTTTCGTGCAAGCATATAACATTGACAGACTAGATAGAAACTATTAGGAGTTCGATGATAATTTTCAATCTCTGAATAATGTCTAAACGTTATTAAAGTTGTGTAAATTTAATAAACATACTGAATATCCGAGATTTAGGCAGCAATGCCATTAATATTTAAAGTTTTGTTCTGTCATGTTCTGCAGTAAAAGTTTGAAGTCGAGATTAATATAACTTGTATGTACTGTATATCATAGCAAGGTATATTTTGTTAATTTCGTTTTCAACAAATTCACCAATCCACCATTTGATTTGGCTATACGTTGTACAACATCCAACTTTATTTTGCGACAAACATGGTATATTTTCAACCCGACAAACTTTGTGTGATGATACTATGATACATATACACAAACATTGATACAATTGCAGCGTTTTTATTTTTGGATTTACATAATTTGAAAGTAAGCATTCAATGAATCTTTTTCAATTAACGTGGAGAGACAAAACATACTTCTTCCGCATGTGAAACCTTTTTCGAGAAAATAGGATACATTTATAATAAGATTATGTTCTATATTCGTATGAGAATTTCAAATGAAAGAGCCCTGAATGTACAACAGTGTACACACAAACACGTCTACATAAGCCACTATTACAAGTATCATCTATACAAATTTTTGAGGATTTTCCAATAACCAGACAATTGGTTTTAGGCATAAATTTTTGCGGAAAAAAAAATTTAGAATTGGAAGCCTATTAACCTGAAATTGTTGGTCGAGATCGTCGGTTCCGTGGTGTTGAATTTAAATCTGTACAATGCTTAAAATATGATAATGTATTAGTTCTACCTATTAAAATTTTCCTCATAGCAGTTAGAAAATGATAGCAATGTTTTTGAATTGACTTTAATATTAAGTTTATAATGTAAATCAAAGTAGAACCATGTTGCATGTCAACATTTTTAGCATTCAAGTTGAGCGTTAATTCTTTGTAGTTTGATTCGCTAGTAACATGGTTTGGAAACTCTTTTGTGCTCTACTTCCGCCATCTCGGCTAATGTTAAAAACAGTGGCACCTTTGACAGCGCTTTTCTCTTTTTATTACAAATCCCGAGTCAAGAATTTTTATAACCCATAGATCCATTAAAATCATTTTATACAGTTCTCTCTCTTGCTATATATACCTGACCACCATATTGACATTTTATAATTATTAAATAAAAAATGCCAGTAGTTGTTCCTTTCTTTTCAGGAGCAAAGCAACTTACAATTGATCTCGCTGAATCAGTTGTAATTCTTCGAGGGACTTCCGATGATAAGATCACCCATGTTCTCCAAGGAGAAGTGAATATTGTCTTGACAAAGCCAATGTTGATCTCAAGAGTTGCTATCAAATTTGTTGGCAAATCGTATAGTTTGTGGCCTGAAGGTAATATAAAGTCTAATTGATATGATTTGAATCAAACGAATGTTAAATTTTATACAATAGGCATTGGAGCAAGAAAAACCAAATTATATCATGAGAAAATCATTCATGAACAAAACATTATCTTACAGGCATTTCCCGAAAATCCTCCCAAACATGAAGGCATATTAGAAGCTGGAATTCATCGCTGGCCCTTTCAATTTTTACTTTCCAATCAACTAATTGAAACAATTGAAGATGACATGGCCAAAGTATTTTATTACTTATCAGCCTCAGTGCATCGAGTTGGTATGGGTGCAACCAAATTACGCTGCAGACGAGACATTCTTTTACTTCGTACACCAAACTGGTCCGATAATGCACTCACCGCCAACTCATTACCTACCACGTCCATCAACTCTGAACGACAACTCGATGTCTGCGATGCATCTATTTGCATAGAAAAGTCAAATGTATCATCTGGTACACAGTTTCCTATTTCAATCTCCTTGTCACCCAACCGAAAGCACGTTTTTATAGAGGCTATTTCGGTCATTTTGACTGAAAAAAGAGTATATCGACTTCCAGAGTTCCAGGCCCGTCGGGTAGAATTACATGATTTCAAGGTGACACTAGCCAAGGTCACTAGTTGCGTAGATCCAGCTCTCACTTCAACACATGGCCTGATTCCGGAACTTTCATTGAAAGAAATGCGCCGTGCTTTGGGAGTCAAGAATGCTCATATCCCCTTAGATGAGGGACCTTTTCAACATCGTCTTGTATTTACATTACCAAACTGTGTACACTTGAATCATACATCAACCTTTTCAGAAATCAGTATTCGTCACACTCTCAAAATTCATATCGAAGTAGCATCAACTGCTGATGATGGTAGTCTTACTCGAACTCATATTCGTTTGGAAACACCCATCACCATTTTGGATTGTCGTCTTAAGGAAGATTATAACGCTTTACCAACTTATGAAGAAGCTATTTTACATGATTCAGTCATTGATGAAAATGATATGTCAGAGTCTAGTACTAAGCCCACAGGTTTCTTTATGTGTCCTTGCTACTTGGAATATAAAAAGAAGAGACAATGTAGTGGAAAAGATTGGATGAAGATTAGAGATGGACAACATCGACCTTCTGTTATTCATAGACAATATTCAAATGAACTACCACCTGCTTATGACGCTATTGATCCAAAATTACAACAATATTAACAACAATAATTTACTATTTTTTTTTTAATTCTATTATCATTAATCACTTGCATTCCCTTTCTCCATAATATATAATTCTTGTACTCTATTTTCATTACTTTCTTTAGAACCTCATTCTTACTAGGTTATCAGTGCAGCTTAAATGTCACTTTTCTCAATAAATAAAAATTTAACCTTGTATTTCAGATCCTAAGCAATTTTTCCAACTTAAGCAATAGCTTTTAGCTATCTTGAAAGTATTCAAAATAATTCTTTAAAAAGCCAAACTTCATGATATGAAACTTCAAAATGGTGCTGCTTGCATAATTTAAACGCCTATTTAATACAACAAACCTTCGATGTTTTCAATAGATATCATTGGCTGAAAATGTCCCACCAAATTTATAGTCGTAACCAACATAATTCTCGATCGCATTCAACTTGCAGTGATAGGAATTCTTCAAAACCTACATTTTTGGCAGACAAAAATATCACCTCATATTTTGCATCTTGAGAAATGTTTTTATATTTAATCAACAGTATTTAAAAACTTATTATCCACGGAAAAAAACCCTTTAAAGTAGACTATTTTTTAAAATTGAAAAAAATTCGCACAAATTATATTTTTTTGTAAAATAAAATTGGGGAGAAGAGGGAAAATAAGTAGGTATAAAGAGAAAATAAACAAAAAAGAGAATTTGAGTGATTAGAACCAAAAATATGTGTAGGAGAGATTCTGTACAAAAAGAAGAGAGGGAAAAGATGTCAAAAGGACAACGAAAAGATGAAGGAATATCTATAGGAGGAATTTTTACTTTTTGTTATTTGTTATTTGAATGCATTTAGAAAGCTAAACGAATCAAATCCTCCTTAGTTTCGATGATGGCAGGTGTCTTGATAGTCTTTCCCTTAACGATTTCAGAAAGACCTTCACCAGAGTAAGAAACCCATGAAGACAATTCGAATTGGAGTTGTTCGAAATCGCCCTCGTGTTCTACCTTACCACCAGCAGCTTCAATGAAGCGCACGTGTTGTGCTACAACATCTCTTCTTGATGTTTCGGGGCAATCAGCACCTGTTCCAGGGGCATTTTTAAGAGGTGAAAATTCGTCCTTACGATCGACTTCAAGAACAGAGAAGGATTGAGCAAAAGGGAATACATCAAAGACAAAGCATTCGAGCTTCATACCAGAGTTTGATTTAGGTGAAATAACTTGTCCGTTCTCATCAACGTACTTGATCTTCTTCTTGGCAATGTGGTATTCAAGTTGAGAGGCAAAAGAAGGTACACGTTCCAAGAATTCGGTAGAGAAAAAGTGATTAGCAATGTTGGCAGCACAAAGTGCAAGTGAGCCATCAGCTTGACGCTTTTCAGAAAGTTCTTGAGAGATTTCAGAATATTCAACAACACCGAATTTACCATCACGAACACAAACAACACCAACGGGTTCTTCAGGAGCAGCTTTACCAACAACCTTGACACCGCAATCAGTTCCTTTGGAAACGGAGTAACCGATGAAAACGGGATCGGCAACACGAGCAAGGCAGTTATCAACACAGTAACAATGAGAATAAAGAATACCGCGTTCCTTTAATGAATCAATGACACCCTTGTTTTGAACTGCAGCGTAGATACCACCATTACCATCAGGAGCAATAGCAACCTTTTATAGTTCAAGATAAGATTAGTTTGATTGAAACTACGCTTTAATAGCAATGAAATATTTTACCTTATCCTTTGCCTCCAAGATGATCTTACCGTCCATTGTTAAACAAGGAAGTGTGCCTAATTGGTATCAAGAATTTTAGTTGGACTAGTCAACAAACAAACAAGTAGGCTCAAGCTAAATATTTATATGCTAATCGGCGTAGATACACGCACAGAATAGCATATAACATAAATAGTTTCCTTAATCCTCCTTCTCCCCTTCCCCTGATTTTTTTTTTTTTTTTGATTATTCTTACCTTGTTCAAAAAAGGTGACATTTTCCTTCTTGAGACCGAAATAGTTGTTTGATTCAAAGAAATTCATAGTAGGGGTATTGGTAGGACCAGAAGTCATAATATACCAAGGAATAATACAATCCTTGAGTTGGCTAGGCTTTTGATATTGACGCGCAATGTCTTGAAGACGCAAGATACGTTCAGCTTGAAGTTGGAAGAGAGACTTTTTTGAGGGTAAATCAATGTTATAACAACCCTTGGGATCTGAAGAGCCTAAACGAGAACCTTGACCACCAGCCATAAGGATGACAGCAACTTTACCTTGAGCAATTTGAGAAAGACCAATGGTTTCCCATTCCTTGAGTTGGTCTGCAGAAGCGTTAAGAACAGAATCGAAAACAGAATCAGGCAAAGGTTCGGCTGTAGTGTTTTGACCAAGAACAGCAGCTTCAGCACCTTCAACGGCCTTTGTATAAATTTGGTTTAAACGCTCTACATCAAGATCTACAAGTTGGTTTAAAAGTTGAGCTTGTTGCTCAATTTCTAATTCATCATAGTAACGAAAGACATGGCCTTGGCCATTTGCTTCATAGCGTTCCTTTAAAGCTTGAAGTTCAGATTCGTTGATGGGTAAGAGAGATGAAATGGTCATTTTTTTGAATTAATTATGAGAGAAGAGAAAAGAAGAAAGAAAAACAAGAAAGACAATATTTCATGTTTCCCTTTTTATAGTATATCCGTTCTTTCAATAGCGGGGTTGTGCGTGCATCTATTCATATACAAATAATAATAATAAATGTGAATTGGGCAAAAATAGATTTGGTGCAACATGCAATAAAGAGAAATTCCGCGGATTATATTTATCTTGTTTTATTTAAACTGTAGTAATATCTAATTTTAATTTAGTTGATGTCCATGTATCAAAATCATCGTCATTATTAATATCTCCAAATACTTTAAGGCCTCGAATCACAAGTCGATATTCTCCAGATTTGAGAAGTTTTGGCTCATATTCTTTTGATTTCAATGAACTATCTTTGGGTGTGTATTCTCCTGACCAGTACCAAGAATAATAAGATGTGGAATACTCAGTAATACTAAGTGTATTACGCATCATATATCTACGAGTTTCAGTCATGGGCACATCTCCAATATATTCATCATTTTCGTTCATGATCTGGACCTGAAGTAATGCTGTACCTGTAAGTAATCTAGCAAGAATATAAGGTCCGCCACTGGCTAATTTAAGATCTGAATAGTATGTAAGATTAAAACGGCCAATTGAACCGTCCTTTACAGTAGAACTACCGTTAGTGAGTCCTATAGCAGGAAATTGATATGGTGCTGCTGGTGATGGTTTGTTTGATCTATCTAAAATAGGAAGATCCTTCATATTACCAAGCATGCCAAAATAAGGAACTGATGCTTCCACTGATGCTTCATTTGAGGATGTAGAAATCATGATATAACCACCGTATAATACATGATTTTCTAATGTAAAGGTCTTGGACGGAGGTTCTATATGGACACGGACCTTGGCTGATTCTCCGGCAGGTATTACCAATGAAGCTTTATCGAAACTTACTGTAGCAACAGAAGATTCATTACCTGCATAAAGACCAATAGGTTCTTCAGGAGTAAATGATTGATTCTTTGTAAGAGAATAGCCAGTAACAGTTAAAGAAGGTTTATGAGATATATTAAAAGTTAAATCATTAGTTGCATCATGGTTATATATTGTGATTTCTTGTTGCTCCAATAAATAAGAGTTGGCTGTATCATTTAAACTGAGTTTGGCAGGTGATACGTGGAATTGTTCAAAACCGTGCATGGCCTGTGCTACATCAACCACCCCAGCACCTTGCCGAATAGGGGAATCACCATAATGTGAAGCGGAGATAGGTCCTTTTACTATAGTATCGAAACGTGTGTATTATAAGGTTAATTACAATATTTAAATCTCGTGTATGTGAAGTTTACCTGTACTAGCAAAGTTCATTAAAACGTTCTTTACTAAATCTGGACTGTTTTTTGTGCTATTACTGTTTGATAAAAAGAGTGCGACATTTGCAGAAACATAAGGAGCACTGAATGATGTACCTGATGCAAATCTATAGGAGCCTTGATATCTAGGCACAGTAGAAAATACATTACCACCAACTGCAACTAATTCAGGTTTTAATTGTAATTCATTGGTGGGACCAAGAGTAGAATAACCTGATATACTATCCGATTCACCTTCTGGCGCTTCCATAGCGACTAGAGTATTTGTAAATTGTGCTTTTGTTGTTTGATTCTTTTGCTGTGTTGCTTCAAAAATGGTTTCTCCATCATCGTTATTAATAAATGCGATGGGTAATACAGCACTTGATAATGTCTCGTATGATGCGGTTGCATTTTTAGTATTTGTATACAAAACTACTGCTTTGGCACCTGCAGAACGCGCATTTTTTATCTTTGTTAAAGTATTACAATCTCCACCTTGATGAATCAACACGATTGTATTATTGTATTTATCTGAATCACCAAGATCTTTACACGCATCGTTTTCTTGATTGAATGTTTTACCGGTAGCAACGATTGGAAGAGTAACATCTAGAGTGAGAGCAGTACTAACAAATGTACGATAAGTTATATCAGTTTCAGACTTTTTTCCTGAAGAAATCAGTTTCAAGATGTATCCAGGTACATGACTATTCATGGTGGAGCCAACAGCAATGACGTTTTTACCACTGGCAGGTGAAGCAGTTAAAAAGATGCCGCTTGTACCGCTATTACCACTTGCGGTAACCACTAAAAGTTCAATCAATATAACTTGTTTTATTAAATATTTCTGTTTAAATAACGTACCATGAACTCCTTTTGATACTAATCTATCTGCCATCACTGACAATACATCTTCTGCCCAACCTCCGCTAACACCAAGAGAAATGCTGATTACATCCATTTCAGCCTAATGATATTTAAATAATTATATATAAAAAGTTACTAAAATTAAATATAAAACCATGTGATTGATCTAAATTTAGTATTTGCGTTTTACCTTGTAGGCCATTTCCATTGCCTTTAAAATAACATCATTGGGTGAACCTGCATAATTACAGCCATAGACTCTAGAAAAGATTTTGGATTAATTGCTTGTTTTCGGAATTTTTTCTGTAAAAAAAAAAAAAAAAAAGCAAACTTACTTCCACATGCCTAAAGTAGCACCAGGAGCCACACCTGTCCAATTCTACAATATAATAAATAAATAAATATATAATAAAAAACAAAACAAAAAATAAGCATACATAAACAAGGTCTTCTGCACCAATAATACCGGATACAAATGTTCCATGACCAGTTGCTGAAGCTAAATAAATTATAAATATATGACATGAGATGATAATGACAACTTTTTTTTTGTATAACATTAAAAAAAGCTTACTTGAATTTACTGGGCAGTTATCAATAGGGTCATTACTCTCCTCGATTGAGCTTGTACTGCCATTGAAATTATTACCAACCAAATCATAGCCATAAGCAAATTTGCAGCCTTGTCCAAAACATCCACCTAATGCGGGATGAGTGTAATCAACGCCTAAAATGCATGTGATGTTAGTATGCAAATTTCATGTCGTAATGTCTATTGCTTTTACCTGTATCAATGATACCAATTTTAACACCGGAACCATTTGATTTTAAATTTTGAAATTTGGTGTAATCTTGAGTTAATAAGGGAATAGTATTCTATATTTAAATTGTCAGAATATTTGTTGAAATTTCTGTAAATTTAAAAAGAAAATAACCTCATTTTGGGGTGCGAATGCTGTAACTGTGGTATCGTTCTCACTGACTTGAGCTTCATCATTATTATTACTGTCAGTGTTTTGAAAATCAGGTACAGGAGCATGTAAATGAGTACGGTGGTGAATAGGCCAAGATCTCTTAATAGAAGGATGATTCAATAGGTTTTGTGCAATTTTTTTGTCTTTAAATTCGATAGCAGTTCCTGTTAGTAAATCGCTGTCGTATGTATAGCGAACATGAATGTCATTGGTATGTTGTTGGGTAAATGCTGTAGTCTCATCGACTGAATTAAATTCCAAAATGTATTCATTCTTCTTTTCATCTTTTTCTGATGCTGCATTGACAATTGTTGTGCTACAAATAATGGTTACAAGTAGTAACAATAAAATACTTGACATTGATTTGTCAATTAATATCATTTTTGTCCTCTTTTTTATTGTACACGTATAAGAATAAATATTAAAAGAAAAAAGAAAAAAAGAAAGAAAACAAAAGGATATAAATATATAAAAATAGGGTTTTTAAGCTTTCAAGGTTTATTTGAGAAAAAGATGTTCGGGAACACAAGTTTATCAACCTAACTACCGTAATATAAAATGTATATGAAATCTTACTAAATTCACAATAGCAAAACGAGAGCAAAGTGAATGAAAAATATATCATCGAATAAAATGGCTCTAATTTTTTCAGCTCATAAACAAATCTCTTTTCCCCTTTTAACTGTAAAAAGTTAGGTGATTTAATATATAGTAAAAAGCCAAGAATTTTTTTTACATTTTAGGGTTTCATTATTTTTATTTTCTATATTTATACAAACTAGTGGAAATATCATCGATATACATCTAGATCTCGACGCTAATTGTCATATATATATATATATATGTAAAATAGACAGAGCGCTGTGTAGTTGAAAAAGAAAAGAGGTTTTAGTACAATAGTTATCACTACCATTTATAAACGGAGTCTTATTTACGACTTGAATGGCTTCTATACGAAATGTTGATCCAGCCTCTTTCGTTCACTCCTTGAACGTGTTTATGATATACATTTATTCGTGCGGAGATCAGCATCGTAAAGTTATAATTTATCTTGAAAAGTTAGACATAGATATTCAAGAATAGTGTATTGATCATAATCAAATAATAATAATGAAAATAAAGTGGACATATATCTGATGTATTTACAGGTTCCTGCATAAAAACTTGCATAATGGTGATAATCGATATTTTAAATTAATTTCTCGAGCTTTCACACTTGTAAGAGGTTTCATTAGATATGTGGTATATTCTATACATTCGGATATTTACTCGCATTCAACTTGCAACACATACTAAAAAAATACCGTCTTTATTAAAAAAGAGAACTGTACTTTGTATCACCATATGCTGTTTTCTATTTTAGCCCCTATTTCTGTGCAACAAAATATAATGAAATTGACGTGTAGGATGGTATGTCTTGTACTATGTTTGCACAGATGGTTGCTAGCACTAATTCAACACGACAAGTAAACTCTTTAAAAAGTTGGTCTTTGTATACAGTTATTATTATGTGCATCATGAGTCCGTTGTAAGTTCCTGATCGACTATAATGCTATAATAAAATGACGTTATTTAATATATGGAAGGGAATTAATATCATATGCATCCCCTGCTTTTTCGTAAATTTTGCTCGGCTTCTTGGTCTTCTGTTAAATCAGATATTTTGATATATCTTGTTTTTATGTGATTTTTAGTATTTGCCATATATGATACATAGATTGATCACCATCGCTGTAATTTACAATTAGAAGATAAAATATTTCCCCGAATAGAAACGATGCTACCTAGATGCTGCCACTACAATATAGACGTAAATCAGTCGCATTATGCTACCTGTTCCTAAATTATTTTATGTCTCACGAAGACTCGAAAGCATGTAAAATGCAATGCTTTTTTTTTTTTTTTTTGTTTTTTTGCACTAAATAACACCAAGAAAAAAATTATATGTCAATGTACTTGAGATGTTTAACTTTAATTCAAAAGCAAGTATTCAGAAATATCCTATCTTTTGCAGTTGGTATAACTTTTTCGGTGCTAATGTTTCAGATTTTTACAGGTATTTCACTATTAGCATTAAAAACTTTGAACCTTAATATCTCTGCGAAAAATTAAGCTATGCTAACAATTTGTGATACTGAAACTTACTTGTTTTGAGATACTCTATAACATATTTCAGCATGAAAAAATTCTTATTACTTTTATTTTTTTCATTTTTTTTTTAGACATTTTATAGTAGATTTTATAAATATTCGTTAAATTGAGCAGCACCTTTTTTACATTCATTTCATCAACCTTGTTGATTTCTCTCGGACCCAACTTAGTTTTTTCAAAATATTGATTTTTCGTGGAGATATCCTCAAAAATGTGTACAAAAAGATACCTTCGTTTCTAGCTTCAATATTTCCCCTGTAAAGTGATTTATCGAGACTTTGTAAATTAAAATCAACGTAAAAAGTACCGTTTATTAGAATGAATTAAATATGCGTTTATATAGTTATTGGGATTGTGTGATCCAATCTAATAGGCAAGGGTCCATTAGATGTAACAATAGAAATTATTATTAATGTGTATGGATATAATATGTTATGCTTCAGTAGTAATATTGGAGTCATGAAATGTAACATTGTTTAATTCGCATGTTGAACATCATAGTTTGACAGATGTTCTAAGTTGGTAATTCGGTAATTCATAATTCTGATAGATCACAAAGATTTACAGTAATAAACTTGAATCAAATGGGTACAGTATCGTAAATTCTTGAAAAAGTTCTCAAATGTTATAAAATCCCTTATTTTTAAGACTTACAAAGCTTATAAGCGGAATATTAATTTTAAAAATTATTTTTGTCCAGATCATCAATTTTGACATTTTTTAATTTTTTTTTCTGGTCTTGCAAATCTAGAGTTAATTATACTACCAATTATAAAAACAAAAAGTATAAACATATACAGAATTTAGCGCCCTATTTGCTTAATAAAAAATAACAAACATTTTTTTTACAAAATATTACATGAAAATTCTTTAATCAAAAAAACGTTTTTGGAACAAAAGTATAAAGTTTCATTACTTAACATTTAATATTAAGCTTTTATAAAGTGTGTATTATCTATGGCTACAATTTTCTCTCACAATGTAGTATATTTAAACGTTGATTTTGGTATCAAAATTTGATTTTTCTATTTTTTGATCAAAATCATGAGTGTTGGTAAGGATAAAATGAGTCCCAAAAATGTCCGCTACAAAATCTGAATTTTCAGACCGTACGTGATTAAATATAAGAAAAGTTAAAATAAAAACGCTTTTTTATTTAAAACTTAGATACACTACGGCCGAACTATGCTTCCCGTGTGATTTATCGAGACTTTATAAATTAAAGCAACGTAAAAAGTACCGTTTATTAGAATGAATTAAATATGGGTTTATATAGTTATTGGAATTGTGTGATAAGATCTAATGGACAGGGATCCATTAGATGTGACAATAGATATTATTATTAATGTGTATGGATATAACATGTTATGTTTCAGTGGTAATATTGTTATAAGTTATGTTTCATTGTTAGTTTCTGGGTGACAGGAACCAGTTACTGGATAGATAAGATCTGCTAGATTTGTCGGAGATCTTCTATATATCGAATGTTGTAATTCTGATAGATCACCGTGGACATAATGATCTGCACAGATGGGCAGAATAAAATTTTTTGTGCAGATTGTAGTAAATGACGAAGTTATTTACTAAAATAAAAAAGTATAAAAATAAAAGCAGTAGAAATACAATTATAATCAGCTAAAGTTTTTATCACAAAAGATTTCTGAAGATTTAAAATAATTGAAAAAGTATGAGGGTATTTATAGTAATTCGGAGAACTTGGGTACCATCAGACTTAAATGAATGTATATTTAGTAATCTTCTAGTTTTGAGTACATTGTTATTGATTTAATATTTTAAGGGGTAAATCATGTAGAGCATTGACTATAAGGGATTGATGTCAAGTGTGACAATATTGACCTTTTGGGAAATGGTTGTTTTGTTTATTTTTTTTTTATATCTATTTTATGTAACCTTGATTTTTAAGGGGTAGTTTTTATTATATGATGCTTGAATCTTATTTATATTGATAGTGCAACTTCAATATAGATGAGTAGTTGACTTGATATCTTTGTTTATTAGTATTATTGATTTGGATAGAATCCTGTTTTGATATATATGTCATTTGTGTAATTGATTGCGCCGTGATCAAGGGTGCTATCAACTACACGACATGTATGGTTCAAAAAGATATTTCATATTTTTAGCATGCGTTTGTTATTGTGTTCAACTGAAGCGTTTGTTTATTATTGTTGTTCACATTTCAAGTGGTATCATATTTTATGAGAGACACTTAGAATTTAGGTTGTTTTATTATTATCGAGCGTTTTTAGTATGTAATTCCACTGCACAGATCATTATACCCAAATGAACAGAGCAATGAGATCAAGTTTTTTTAGTCAATTTATTAAAGTATATATTAATTATAATATAACTAATAACGAAGATAATTTGAATAGTTCAAAGCAGATGTGAATTACTCTGATTCAACAGAATTGCCTTATTGACGAGATAGATCAATTTGAAATTTGGGGTTTGAAAGAGTTCTGCCCATGTTCTTCTTTTGGGGACTAAATGGAACAACGATAACAACCTGTTTGGCAACATTAAAAGTATTTATGCCTTTGTAAATTTCTGTTTTTAACACACAAACTCGACTGATTTAGAGTTATTTTTCTTTTTCTTCCCTACTCTTTCCTCGGCTCTTTTATTTATGTTTAAAACTACAGCAAAAAGACCAATATTTTTCATAAACTAAAATTAAGTAGCAGGTGCAAGTACATGTTTTTCCTATTGTTTATTTGGGAACGAATTTTTAACTGTTAATGTTAGGGCACATTATAATATTTTTTTCGAACAAAAAAAGCATTCAAGACTTAGTTATTTTGTTATAACAATGACAATGGGATGTTTCTGATTCTAGATTGACATTTATCATAAGGCAGGCTGATGATACGTTTGATATTACTGTAGATAGAACCAGTCAATCTAATGTATGGAATTTGAATGCAAATACCGAGGTCCGAGGAACCATTGTAAGTACTTAAGTTGGCTCTGTCAAAGCATTGAATAAATTGGCTTGGGACAAGGAGGGTAAAAAGGCAGTAATAGGTTCCAGTAAATGCCCATGTTTATGTTTATGATATTGGAGAGGTAAGACTAAAAGTTAATGTAAATTACCTCTAGCGCAATAATTATAAAATAAGGCTATATTATCATCAAATAAACTATCACACAATATTAACACGTATAAAGATTTACAGTAATAAGCTTGAATCAAGTAGGTACAGCATCGTAAATTCTTGAAAAAGTTCTTAAATATTGTGTAAATATACACAATGAGTAACTAGAAAATAAAGTTAAAACTAGCTATAGATATATTTATTGAGTATATTGTAGGTAAAAAAGATAATGAATCCATCTCAAACGACATCAGGATTCAGGGTATTTATATGTTTTGGAAGCGTGGATATAGAGTCTACAATACAGAGTGTATGAAAGTATGATTTCATCGTCTTGAAGAACTAGTTGATTACAACATGATGATATAATAGGTTGGCCATAGCAAGTTTAGTAGGATACAGTACGACCAAGTTAAGTATATAGGATCTTCATGCTTGATTTACTTTAGACCGTGAATGTTGATACAAATGGAATAGTTGAATTCCATTTCCAGGAACGAGTTCATGATTGGCTCACTTCAGGATTTCAGGCTACACCATTTCATCATAGACTAAATGTAACATAACTAAATGAAATAAAATTGGCATACATCATTATCACCTCATACTCATCATTCTATGCTAAGAATAATGTCTAAATAATCCTTTGAGCACTTCTACTAGTAATACATGTACCCAGTATAGTCTATGTCCTAAACAAATATTATAAAATTGTAGTGGCTCCAAGACCTTCGGATAGTGAACCAATCATTAATAATGCTAGAGACACTGCCAGAATCTACGAGAAGGTTGCTTGGTAAGCATGCGTAGCAAGACCAAAACATATGCACCTTCTAGATTTATTCTATTGGCACATGATTAGCAACCATGTATCCATAGTCAATTAACACAATAGTATAAATAGCGAGTAAATAATCAATCGATAAACAATTATTCTTTATTCTATATAACATAATATCTCGGACATTACAGAAATCTCTTATTTTTAAGACTTACAAAGCTTATAAGCGGAATATTAATTTTTAAAATTATTTTTGTCCAGATCATCAATTTTGACATTTTTTAATTTTTTTTTCTGGTCTTGCAAATCTAGAGTTAATTATACTACCAATTATAAAAACAAAAAGTATAAACATATACAGAATTTAGCGCCCTATTTGCTTAATAAAAAATAACGAACATTTTTTTTACAAAATATTACATGAAAATTCTTTAATCAAAAAAACATTTTTGGAACAAAAGTATAAAGTTTCATTACTTAACATTTAATATTAAGCTTTTATAAAGTGTGTATTAGCTATAGCTACAATTTTCTCTCACAATGTAGTATATTTAAACGTTGATTTTGGTATCAAAATTTGATTTTTCTATTTTTTGATCAAAATCATTAGTGTTGGTAAGGATAAAATGAGTCCCAAAAATGTCCGCTATAAAAACTGAATTTTCAGACCGTACATGGTTAAATATAAGAAAAGTTAAAAAAATGCTTTTTTATTTAAAACTGATATACCATAATATAAGAGACTTAGCCGTTCAATCTTGCTGTCTTGCTATGCTCAATTACGGCGCCGCTCTAAAGGCTCGCTTTTGCAATTTTTTAGTGAATGTATGATATGATAGACGGTTTTTCTGGTAGAAAAATGCATGTTTCTGTGGTAACAGATATTGCCTATTTTATTTAGTTTATAGTTCATGCGCTGTAATAATGTTGCTTTTAAATTGGCCAAAATGAGCAATTTAGCAGGGTTCTAAATGCGCTAAATAATTTAAAGCTTTGAAAATCCATTTCTACGTGTGTTGTTTCTCTCTTTTTGTTTCCATATTCCAAGGATATATTCACCGTTTAATAAGGCATATCAGACTATCAAGCTAATATTCTTTTCTTTTATCTGAATACGCATGCTAACATAAGGGACTAATGTTTTTAATATAGGTAGCAGTCGTTATATTAACGACTGATATTTTCATTTAACCGCATTTTAACATCAAATACCATTATTTACTACTGTATTGTTGGATGTATTTCTTGATTACCAGATCAAATCGAAGTCAATGATATTTATATCTAACCAATAAAAAGGTAGATGTTTAGGACATAGACTATACTGGGTACATGTATTACTAGTAGAAGTGCTCAAAGGATTATGTAGACATTATTCTTAGCATAGAAGGATGAGTATGAGGTGATAATGATGTATGCCAATTTTATTTCATTTAGTTATGTTACATTTAGTCTATGATGAAATGGTGTAGCCTGAAATCCTGAAGTGAGCCAATCATGAACTCGTTCCTGGAAATGGAATTCAACTATTCCATTTGTATCAACATTCACGGTCTAAAGTAAATCAAGCATGAAGATCCTATATACTTAACTTGGTCGTATCCTACTAAACTTGCTATGGCCAACCTATTATATCATCATGTTGTAATCAACTAGTTCTTCAAGACGATGAAATCATACTTTCATACACTCTGTATTGTAGACTCTATATCCACGCTTCCAAAACATATAAATACCCTGAATCCTGATGTCGTTCGAGATGGATTCGTTATCTTTTTACCTACAATATACTCAATAAATATATCTAGTTTTAACTTTATTTTCTAGTTATTCATTGTGTATATTTAAACAGTAGAACTAGTTACAAACCCACGAAATGTTCCAGAAAAATGATAGCATTTCAAATGATATAGAAACAAAAATAAAGAAAGAATAATCTAACGTTTTGTCTAATAACCATAGTTTTTGCTACAAAAAATAGTAATTAAACAAAAAAAGCATTGCGAATACAATTATAACTCTTCGATATTTATTTAAGATATAAAGTAAAGCAAAGGTTTATGGATTACCATAGCCTTTGTGATATATATACTATTTTCTAATTCTATTAATAATACAGTAATAAGATTTTGAAGCAAGCTCTTCATGGTTTAGTTCCTAGTTTGGAAGTACCAGTGGTACAATTTGACATTTTAAAGTTTTGTGTGGTTTAAAGTTATTAGATCTTAGATGTTGACTAAGATCAATGTAATAGATCAATGGATTGTCAAACTGGATATATAATATAGAGGATTATATGTCTGACTTTGATTCTATGATTGGATATGAGAGGTTGGTGTTACTAATTGTAATTGCTATTACTAGTATACGATTATTACCTATGATTGATTATATGGAGTTATATAATAATTGGTTATAAGTAACAATGATAAATAAGTAATAATATATATTTATTTGGATTGTGGTTATAAATATAATAAGGGAAAGGAAAGAACAGATAAATTCACTAATGTGCAATTGATCCGTTCTTGGTTGTTATTTATATGTGCAATTTGCTTATGTAATGTAACTGGATCATTACAATCAATTTGATTACTAAACAAACTTGTTGGTATATTTAGTTTACTACAGTTTTGATGGTAGCTACTGTATACTTGAAAAGAAATCTTTTTACAGCTGGCAATCGTAAACTAGAATAGTAAGTTTAAAGAAGGTTAATTTGTTTAAATTTTATGAGTGATAAGGTAACATCTATAATCTTAGATTTGGCTTGCATATAAATTTAAGCAGTAAGCGTTATTTAAGTTTATGCTCGAGCAAAAACCATTGTTGCTGTAAACATTATAGCTATAAATATATTTACAAATGATGATAATTGTAAATATATTGGGTCTTACATGTACTGCTCTACATTGATAACGTATTGAATTGTATTGTCTATAACCTATATTAATAAAAGCAAATGTGAAAAGAAACCTGTCTTCCTCTGCTTGAAAAATTTAAAAATTTAAACCTTAATATCTCTGCAAAAAATTAGGCTATGCTAATAATTTTTAATAATGAAACTTACTTGTTTTAAGATACTCTATAACATATTTTAGTATGAAAAAATTCTGAGCACTTTTATTTTTTTTCATTTTTTTTATAACATTTTTATAGTAGATTTTATAAATACAGTACTCGTTAAATTGAGCAGTATTTTTTTACATTCATCTCATCAGCCTTATTGAGCTCTGTCGAATCCAGTTTAGTTTTTTTCAAAATATTGATTTTTCGCAGAGATATCTTCAAAAATGTGTACAAAAAGATATCTTCATTTCTAGCCTCAATTTTTCCCTGTATATCCTCTTCCCAAATTCTGAATTTGAAAAAAAAAAATGACAAAAATCTCGTTTCCTCTATGAAAAATGCAACTAAAAGATTCGGCAATAGCTCTATCGATAGATACTCTTTTTGCGCATTATCTCCGTTATTTATATTTAAAATATGCTTATGAAAAGTGATGTCTATCTTTAAAAAACCTTCAAAATTTCAATCGCATTTTTGCGCAAAATGTAATGCAAAATTTTTGTTTGATTTTTGCTTAGATGAATGCAGAACCTAAAACTGTACAAAAACTATTTAGAACTCTAGGTTGATTTGCTTTGTAGTTTATGAACCATTAAGCGATTTTATTTTTTAGGGTAGAACGTAGTGGATATACTTTATTTATTATCATTTAATGTGAAGACTTAATATACATGAAACTCCTACAATAACGTTTCATGTAGCACAAAGTAAGCCATATGGGAAGAGGTTGAGAGGTCTCCACAAGTGGGCCTACTGTAAACAAGGTCGCTATAATGATTATACTATGAAAGATGGGAAAGAAATCGACTAATTAAAGTGCTGCACCAAGAGCCAAAACGGGCATGCGGAGAACGTCATACGAAAAAGTTGTGGGTTGGTGACATGACACTAAACAGGAAATACAGTACTACATAATACAGTCGGGGTTACTAATGTTTCATCCATTCCCTATTTTTTCTATTTTTTTTTTGTTATACTTTTCTTTCAAACTCTTTCTTTATTAATAAAACAATGTCCAAAACTTTTGAAATTAACATCAAAAAATTGCAAGACCCAACAGGAACCAAGCAAGATGTAAAAAAAATGAAGCTTGGCGCAATTTTTTATTTAAAACAGCTTGGATTTAGCCAATATGACATTTCTACTATGATTGACATAAAGCGTCCTACAATCCAAAGTATCATATCCAGAGGAGATCAAACTGGTACTACTTTAACAGGAAAAAGTACTGGAAGGCCATCTACCTTTGATGATTATACACAACGCCATTTGGAGCGATCAATAAGAATAGATCCCTTTCAAACATCAGAGACCATTACGGGGCAACTCAGAATGATGGGAAAAAATGTCTCTCGCTCGACAACAAGAAAATGGATAAGAAAGTTGGGCTTCAAGTACTATAAACCTGCTGTTAAACCCAAGTTAACAGAGGAACATAAAAAAATAGACTGGAATGGGCACAATTTCATATCAATTGGTCTAATGAACAATGGAGACAAGTGGTTTGGTCTGATGAGTCAAGATTTCGTATTTGTGGCAATGATGGTACACCATTAGTTCTAAGAAAACAAGGTGAAAGGTATGAGAGTTGCCATATATTACGTTCGGTAAAATTTGGTGATGGTAGTGTGATGGTTTGGTCTTGTTTTTGGGCTGGGGGTTTTGGACCTTTGGTCTTTATTGACGGAAATATGAATCAAGAATCATATATTGATGTATTGTCGCAACACTACATTCCATGGGTTCAAGACTTACATCAAAATGAAGGTACTAATTTTGTGTTTCAGGAGGATAATGCTACCTGTCATACAGGTGCATATGCAAAATGGTGGAAGAGATCACATTCAATGAATGTTATGGAGGACTGGCCATCACAAAGTCCTGATCTCAACCCCATTGAACATGTTTGGAGCGAGCTCGCTCGTAAATTACGTAGCCGTAAACATCTAATTAATAATACCGAAGACCTTCGACGGGAACTTCTCGTCGCTTGGGAGAATATTGATGTTGAGTTCGCTGCCAAGTTAATTGAAAGTATGCCCAAAAGATGCAAGGCAATTATAGATAGCAAGGGAGAAGCAACAAAATATTAGTTTTATTATTTTATTTTTACTTTCAAGTAATAAACATATATATCTTATTTTTGACGAAGTATAGAATTATCAGAGACTTGCAATAAAGAGCAAACCAAATTTGAAAATAGGTGTTCATTATATTTTCATTTTCTTAATTTTTTTTGGATGAAACATTAGTAACCCCGACTGTATTATCAAACAAACTTGCGTCCACCAGGATTCGAACTCGAGTCGTGCGCTTGGGAAGTACACTTCTTAACCATTCGGCCCAACCACCAAGGGCCGATTTTATTTTTTTATCCATTTCTCGATCGTTTTGTCAAATATATTTTGAAACCCCGTTATGATAGGTTTAAGCTATAATGTGAACCATAATTTCGATTTTCCCGATGAAAGATCAATATTTTTCACTGAAACAAAAAATAAAGAGTAGTATTCAACTGAATCTATTATTTAAATATAAAAAACAAAAACATTTCACTATAAATTCAAGATTGTGCAATTGGTTTTAGGTCAATATTAAGTCAATTCACTTATTCTCTGGAGTTAACCTGTTTATTTTAGGATAGAATGTATACAAATCAAATATTCTGAGACTATTATATATCTACCATTAGAATTACTTGATTATCAATGTCTGTGCACAACAGTTGATTAAAATGACACGATAGATTCTTCTGATGATATAAAAATTACTGGTTTAGAAGAATAAAAAAAAAATTATATTGGAATCTGACAATGATTATATTAACAACTTGTAATTCGACGTTGATATTAATATAGCTGTATACAGAAATATGGCATAATAACAATGCAAAAATGTTTTCATACCATATTTAATTAAAACCGTCATCGCCGATTTGAAGAACTTTGTATATAGTATGAATATGGAAAAAAAACTAGTTTATTTGAAATCATGATCCAGGTACAAAACCCTGCCTTATTTCGACGTCCAAAATTGTTGTTAATATTTTTTTTTTAATGAAACATGGTAATCAAAAGTGATAATTTAAACAGTAGATGGGTATAAGTTATAAACAGTGTAGTAGGTCTACTGACACTGTAAAGGAATCATACATCTATCGATTTATACCTCCTTAAAAATCGAAAAGCCCCCCTCCCCCCTCCAGCTACTTGATTCCATGGTCCAAGAGTGTTCTGATGATACCTCCCCCCCCCCCCACAAAAAAAAAGAATAAGATCTTTTATTACTGTATATATTCGATTTCGATAACACCAAATAAAGAGCTCCCCCCCCCATCAGCCTGTTCATTGACATTAGTTTCCAAATCAAGTTAATTATTAGCTCGCATTGACACAACTTTTTGATATCATTGAATACAACCGATATTCTTGATGCCCATAAATCCACAATAATCTTTTGCATCAGCAATATTAGACAAATATTGGGGGGATATTACAGCTGCTTTCTTTTTCTTCTTCCAAATCAAGTTAAATGTATGCTCGCATTGACATAATTTTTTTCTTGGACATCGTTGAATCTAGTTTATATACTTGATGTTCATGTCAATACCACTTTTTGCTGTTGCAGCGTCAGTAAAAGCTGGGTTAATTGCTTGATTAAAATCAAGGTTTTGATCTTGTTTGCATTACTGCCTGCCGCTACTGCTTTCTTTACAAATCCCTATCTTGACAGTAATCAGTTGATCTGACCTTAGTACATACACATACCATTATGCTACCTTGCTTTGTTTTCCCCATCATTGCCATTTTTACATCGATCATATTAATTGCGATTTGTTTCCCCTCGATTTGTTTGAATTCGTTTTTTGCAGGTGTCAAGTTATTAATTTACTTTTTTTTTTTTTTTTTTTTTTTTTTTTATGCGCAAAATAGTTGTCTCTTACAGTGTACTTATAGGGAGGGACATTTGGTAACAACAGCATAATACTAGTTTATTTATCATGGTGGGACTGGTTCATATCCTGTTTATTTAACATAACTTGCTGTTTGTTTCTCTCTCAAATCAACTAATATTCAGTGTAAAAATGAATTCAAACACTTCAATCAAAGACATTCGCACTGACCTTCGAGATATTAAAAGCATGTTGACTATGGTTCATCAAGCAATAAAAGCGGTTGAGGTTAGATTGGCATTCGAATCTGATGATCAAATCGATGTAGCAGATTGCCCAAAGATGTTGACCACAATCAAACCAAACTTTAAGGTTTTCGATCGACCAAAACCCAGAGATATACATGAAAATTGGAATAGTAAGCGAAGTCGAGAAGATCGTCTCATTTGCCTTTTAAAATATCAAATGAAGCAAAAATTTGAAAAGCATAGCTTGGAGCAATTATATATCCCTTCTGAACAAGCATATTATCAAAAAATCTTGCAAACATCTGAAAACATTTGCAAAGAGTTTGTTAATTCTATGACAGAAAATGGGTATATTTGTCCTGCGGATGTGTTTTATCATCGACTTGAATCGACGATTGCAGAAAAGTTACACAAATACTATATCGAACTTCAAAGATGTGAAAATAACTGGGCAGCAAGACTTTGGTGTTTGCCTTTCATTCATACAGAAATACCCTTTGGAATTCAACAATTGGTCATCTTGAAGACTGATAATGATTTATCAGATGAAACGTAAAAATTTCTGTAAATTCACACATGATTAGCTTCTCAAAATTGGTTCAATATAACAAACATATCACTCTAAATACTTGTTGATTTCCTTTAGTATCATATGATATTCATCTAAATAAAGATATGATTTGCTAATGTAAACCTATCATAAAACTGCTACATTTGATTGCTATTAGAAGAATCATCAGTTGTGTGGTGAAATCTAATGATTTCGATGAAAATCAGGTTTATTTTGGCATCTTAGATGATGATGATGATCAATGTATCAAGCTTGAGATACAGTTTAGTTCTTATTAATATCGATTGTGATGAGTAGTTATATAAATAATCT
Organism: Mucor racemosus; assembly: GCA_027405735.1. Classification (NCBI taxonomy): domain Eukaryota; kingdom Fungi; phylum Mucoromycota; class Mucoromycetes; order Mucorales; family Mucoraceae; genus Mucor; species Mucor racemosus. The sequence goes on from JAPEHQ010000018.1 coordinate 345,820, forward strand.
TATTTTAAAATCTGAAAGACTATTATACCATACATAAAACAACGATGGGACACATCAAATATATTAGTTGACTCCTTGCCATCCCCCAAGGTTGGGAAATGTTCATAATCGAAAACTCTGTCATATTTGTCAGATTTCATTTATCGTATGGGATAAAAGCCCAAGCGTACATTGTTTTGGACTTGGTACATCTACTGAGTACACGATAATTTCAGCTCTTGAATATAATATTTGCAATAATGTCCAAAACGCCTCCCCTTCCCTCCCCCTCCCCCTCTCCCCACTCACACAAATATCCATGATTTATATTCTCCCTATTCTAGCCAGTACCACCACATCTTTTTCTCCCCTTCCCCCCATCAAGTCCAACATTTTAATGAACTTTTGATATCGTAGATTACAGCCCACAAACTTCGATATCGACAGTTGCAGGCTATTACACAGCATCCATTACAACTCCCAGCATGCACATTATGTCTGTTCATTCACCTTTATGATCCTAACTTAGAAATAATCTTTAAATCCACCCCCATTGCATTTTTTATTTGACATGTCTCCCTTCAATATCCATCAAAACCAAGTTCAAAATGCCTCATCCATGGTCTGTTCTTTGTAGTTTAGTTCCCAAAAAAAGGAAAAGCTTGGATATTGTAGTAAATAACCAACATTTGTAAATCGTTTCCATCTCGATATTTCTTGATCTTTAGAAATAAACCCCCATTCCCAACATTTTTGATGTAATTGTTTTTGGTGGTTGACTTATTCACTCCTTCCTTCAACCACCATTTTCCACCCACCATGTAAACAAAATAAACTAAACATCTAAAACGCCTCTCTCTCTCTTCCCCCATATTCAGAAGGTTTATCGCATTTGACAATATCAATTGCGATATTAAAACTTGTCAGACAAACAAACATTGCATATCGATTAGGTGCTGTTGTTAATGTCTATTGATTTGCTTGTTTCTTGGTATTGGTGGGGCCCTTTTCTTATGTAAGCGTTAGATCATTTATCAGATTAGAAATGCTTGCATGTAATCATTTCATCAAGAAACACAGTCTATGTATTTGATGTTTATGTTGTACTATTTATACAGTTTAACTCGCATCCTAAAAGTTTGTATTTGTATAATTTGAATTCATTTTGTAGATTGTTTTGTCATATATGCCTTTTCCCTTCCCCCCCCCCAATTTTTTCACAGATTCAATTGTTGGATTTTAGAGATCAATACCTCCCCCCCCCCACTCCCAAGCACACACACTCATACTATTCTTTTTTTTTTACAGATCAATGCCCCCATTATCATACACTCACACTCTATTTCCAAAGAAAACAATACCCCCAAATACTAACACGCTGTTTTTTTTCAAAAATCAATCATCCCCCATTCCCCAAGCAACCTCATACACTGTCTTTCCAGATATCAATCCCCCTCCACACACACACACACACCATCTTCCGCACTGTTTTTTTTTTACAATCAATACCCCCCTTATTACTGAATCAAGCCAAAAATTATTCACAAATATATTGCATATCTTGTTTTTAATTTCATGTACCCCTCCCCCCAAATCTCTCATGATATCGAGAATAATACATCGCTATTGAACGCATAGCCCATTTCATCGATATATCTTCAGATTTCCTCATGTTCAGAACTTTTATACATAGAATGGGGAATATTTTGAGCTTCCTATCTTAAAATGCGTCGCAAGAAGGAGTCTAGTGTTTATAGCTCAATGTATTTCTTTGGTTTAATACTCTTGGTTTAACAAAAGCAAAATAAAAACTGATAATGTCAATGACAATGCTACATACAAATGTATATACGGTATATATTTAAAAAAAAACTAAATTTAAGTGAAAAAAAGATATACTTGTCTTTCTCCCCTCCCCCCATTTTGTGATCAAATAAATCTATGCCTCCTCACCACCACCACCATCATCCCCCCCCACAAATCTTTTTTAATTAGTGCAAGCTATACTTTTTGAGACGTATACCCTATCATACATACAAATTTGATGTATTTCTTTAGAACTACACACATACTTAATAAACAAAAATAGTTATAGAGACTCTATTGCTCTTCAAACCGTTAAATAAAAGCGTTGAGGCCATTGTACCGGTGCCTGAACTATCTTGATCTGCTTCTAGCGCGGTTTAAAAACGTAAATAAAGAATGATGCACCTCTGTTTGGACTCATATTTACTGAACAAAATAGTAATGAAGAACTTGGTGGCGCTCAGGAAAGCCAAAGTAATAATGAGAAGAGGTCGTGTAGTATCCGAGAGAATCAAATAGCAAGAACGTGTCCTAAAGAAGCAAGATGATACTCAAAAGAATCAAGATGATACTCAAGAGAATCAAGATGGTGGCTACGAGAACAATGATAATATCCAAGAGAAGCAAGCTTCTAGAGGTTCAAACACTACTTATATGTCTATGTTTGTGCCCAATTCTATTACTACTGCCAATATAGATTAGCATTATTGTGGAACCAAGTTTTGCCAGCCAAATTTACTAGTACAAACTCGGTTTGATAACATTCCTAAGACAGATGAACAAGCTAGTTCTATCAAGATTTCTGAGACATTCAACGACAGTGAACAAGTAAACATTAGATCTTCAGGCGTATCTATTTTGGATGGCAGCATAGTAAGCGTGCAAGAGAAGTTCAAGTGGATTTTTTAATTTAATCTTTCGTCCAGCTTGGAAAAGGACGCGAGTCTGACTACGTTGGCAGAACAACTACGGTAAGATAATTTTGTATTACTAGTATTTGATGATAATTTTACATTTTCATGTTCTTATAACACCATAAATAGAGAGCCAAACCATTTATCATCCTCTAGTATAAGTTGACAAGCCATTTTTATTCTTATTTATCGTTTCTAATTTTTCGTATGGTACGAACTGAATCTCAAGAAGGGCAGTAATCATTAACATATGGCAATGTCCGGAACACCAACCGAAAATCCCCCCCACAGACTTAAAGTGCGCGAACAGATTATTAGATTTGTGGATGCAACTATAAGAAATGGGTGCACGAATGCATCTATATTTATAAAATGTCTCGATGCTACGATTTGTTTATAGTGGAACGTCATTGATAACCTACATGTACATATAAATTTAATAAAGTGCTCTTGATGATCATTTTTGATTTTGTTTTATAATGTTTAAAGAAACTTGATTTCATTGAATATATTTTTTAGAGTAAATAACTACCATATACTTGATATTTCCCCCTCCCCCAATCTCATCATTAGTAATAAAAGATCATAACCCCCCCCCATAGAATAATATTGAAGCGAGGAAAGAGTCTTTTAGCTTTCCAAATATAGATGGATATAGCCATCGAAATTTATCGCCTAGGATTTCGATGGGTGCCATTGCATATCCTTGGCTTTAAATATATTCCACGAGCATAAAGCGATATTAAAGTTTTACGTGCAGAAAAAAAACAGAACCCACCAATTTAATTTTCATGTTTTTTTTTTACCCCTTTTGATTTTGTATAGTCTCCTTGCCAATCCAAAGGTTCAAATCTCAAAATCGAGTAAAAAAGCCCAAATTTTCGATTTATGTTTGTATGCTTGCTTCCGTCCATTGATCCCCCAGGATAATCCCCCAAATAAACCATCTAAAAATCCAACCCCCCACCAAAATACATTGATATCGGCCATCACAGACTCATTTTACGATTTTCAATGTTGGTAAACTGCTTTTATTTTTTGGTGGTTTACTCCCCCAAGAAACATGGCACCCACCAAAATCCCAAATAAACCTTTCAAAAATTCAGGGCAGGCCTTGAGATATATGCTTTCCACCTTCATCGAAATGAATTGCTGTAAAACTCGATATCAGAGATATATGCCAAATACCTTTTATTTCGTATCCCCCCATCCACCCCAAATAATAAATTTTATATATTTATTGAAATATTTGCTTAAACCCACTTGTTATTTTTTAGTAGTTTATTTCAAACATGTTGTTATAACAATAATTTCTATTTTATATAGTTGTTTAGTATATATCTTGTTCAATAAAAGCATCACCCACCATTTAAAATGCTCATACCCCCCAATAAAAAAGTAATCTCAAATAGCTTTGCCCAAGCCTCCCCCCAATCAACCCTTGAATATATGTACATGCAGGAGGGTTCAATTTTCCCCATCATCACCGTATTTTACTCGACTTTAACAACAAATTATTCATTCAAAAAATGGATTGAATGTGTAAAAATTAGATGAGCAAGATGACAAGAGTCTAGGCTATCTATTCATGTAATTTTGACGTATAATCGTTTATTGGAATGTACCTGAATTTACATGCAAATCAAGGTACAAAACTTGTAGAAAAAAAAGTCAAATTGAAAGAGGGGGGTCAAGTCAAATTGAAAGAGGGGGGTCAAGTCAAAAGTCAAAATGATATATAAAGAGACACTTTTTTCAATCCGAAATCAAAAATCATTCAATAAATACAATAATCATAAACTTGAGTTCTCTTTATTTTTGCTATTTCTTTTTTATACATGAATAGTCAAATCCAAACACAACTTATCACAATCTTATTTGTTCTTTTCTTTGCATCAACACTTTCACCTATTTCTTTAGTTTTACACATTTCAACAATCTTCAATATTCATTTCTTAATGCAATCATCAACATCTCAATCATCAAACAAAATCCCTTGCACATTCATCAACATGGATAAAACATCTAAATTATTAAAGAAGCTTAAGCCTTCTTCAAGCACAGTTGCTCCCACCAAGGCAGCACCAGTAAAGCACATCCCAATCACAATTCCTGCTAAATTGACATCAGCACAAAAGGAAGCTGCTCTTCCTTTCCTCAATGAGCAACCCCTCAAATCCAAATCATCGAAAGCAAAGGTAAAAAAAAAAAAAAAAATTGGGATAGCTTGTATTTCCTCAAATATTGAACTGTTTCATTTAGGCTTTGGGTCGTTTCTTTAAGAAATTAACATCCAAGAAAGACTCCATCAAATCATCAACTAAAAAGACACAATACAAACTCACATTCATCCCAATCACCAAAAAGAAAGATACAGCAGCAACTGAGATTGTCTGGTATGACAATGATTCCACATCTGAACAAGAAGAAGGTCACAATGATGCTACTTCTCCTTGCATTGAAATTGATTCATCTGCTGCTGCTGCTGCTTCCATTACCAGTGACTCTCTTTCAATGTCTTCTTCTTCCGTTTTCGAAACTGATAACACTGCTGTTGAATATGCTCAGCGTATTTGGGATGAAGACAGCACAGTTTACACCAATTTAGAGCACGTTGTTGAATGGATTGGCAATGGTAAATCTTGCAGCAATGCTATCCTCAAAGCTTACATGGAACACTTTGACTTTAAAGCCCTTAAACTTGAACAAGCTTTCCGCAACTTGTGTTCTAAACTTCACCTTAAAGGTGAAACTCAACAAATTGATCGTATACTCTCTGAATTCGCTGGTCGTTACTTTGAGTGCAATCCTAAATGTGTCTTTGGTACAACTGGTAAAGATCAATTGGCTATTTTTTTTTTTTTTTTTTTTTTTTTTGCATTTAAACCATACTAACACATCCACCTTTTTTTTTTATTAGACGTTGTACACGCTATTGTATATTCTCTTTTACTCTTAAACACCGATCTTCATGTAGCTCAAGGCGATTACAAGAAGATGTCTCGATCTGAATTTGTTAAAAATACTATGGAAGCTATTTATGCTCAATTAGATACTCCTGCATTAGGAGAAGAAGATATGCTTTCTGATGATCATAGAACAAGCGGTCTTTCATTCCAGTCCCTTGATTCGGTCTCTTTGCAACGCACCCCCAGCAATCAATCTGCTTTTAGTTCAAGATCTTCAGCTTATGCTCAATCGCTCGATTCTTCAATGCCTCGTAACTCATCTGCTTGGGCATTTGGTTCTAAATCATGGCAAATCGAGGTCAAGAACTTGCTCAAGCAAATGTATTCTAATATCCGCCATAGTCAAATTACCAATTCTTCTTCTCCTCCCGCTTCTCTCCATAACAACAACCGTATGAGTGCTGCTTTCAAGCGCAGTGTTGGTACCATTATCTGGAAACGTGATTCCGTTGTTCACAATGATGAATCTAGCTCTGTCTCTGCCTCCATTACATCTGTTCAGTCATCTAGCTCTGTTATGCAATATCAATCTGTTGCTTCTCATCTTCAAAATGAACTTCCTACTTCTTATACTAGCAATGCTCCTTTCTACAAAGAAGGTATGGTTGTTCGCAAGCATCTCTTGGAAAAGACAAACCAAAAGGCCAAACATCGTGATTGGAAAGATTGCTTCATGGTCATTGAACGTAGCCAACTTCGCATGTACAAGCTTGATAGCTCTTCTACTGAGCCTCGCACTGTTACTAAGCGTAATCTCATTCGTAACACTTTAATGTCAAAGACTTCAAGCTTGTCTGATTCTGCTTCTCAAGTTTCTGATTCTAGCTCTGAAGCTGTTGGTGGTGGTGACTGGATGGCCAATGCTCAGCTCTTGAGTTCCATTGATCTCAAGCATACTCTTGCTAACGCTCTTCCATCTGGTTACAGCCGTCAACGCAAACATGCTTTTGCTCTTCAACAATCTAATGGAGCAGTTTTCCTTTTCCAAGTTGGTTCTGCAGAGCAAGTTCATGAATGGGTCTCTACTTGCAACTACTGGGCTGCTCGTGAAAGCAAAGAACCATTAGCTGGCGGTGTTAGCTCCATGGAATATGGTTGGGGTCATTGCTTAGAAACCGTTGCTGAAGAAAATAGCAACGTCATTGTTCATGAATGGCAAGCACCTGTTCCTCCTACTATGAGCAGCTTATTGGAAGAATCAGTTCAACTTGCTACTCTTCGCAAACATGTCCAGGAGCTGTCTACTGAATTAGATCAACATCGTGATATCAAGCCCAAGATGGAAAGTCGTTTTGCTTTTTATAAATCTTCAGGAGTCAAGGCATTGAACAATTGGGAAAACAAATCTCATTATCTTTTACATGAAATCATCAAGTATCAAAACTACTGCGATTCTATTGAAAAGTCTCTTGCTCTTCAAAACAAAATTATGTCTGCTTAAATCTGTATTATATATATTGTAAAAAGAAAATTCATTAGATTAGTTATATGTTTATATTTAAAAAAATTGTACTTGTATATAGAATAAATTTGTATTATCATCCTTAAAAATAACTATCTTGTTCTCCTCTTTTTTTGCTTTTTTCTTTTTTCTTTTTTCTTTTTTGTATAAATTGAGTATCTAAAACATATAACATGTATAAACACATGCGTGTATCTTCTATAAGCATATATAATAAATGCATATGTACAATTCTTCTTTATTTTTTTTTTTTTTTTCAGAGAGTATAGAGAATTGCCTGTATCATCGAGATCGAAAAAGTAAACTCTTGATGGTTCCCGATTTATTGATCCTAACGTTTTTATGCAACAGGTTTTTGGGCATTTTCAGGATCAGTCAAGGCCATTTTATCTGTAAAAATGGATTATTTCGTTTTTTTTTTTTTTTTTTTTTTTTCCTTTTTTACCTTCTTGTTGTAACAATATACATATCTATTATTTAATACATTATATGTAATAAGTTTATATTATCAGTACTCTTAAGTATATGTGGTAATAATCCAACTTTTAGTCGCTCACTTTCATGAACCAATCGCTTGTGAGCTATTTTTGAGCGACTTTTTTTGCTGTCATTAAAGAATAATAAAGGGCTATATTTTTTCTAATTTCAAATACAAAATAAAACATTTAAAAGCAAGCTTGGCACTCCAAGAAATAAATCTAGCTAATTTTGTAATTTGAGAGCTAGCTAAACGTGTCCAGGAAAATCCTCTGAATAAGACAAATACAATTGATATTTCAATGATAAACCGCGAATTTACAATGATTGATTAATAATTATAGGTGCATACTCATATATACTACTTTAATTGCAAAGGCTGAGCAATCATTATTATATTTAGTTATTTGTTTGATAAGAAAACAGTATTTATTCTTGAAAATCTGATAACAACCGATTACCCGATGGTTTTAAAGCTTCTGGTATTAAAAATGAAATTTAGTATTATTTGCTCTTGGCTGATCGTCATACAATTGATCTCATTATCATGATTATAATATAGACTAAACGTAGATCAAATTTGTAGTTGTGCTGAATGTACATTTAATATCAAAAAGGCTACTAAAAATAATTGCGAATGTTTTAGTGCTACGGGGTTTTTTTCAGGTACGGAAACATTACATAATGAATAGCAATTGTAGAAAACTAGAAAAGGTGGAAATAAAAACGACGTGGCATACACAGAATCGAACGGCCCACATGATCTAGACTAAATTTTCAAACAATCTCTGCATTTGATCATTTTTCTATTAAGAGTAGAGCGGGAAAATATTGGTTGAAACTCCCTTGAAACTGAATTATAGTTTTACATTACTCTTTACAAAATAAAATGACCGGGTTACTAATGAAATAACGAGATCAAAAAAATACCGAAGATGACAGCCCAAAAAGAAAATATTTTGATTGTATCAGGTTTCACAGTAGCGCGTGATACAACCAAATTAGATAAATGCAACAATACACACACACACACACATATATACACACACATACATTATATATTATTTAAAAAAAACATGAGCAAGAGCCATTAGCATAATGTTTATTATATCATTAAAGATGTAATCATTATCGGCTCTTTTTAATGTAGTTTTTGAAATTTCATTGGAGATCCTTGATTATTCTTCCACTCACAAACGAAACTAAAAATTACACAATCTTCTTGGCAAGAAAAAATTTCCCAGCTTGTTTTAAAGTTAATTATTCTAAATGCGGTAAAATAGTAGAAAAATCATATTACGTACTTTCTCCTAAAGCACAGGAAGCAATATTGGCATTATTTTTTCATAGCTTTTTGTTGATATCTGAATGTATAATGGCTTGATGTACAATTTGTTCTTTTGGGTTTTTTCTGGTCAATTTTTGTATTTCAGATACAGAGAAATCAAAAATTTGGGTTTTCTTTTTTATCAAGATGTTACACGATATAATTGCAATCTATAGTTTGTGGTGTACATGTAATAAAAAGTGACCAGAGACCACATGTTTTTTTATTGATAAGTTTGTAAACTAGTAGTAATTCGGGGGGTAACATGAAAAAAAAAAGAATGATTGTGTTGTAACAAATTGATACTGTTGTTGTTGTTGTTGTTGCTGCTGTTGTATGTATCATTTGAATATCAGCTCAATCTTTTTAACACAAAATCTCACATTAAATGGAAATCCCGTTATCAATCAAATTACTATAGTTAAGATTCGATCCCGTTACCCGGTTATTTTCGAAAAAGCCTTGTGCGTTTATATATACTTTTATATATTTAAAAATACATTATATAGAAAAATACATACTGCAACTTTCAAAATGGATAATAGGAAATAAATATTCCAGAAAAAGTAAGTGTAACTTGATGAAGAAAGGTAGAATTATAATATCAAGAATTAGGCTTTTCTTTCTCTCTCCTCCAAATTGCGTCATTTTAAAACTGGGAATTACAGGAAATTGTTGAATTGAGAAGCATAAGAAGGTTTATTTTATATATAATTACAAATATTAAGATAAAAAAGATAAAAAAGATAAAAAAGAAGATAGGGGGAGACGAGATTATACGAATTAAATGATGTTGTTTGGTGTCTTGGGGATGGCGAAAGAGGTGTTTCATGCTGTATATATTGGAATGCATTTAGATAGTATTATAGTTAATAGAGTATTAAGTTGGGGGGTTGTTAATTGTTCTTTGACTTTGTGTTTGATGATGGTGTTAATGGAACAACCTTCTTGGTTACTTTCTTCTTATCTGACTTGTTAGCCATTGATTCTTCTAATTTAGCGTCCATTTGGTCCAGCCAAGCATCATTCAAGTACCAAAAGTTACTTTCCATTAATTTAGTCTTTTTGTCTTCACCGACCTACAACATTTTGTTAGTTACTGGAAGCATTGAAGGTTAAAAATAATATGTATTTACCAAGTAATTTGCATGAACCATGAATGGTTTGATACCATGCTTATTGGGAAGATCATGATCGTAATATACAAAGCCATTAGGGAAATGTAAAACATCAAGCAAGACAACCGAGGATGTTCGAAGGTCCATATTAAGATGGTTTAAAGCAGCATTCATGGCACCTTGCTGAGTCTTTGCATCATTTGAATCTTGAATCTGAATTGTCTCTGCTAATAAACGTTTCATTTCAACTGTTGGGCGCATCAAATAGAAGCCACTATTGATCTCTTGTTGATTGAAACCTTCTTGTTGGAACAATACGTGCGTTTCTTCTCGAATTTGTAAAAATGTATTTATATATTCTACCATACGAGGTCTGAGCCACACAATGTCAACATCTGTAAAGAAAACTGTAACATCTAAATATAACAATTGCTGCACAACCAAAGTCTTTGAATGAGTAATAATACGATATTCTTGACTGAAGTAAGTTTTAAAATCAGCTTCAACCTGTTGATGGAACCATACATCAGGAATGAGCGAAGCTCGATCACCATAACCAGCCAAGGTTAAATGATCATATAACTTTTGATCGAAACAGAAAATCAGGAACTTGTCTTCACCAGTCTTTTTCATACTTTCAATCCAGTTGTAGACATGGTTACGCATACCGTAATTGGCTGTAGCAACAATGAGTACTCGATCTTGTAACATGTTGTTGTTAATTTTATCCATTAATTCTTTTGGTGGAGGTGGTAATGATTCTGGAATTTCAATTTGTTGCTGTTCATCAACAGCAGCTTGTTCGATAATAGGTTGTTCAGGTTCTTTACATAGACAATTTTTAGGGTCAAATGTACTAATAGTACTGTTATTATCGAAAAATGTTTGTTCATTTGACAAATAACTTGCATCAGTAGACGATGTAGTTGTTGAATGTAAGTTATAAATATGGCCAAAGTAACTTAAGGTAGATATCAGCAATATGACAGCTACAATCAAGAGGCCTTTTCTATGATCTAAAGCGAATGCCATTTTTTAAAAAAAAAAAAGAAAAAAAAAATATATATAAAAGTAAAATAAAAATAAAAGTGAAAGAAAGGGAAACAACCCATTTAATAAAGGTGGTACCATTCTATTAAAGAAAAATAGAAGCCAGACTTTTTCAAAGAACGTTTCTTTTTAAGGTTTCTTTGCCTTAATAAGAAAAGAGAACCAAGAAATTACTCGGTACAACTACGACAACCTGAAAAAGAAAAATCAGATTCGAGTGCTGCTGCAAGTTAAAAAAAATGCTAGACAGTCTAATTCGATAAGACGCCAACTGAATTTTTAAAGATAATGAACCTCAAACAAACAAAGTCTAAAAAAAAAGGGGGACAGCCTTCATTTGGTTAGTGGTGATGATGAAATGGTGTGTGATGATGGCAATTCTCCGTATTTTCAAAAGTTTATTTCGTTTACAAAAATACCCAATTCCATAACTTTGAGTGAGTTTTTAGACGGAAAAAAAAACTTCAGTATGTTTTTTATGTCCCATTAAGCATTTTCCAAGCTTTTTTTTTTGTAATTTTATTATTGAAATTCTTGAAAAAAATCCTTTGAAGTGAACCTCACAGCCAAAAAAAAAAAAAGTAGGCAGAGACAATAAAGGAGTAGCTGCTTCATGAATTGAATGTCCGGCGGATTTTTTTGTTTTTCTCAACCAAAACTTCGGCACAAAAAGGAATTTTTCGTCCTAAATGTAGGATTATCTCGAGCAAAAATATGTAAAATGTACATTAATTAACATATATTCTATATGAAATTTTAAGGCCCATTTGATGGTGTTTGTTAAAAAAATATTTTGAACTGAAAATTTTTAGTAATCTTGGATTTTCAGAAAAAACTATTTATGCTTAAATGTCAAGCTTTTACATATGTATTATTAAATCCAACATTTTTAAATAATAAAACACAAAATTCTGGTCATTTTTCATTACATATTTGCTTAGTGAAAAATTTCATTTTTGGGGCGAAAAATGCAAAAAAGTGAAATTTAAAATTTTTTGCCTATGGTTGTAAGGATTTGAGGTCCATCTTGAGTGAAATTTTTATGATCTCAAAAACGAGAGATAAAAATATATCAAGTAAAAGTGTAATGAAAGAAACAGTTTTGACTAGGTTTGCTTCTCAGAAAGCAACAAAAAGAGCTCCAAAAAATTCTTTAAGGCTGCTTTTCTGGTAGTTTCTGTATGAAAACACAAATCAGACATTGATTTAGTAAACTTTTTTGATTCATTGTTTGTTCTATTTATTAATCAAATGTAGAACTAGACTTTGAACAATAAAAAATTAGATAATTGGATAATGAGGCCACTAGTAATAATGCCAACAATCTCCCAAAGCAGTATTTTTACTTGGTTTTCGGACCTTTTCAAAAAAAATTTGGACCACCTCTTTTTTTTTTATTGGACAAAATTATTTTTAATTTCAGACAATTTCTTATTAAATTTGGACGAGCTCCAGTATTTTGCGTTTAAATTTTGTGAAATCAATATAATAGGGGTGGTCAATTACTGAGTTTTCAAAAAATAAAATAAAAACTGGTCAATAAAATAATTTTAAAAGTTTTCAGCAAAACCTCAATTTTATCCATGAAAAAACCTGGATAAAATGATTTTTATCCAACTCTATGAGACATCATTGGCTTGAATTTCAAATAATTTGAACGGAGAATACATATATATTGACAGATGCTCTAAATTATCAGTTTGGGGTGGTCAATCAAAGGTAAATGTAATTGGGCAAACAAATTTTCAATTTTTCAAAAATCTCCGCAGTTGACTACCTCTACTGAATCTCGTAGCTGGAGGAAGCAGGACATAGTATGGATGACCACATGCAAGTCTTCAAAGCAGCGAGGCAAAAAGCAGGTTTTCATCTTCATCATAACATAGACCTTAGGCCCAACCAAAGTCATTTTATAAATTGAGCATGCATAACCTATTGAGATCGACATGCAAAATGCGCAAGCTACTTTTGAATACTAACCTTCACTTTTTGGACTTTGATAGCTTCAAACATGCTAACAAATCGCTTGGACCATATTTGAAAAAACTTTTGAGCATCCATACTGTCATAGTGCCACTTTTTAAATGAATCTTTGTTTCGAAAAAGAAACCCTCGTAGAGTTGGTTTGGTTGAGTTTGGTATGTTGCTGGTATAAATAGTATTGAATACCTAAGTGACAAATTACCGAAGCCTGAGGCCCTTTAGATCTCATTGCTTTCTCAAAGGGTGTACTGAGTCCTTCCTTGCGGGTGTACTGAGTCCTTCCTTGCGGGTGTACTGAGTCCTTCCTTGCGGGTGTACTGAGTCCTTCCTTGCGGGTGTAATGCCCTAGGCTTGGATCAGTTTCGGTACTTTTAGCCCATTCCGTTGCGCTCTTAATTTTTAATATTGGCCAGTAATTAACACTTATTCAGTAAGAATCTTGTAATCTTCATATATACCTTTTGTCCGTTTCTAGAAAAGTGTTGATCCGTTGCTTGTAATAAGGTGCTAACAATACCATCCGTCCTTTTCCATTCAACTTATTTCGTTAACATCAGAAGGATGTACATGCTGGCTTTACTCTTTTTACTGAATGACTTCTACACCTGCTCCTTTTGAACCAAAAAAAAAAAAAGGTTTCCCTCACTTTGGTCACAATTGTTTATGTAACTGCTTTTACATATGATAACCCTAAGTCTTAGCTACTTTTTTAGATAAAGAATTATGCTTAAATAAAACACCAGTAAATAATATATACTAGACAGCTTTTTTTAAAACTTGTAAATATTTAATAATAAGATTGTAGCTTATTGGATTACGACTTGACGAACATGCAGAATATTAATCATACTATTATCTAGTAACTGTGCATATACGATCTTTTTTCTAGTTCTAACTTTCACCATCTCAATGAACAACAAACGATGTTTGACTTTGACCAACTCATCGATTTGGAAAAAGTGAGCAAGAAGTTCAAAAAGTAGGTCAAATAGTTTTCAAACACCTGACCAAATTAGCTTCACAAAGTTGGGCGGAGTTTTGGTAAATTGAGAGTGGAAGCACTGTACAGTTTTTTTACTATCAGTATAAGAATTATAAAAATCATAAACTCAATTTATTATTTTAAAAAAACCTTTACCAGTAAGTATCCCAGCCAAAAAAAAAAAAAGAGTGAGTCTCTTATAAAAAGAGTGAAGAAAAAAAAGAGCAAGTATCCAGCTTTATTATCATAATGACTTTAAAGATGTTAGTATCCTTAATTATCTAAGTGAATATCCTATATTAAATAAGTTCCAGTAGTGCAACTTGAAAGTAATTCTTTTGCAGAAAAAAAAATGTAAGTGATAAAAATTGATTAATTTGTTAATTATACTATGATTTATTAAAAGACGATAAGTTTAAATGGGGGCATGAGCAGGCTCCTTTGTGCATATGGTAAATAAATGAATGACAGGTATAGCAAATATATGAATAATCACAATAATGAACGTTTTTCTACAGAAGTTCTACATTGAAACTTATTCAAAATTTTATCTTCATGTAATAGCTGATATCTAGTAAATATTTCAACCTTATATCCCATATCAACTACAATCTCCTTCAAGTTCCTGTGATTTCTATATTAAAGAGTGATTAATGACTTTGTATTCCTTTTTTTTTCTTGCTTACTCCACAAAATCATATACATCGCGTGGGTTTGTACTTAACCCAGGAAAAGAGATAACAACCAATCTAACCTTTTTATCTGACATTCCAATAAAATCTAAGAGATCTTTGTTTATCGTTAAAATAAATAAATTAATGTCCTCACTTTCTAAGTACTAATCATATTATTTACCCTGACAATCACCATCTGAACCCTTGATTTCAATTGCTTTTTTTTTATATATATAATCTCTATCTTCAATCAAGGTATCTGCATTAGTGTCGATACTACAGAATACATACTTGCATAAAGCTTTAGTTTTTAATTTATATGCTTGAAGACAAAGAGACTTTTGTTTTGCTGTTGCTGTTTCACTTGTATTTGATTTACGGGCATACCCAATAGTAACATATTGGAGTTTTGTCGTTCTAACAAGGTTTCTAAATTGGCTGATATTGCTAATGTCTTTCCATTTGAAGTTTCTTAAGCTAGCCTCTACCACATTGTAAGTTCTACCTCTTATTCTGGAGCTTTTATCTTTTTTTTGTTTAGTGCCTCCCCAAGACCCGTCTTTACCTATAAGGTCGTTTAATTTGTTTTGATTAAAATTCCAATTGTCACCAAAGTATTGTTTAACTAGTTTAAATAATCCACTCTCTGTTAAGAATTCTTCATGGGTGATTTGAGCAATTGGCTTTGGCGGGATGATCAAATGAAGCAATTCAAGAATTGCTCTTTTTGAACATGGTACTGTAATTTCATAAGAGCTTAGACTGCTTGGTGCTGGTAACTTCTGATCTTGTTCTTTTAGTTTTGAATCAGAACGATATTCGCCATATTTCCAAGGCTCCATTTTAACTTTTTTCTTGGAAATGGCAAAAGGTGAATCTGGATCCCCATTAATAAAATAAGCAGGCACCAGCCCAGTTGAATCTAAATTCTCGATTGCAATATCCTTGTTTTCTGAATTAACTTCGAGACCATATACGCTGCATGCAGCTTCTTCTTTTGTTAATGTCATAATAAAAAAATAAAGTAAAAAAGGTCAAAAAATTGGAGAATTGCAATTTTCTGGGATATTCACTCACTCTTTTGCCGCTGGTACTCACTCTTTTTTCAATGGTAGTCACACTTTTTATAAGAGACTCACTCTTTTTTCACTGGTGTGCTGAACTAAGTAGTATTTCCCCACATAATAAATTAAAAACCATCTCATTTGAAACCATGCTATGCAATTCAAATAAGAGATTATGGATATAAAACATAAATAATCAAGAATATTCTAATGTATCAAATATATCAAGGGCATTTTTAATGTGTTCTATTATAAATAAACAAAAACTTAAAAGTTTCATGCTAATCAAATAGAACAAGGGCTGTTCTGAACGCATGATTGACAGCTGAGATTGTCAAAAACCAAATTTAAGAGCCGTTCCTGATCAGGTAAATCAACGACTCAACAATTGTCATGGAACGGTAATTGTAATTATAGTAAAAGTTTATTATTTGAATCACAAATTAAATGTCAATCTCGTGTACATACCTGTACAACCATATCAAAGTGTATTCAAAGATAGAACCAAGGAGTTTGTTGATAAACAAGTCCATAAAGTTTTTATTATGTTTATTAAACAAATCCATAAATTTTTATATTCATGAAGAACCAATAACTTTGCCATTTACCAATGCACATAACAACTCAACACATTTAATCAACCTTTCTAGGTAATCATTGGCCAGCAACAATGATCCATTACTTATAGATTTCCACTTTCTTTAGATTAAACAATTAATATAAATAGCAAAAGATTTTCAATAGCCATAAAGATCTTTATCTCATTTTAAAAAGAATAAACAACATCTTACATATTATTCTATCCGTGTTTTACGTCAATTTCTCACAACCCAACAATATATTCAAAATTGCGGAATAACTGAAAGTCGACAGAACAACTGCCAGACAAATATCAATAGCCAAGTAATATAAATAGAGAAGTAGAAATAGAATTTTATTGTAGATTATCCATAATCAAATAAAGAAAGATTTAAAGCTTTTTTTATAAATTTTACCCTTTTTACTGCATTTTTTGCTGCAACTGGTACTCACTCTTTTTTAAGCGGTACTCACTCTTTTTTCACTGGTACTCACTCTTTTTTAAGCGGTACTCACTCTTTTTTAAGCGGTACTCACTCTTTTTCACTGGTACTCACTCTTTTTTAAGCGGTACTCACTCTTTTTTCACTGGTACTCACTCTTTTTTAAGCGGTACTCACTCTTTTTTCACTGGTACTCACTCTTTTTTAAGCGGTACTCACTCTTTTTCACTGGTACTCACTCTTTTTTCACTGGTACTCACTCTTTTTTAAGCGGTACTCACTCTTTTTTAAGCGGTACTCACTCTTTTTCACTGGTACTCACTCTTTTTTCACTGGTACTCACTCTTTTTTAAGCGGTACTCACTCTTTTTTAAGCGGTACTCACTCTTTTTCACTGGTACTCACTCTTTTTTCACTGGTACTCACTCTTTTTTAAGCGGTACTCACTCTTTTTCACTGGTACTCACTCTTTTTTAAGCGGTACTCACTCTTTTTTAAGTGGTACTCACTCTTTTTTAAGCGGTACTCACTCTTTTTTCACTGGTACTCACTCTTTTTTCACTGGTACTCACTCTTTTTTAAGCGGTACTCACTCTTTTTTAAGCGGTACTCACTCTTTTTTCACTGGTACTCACTCTTTTTTAAGCGGTACTCACTCTTTTTTAAGCGGTACTCACTCTTTTTTCACTGGTACTCACTCTTTTTCACTGGTACTCACTCTTTTTTAAGCGGTACTCACTCTTTTTTCACTGGTACTCACTCTTTTTTAAGCGGTACTCACTCTTTTTTCACTGGTACTCACTCTTTTTTAAGCGGTACTCACTCTTTTTTCACTGGTACTCACTCTTTTTTAAGCGGTACTCACTCTTTTTCACTGGTACTCACTCTTTTTTAAGTGGTACTCACTCTTTTTTAAGCGGTACTCACTCTTTTTTCACTGGTACTCACTCTTTTTCACTGGTACTCACTCTTTTTTAAGCGGTACTCACTCTTTTTTCACTGGTACTCACTCTTTTTTAAGCGGTACTCACTCTTTTTTCACTGGTACTCACTCTTTTTTCACTGGTACTCACTCTTTTTTAAGCGGTACTCACTCTTTTTTAAGCGGTACTCACTCTTTTTTAAGTGGTACTCACTCTTTTTTAAGCGGTACTCACTCTTTTTTCACTGGTACTCACTCTTTTTTCACTGGTACTCACTCTTTTTTAAGCGGTACTCACTCTTTTTTAAGCGGTACTCACTCTTTTTCACTGGTACTCACTCTTTTTTAAGCGGTACTCACTCTTTTTTCACTGGTACTCACTCTTTTTTCACTGGTACTCACTCTTTTTTCACTGGTACTCACTCTTTTTTAAGCGGTACTCACTCTTTTTTCACTGGTACTCACTCTTTTTTCACTGGTACTCACTCTTTTTTCACTGGTACTCACTCTTTTTTAAGCGGTACTCACTCTTTTTTCACTGGTACTCACTCTTTTTTCACTGGTACTCACTCTTTTTTAAGCGGTACTCACTCTTTTTTAAGCGGTACTCACTCTTTTTTAAGTGGTACTCACTCTTTTTTAAGCGGTACTCACTCTTTTTTCACTGGTACTCACTCTTTTTTCACTGGTACTCACTCTTTTTTAAGCGGTACTCACTCTTTTTTCACTGGTACTCACTCTTTTTTAAGTGGTACTCACTCTTTTTTAAGCGGTACTCACTCTTTTTTCACTGGTACTCACTCTTTTTCACTGGTACTCACTCTTTTTTAAGCGGTACTCACTCTTTTTTCACTGGTACTCACTCTTTTTTAAGCGGTACTCACTCTTTTTTCACTGGTACTCACTCTTTTTTCACTGGTACTCACTCTTTTTTAAGCGGTACTCACTCTTTTTTAAGTGGTACTCACTCTTTTTTCACTGGTACTCACTCTTTTTTAAGCGGTACTCACTCTTTTTTCACTGGTACTCACTCTTTTTTAAGCGGTACTCACTCTTTTTTACTGGTACTCACTCTTTTTTCACTGGTACTCACTCTTTTTTAAGCGGTACTCACTCTTTTTTAAGCGGTACTCACTCTTTTTTAAGTGGTACTCACTCTTTTTTAAGCGGTACTCACTCTTTTTTCACTGGTACTCACTCTTTTTTAAGCGGTACTCACTCTTTTTTAAGCGGTACTCACTCTTTTTTCACTGGTACTCACTCTTTTTTCACTGGTACTCACTCTTTTTTCACTGGTACTCACTCTTTTTTAAGCGGTACTCACTCTTTTTTCACTGGTACTCACTCTTTTTTCACTGGTACTCACTCTTTTTTCACTGGTACTCACTCTTTTTTAAGCGGTACTCACTCTTTTTTAAGCGGTACTCACTCTTTTTCACTGGTACTCACTCTTTTTTAAGCGGTACTCACTCTTTTTTCACTGGTACTCACTCTTTTTTCACTGGTACTCACTCTTTTTTAAGCGGTACTCACTCTTTTTTCACTGGTACTCACTCTTTTTTAAGCGGTACTCACTCTTTTTTAAGCGGTACTCACTCTTTTTTTTGGCTGGGATACTTACTGTTAAAGGTTTTTTTAAAATAATAAATTGAGTTTATGATTTTTATATCGAGATTATAATTTTTATATTGATAGTAAAAAAAACTGTACAAAATTAAACACAAAGAAATGGAGCTCGTCCAAATTTAGTAAGAAAGAGATGGTCCGAAAAAATTTTGAAAAGGTCCGAAAAACCAAGTAAAAATACTGTATCCCCGAAGAACCAAACTCCAGTTCTAATTGAGAGTATAATTAGAAGAAATGTTTCGTTCATTCAAATTAGATATATCATACATGAGTTAGTTGTCAAAATAGACATCTTCCTTAATTATGGGTACGCAATGGATAATAAATTTGGTAAGATTTGCTCTAATACCTTGATAAATTTATATCTGAAAAGATCTCCACATGGTGCAAATATTGGACACGCCAATCAATGCTACAGCATTTTATAATAAAAACATTATATAATAAAGAAATTTATCTATTTTTTATACTCTCAATAGGCTTCGTCTCAGTAAATTTTGTATTTTTCTCATTACTTGCAAGTACTGAGGTTGAAACATATTATGGCAAGAGTTGCATTCTCATCTCTATTCCAACTTTTTGCAAATACTGTATCTAATTTCATCATGTAAACGAGCCATCTAAGTTTCAAAGATTCTTAAAAGATTTGCCTTTACAAGTACAGCGAATCTAGCTTTTTAAGTATTCATTAATCCTGATGAAACTAGCACCAATCTTTTGCAAGTTCTACTATTTTTTTTTTTTTTTTTGGCAATTTACTTGTATTACGACTAGTGCATTAAATGAAAGTTAGCAAGTATTGCACCAGCGTTGGCAATCCCTTGGATGATATGTATAACACATTTGAGAAAATCCTGACGAGAAAATAAATATTAAAAATTATATAAAAGATAAAAATAGTTTTGAAATAATTTATGTGCTTGTTGATTTAATGAAATGAATAATGAGCTGCCGGTTGAATTCCATAATTTATTCAAGACTTCTTTATTGGAGGTAAATTCCATAATATCTTGTAGAGGTGTGACCCAAAAAGGCTTTCATGATTGCACAGTTAATTATCGTAAAGCAATCTTTGTAAGATGCTGTGGAGTGCTTTTATCTCACAAAAAGTGGGTGCTTTATTTAAATAAAACATATTGTTTTGTAAGTTCCGTACTCAAGGCTGGAACCTGAACCGACAAGACTTTGATTGTTTTCAAGACGACGATGCTAGTTTCTTTAGGATATCAAAAAAAAAAATTTATGCAAGAGTTCTATGAATTATACAAAACATCAATAAATGAAAATCTTGTATGCTTCTCGTATAAGGTTCGCAAGATTCAAGTTTTGCAAATCTCACCGAAATCTTGAACCTTGCGAGTATAATGATTACTATATTAGTCAAATATAACAATACTATCAATTTGTACTTAATAGATTCAATCATTCAGTAAAGCAGCATCACTGCTGTCCTTATCTCCATTTCTTGTACAGAAAGTAGTAGTCTTAGAAAAAAATTCAGTATTAGATTGACTGGTGTACGAGTTGAACACTAGTAATGGCTCATTGAAGAGCATGTGTGAGAGGCCAGAAACGGCAATTTCCAAGGCAGACGTTTTGTCTCTTGATTGTACAGCTCTATGGTTCTTAACAGAGACACATCGAGGATTCAGACATAAAAATGCTTCATTGACGACTTTGCTGGTTGCTCTATCTTTAATTATGATATTCTTAAGAAGGGTGAGGAAGATATGAACAGTACCGAATATAGGTAATGAAACATTATATACGGTTTACAAGACAAAGAACGGAACATCAAGTCATTCTGTATGTGTATTCAGTTGGTAGTAAATAAAATGAAATACATATTATGCCTAACACTGAGCAAAATATAGTGCAATGCAGCTTAAAAAATGACTCTTTTATTCTCATTATATTGCCAGTATTGGTATAGTACTTTGACGTACGATCTGTCTTTTATGAAATCGCCCGAAGCAATTTATTACACTCGCAAGACTCAAGTTTTGTCAGATCAGAAGTATCGGTATTTAAAATGTTGAAATGATATGATGTACGGTAGAAGTCATTTTGGGATGGAAGAATGATGGAGGTGGCCAGCAAGATTATTAACAAGTTTCAAACTGGATTTATGGTGAATAGATTTATTGGAGATCAAGGATTAGCTTTGAAAATAATGATTGACAACGCCAAATCAACCAAAATCAACAACAAAAATGAATTTGAAGAATATGTAGGAATCATGCTCGATAACAACAAGGCTTATGATAGAGTTCACCCTCACTATTTAACACAAGTATTACTAAAATTTGGCTTTCCATTTGAATTTGTTAGATGCATACAAAACTTATTCTTTGATAATGAAATATACATTAACATGAATGGTTTTCTGTCCAACCCTGTAAAACAAAATAGAGGACTCCGACAAGGAGACTCTATTTCACCATTATTGTTCAACTTTGCCATAGAACCATTCATACTATCAATAATCAACAACAACAACATTTCCGGATACACAATGCAACACACCAAGCCAATAAATCAACGAGATATACAACTTACAATGCCAGCGCCTGTTAAAATATTAGCTTATGCCGATGATATTCTTATCTTTGTAAAAGATAGACCTGAATATATGGAAATGGAAGAATGTCTAAAGACATATGGCCAAGCGTCAAATTCAAAAATTAACTACGAAAAATCTGTGGCCTTTCCTCTACATGGAGGGAAAATGAACGGATACTTTGGCGTTAGGTTAAGAACGTATATACAAGGAAAGATGAAGTGGTACGATTATAACTGCCCCGACTACATTAAATACCTAGGCTACCCAATCTATGTAACTAAACAACAGCGAGATGTATTTATTGACGAACTAATTGGTAAAATACGAGCTCAAGTCAATTTTTTCAAAGAAAGAAAAATCTCAGTTTATGGTAGAGCGAATGTAGCAAACGTGATGATCCTGTCAAAATTATGGCATGTGCTTAGACTTACACCTCTACCTAAATCAGCTATCAACAAATTGAGCTCAATTATATATCAATATATTGTAGATGACAAGAAATTACAAGTCAAAAAGGATGTCTTTTATTTACACAAAGAAGAAGGAGGTTTAAGCCTGATAAATGTATCTGCTCAACAAAATACACTTCAAATGAGATATATCAAATCATTGCTATGTTATGAACAATACAAGAAAATACCCAAATACTTGTATGATTTGATGATTTATGGACTAAAAACTGCAACCAACAACCCTAACATTGAAAGTATACTGCTATTTGAAAATACCAGGTTCAAATCAGGAATTAACAACGATGGTGCCTTTGGTTTAATAATGCAATCTATGGATGCAATCAATCAACAATGCTCAATAGCCAACCAAAATAATGTCAGAATCTCAGCAATGAATTGCATGACACTTCCTGTCTCGGTTATATGTGAAATGGAGGATCAATTTAATGAAGAATTAATTTTTTTAACTCAAAACACTGCAAAAAAAAGCCTGGTTCAACATTTCTTTACAATCAACTGGCAAAATTTACAAATTGCATTCAAGAACAGAGAAGGATGCCCCAATCCAAACATCCTAGCAAAAATTAAAAGACTCAATAACAACAATACTTTGAGATTTAAACAGTTCTTTAAAATACATTTACAACATGATTCGGACACAATAATATCACAACCGTACCATTTCAGCAGCTACATTAATCAAATGCAATTCAATCAAAAACAAGTCCTTGCAATGAACAATCAAGAGATTAGGAAACTGATGCTTGAGCACCTCAATATCCAAAAACCAAGAGATTTCAACAGCTCAATTACAAAAAAACAATGGAAACAATTTTATAAAACCAATATGAATCAATCAGCCAGGAATTTATGGTACAAAATTATTCACAACAGAATACCTTGTAGAGAGTACTTAGCTAAAAGAGGAGTCAAGGGCGTTGAAGATGAAAACTGCACTAACTGCAACCAAATAGAAGATACAAGACATTTACTCATTAAATGTGGACTGAAAATGGACATTTGGCAAGAAATCACCACTAGTTTCTTGAGCTACCCCACAGTAATCAATAGTCATCAATTATATCAAGATATTAAAAACCTCAATATATCAAAATATTTCATCTACAATCTCGACCTGAAAATCAATATATATGATTTTTTTGCAACCACTATGAGGATAATATGGTATCATCACTTTCTACAATACTTTGAATCAGTCCCATTCAATTCAGAAAATGTAATAAGAAAGATCAAAAAAGAAATTTGGAAACTATCAGACATGGATAGTATTGATATATAATCATATAGTTTTAATTAATGCACAACATATGGCAAGTCACTTTATTTAATATACACTTGACCATCATACAATGATTTTATTTTAACAATAAAACTTTCATTCCATAAAAAAAAAAAAAGAAGTCATTTTGGGAAAAAAATTGAGCAATTAAAAGATTTTTAGAGCCAAACACTTATGATTAAGCTATGCAACTATAATAATGAGATATATGTAATTTTAAGTAACCTATACTATGATATTTTATTAATTAAACTTTTTCCGATGAAATTTTAATATATTTACGATAAACTGCAATTTCAGTTATTTCAAAAAACACCAAAAAAATTAGCTTACAAACTCAAAATAAACGCTGCCATCATTTAACTGTCAATATTTTGGTCATATAACCCCATTAAACACCTTAGTAAAAAGTCTCATTTTTCGCTTGAAAAATTAAATTTAATGAAAATTTAGATTTTGAATGAGGTATGGTAAGGCAAAATTCGAGTTGAAATTTAGATCTGAAAAAAATCGCCAAAATGTATCAGATCAAGTCTACTGAATAGTAGCAATTGTTTGGGATGCTTTTGGGCGCTAGAAAAGGCCATAAACTATTGAAATCAAACATTTGCCGTATTGAATTGATCCATTTTGTTAAATTGTTGGTATTTGCCATGTGTTGTGCAGTCTTTTGCTTAGTTATATCTCTGCCACGACACACTATCTGATTCTGCAGTATTGACGCTGATTGCTAATTCATTGTTTCTTGATAGTAGTAGTTGGCAAACAGGTATTGCCAACTATTTGCTTTACTTTTGATAGAAGACACTTGTCAGTACTAATATTCACTCGTTTGTGTCTAGGAGCAAGTTTCGTTCCTAATAACCATAATAAAATTTCATTTTCAGTGATGACAAGTTAAACCCTGTGGGTAAATTGATTCATTTTTTATAATGGATTTATGAATGAATGTAGCTTAATTTTATTGCAGTCCATCAGTTTTGCTAACTGGAATGTTTTTTTGGCAAAAGACAATGATATGAATAAATCCTTTTAAAAAGTATCACTAGGTGCTGTTTAAGAAAAAAAATATATCTATGTGCACTCAAAATTCCATTTTTACACGCATTATTCAGAGCATTTTGCACTAAAAAAAAAAGGTTAAAAGTACACGCGTTATAAATATTATTTTTCTTTTTCCCATTTTTATTTACTCATTATGCTTTCTAATTCAATCAATAAGCCTAATAATAACAATAATAATATGGTTAAATCAAGAAACTTTAAAAAGCCTTCTTATAAAAAGAAACAAAGCACAAACATGATCCATCCTCATATTGAATGTATTCAAGCTGAAATCAAAACACTTGCAGAAGAAATAGTTAGTATTATATTGGCTTTATATGTTTGATATACTGATGTTGTGTGATATAGGAAAGTCTTGATGAAATTCAAAAAGAAAGAGAGTTAACTGCTGCAGAACAAAATCAAAAGGATATTGCGAATGCATGTCTTGAAAAATATCAAGCAACATTAACAAAACTTGTGAGTTTTATAATGGCAAAGTTAATATATCAATGTTCTAATATATACTTTAACCTAATAGACTGATACATCCATGGTCAACAAATTACGTTCATATAATGATAGCACCTTTTCAAAAAAGAATGAAGCACAAACACTATTTTTATTGCAATTCTTTTATATTGTACGATTAGGTCAACTTGGATTATTTGATTTAATCGATATAGAATCACCTAAAGCTATGTTGTGTGCTATTATTGATGTTTGCGATCAACTCGTTGGTGCTTCTGTTTATCATGCTACGGATCCATCACTTCATGTGAAAACACAAAAACGTAAACAAGTATTTGATATATTAAAGAAGTTGGATACAAGTTCTGAAGACGTTATTGTGGAAAATATTTCGTATAAAGATATCAAGGGTTTAATTCAAAATATTTGGGATAACACACTCAAAAAAGATCAAGTTTTGGAGAATGCAGTGATTGATAAATCAGCTGCTAAAGAATGGGCAGTGATCCAATTTGAGAATATGGTCCAAAATGAGGAAGCAAAGGAAAACAATGCTGTTGATGATGGTATTGAGGTACAGGAGAATGATAATAAAGAGGAGGTGGCAGAACAAAAGGAAGAACAGCATCCTGCTAAAGAGGAGGAGAGAGAGGCCCCTATTATTCCACAACAGCAACAAGGACAACAATCAAATGAGTCCGTAGCTAATGAACCTTCGGTGGATAATGAAGCTCCAGTCGTCAGTGAATGGGATAAAAAAGAAATTAGCGAAACGCCAACAGTTGATGGATGGGATAAAAAAGATGTTACTGAAGCTCCAGTAGTTAGTGAGTGGACAAATACCACAAACAATCGAAAATCTTATAAAACCACAACCAAATCAAATTGGAAAGCAAATAACAAATCCTTTAATGAACCTAAAAAAACTGAAAATTGGGATGCTAATGAACAACGTGGATGGAATGTTATAGATAATACTGTCAAAGGTGATGCTTGGGATAATGCTGGTAAGTTTTTATCATTTTTTACATTAATAAACGAAAAGAGCGATATATTGATTTATTGAGTAGAATCAAGTAATCCCAATGATAATTGGACATCTACTACTGCAGATGCCACTCCACAAGAACAACCACAAACTGATAACAATTGGCCATTATCGCAACCTATTGAAACAACAGATACTCAACAAGTAAACACACCACCTGACTCCCCTAAATTCATTGATACCCTTCAACAAGAATCAACTGAACAAATGTATAACTCAGAGACAAATGACAATTGGAGAAGAAGAGGAATAGATGATATTACCAATAGTAGAGGTAGAGTATCATCCTACCGAGGAAATTATCGTGGTAGTCGTGGTGGTAAATTCAGAGGAGGTGGAACAGGAATTCCAGGAAGAGGAAGAGGAAATAGTAATAATAGTCGAATGAATACTAGAGGCCGTGGAAGAGGTCGAGGTCGTGGTACTGATCTAGATGCTGAACAGCAACGATCAACCCCATCTCAGTAAATAATCAACCAAAAAAAATATTACATACATACTCTTACAACTAACAAACAATTTGCTTTTATTATATATATTACAAAACAATCATGATGCATTATAATATTCTTTCTCGTTTATACACTCTTCTTACCAAAATAAAAATAAAAAATGATTTATAATAATAATTGGGACCTTTTTCTTTTAGCTTTACTCACTTTTTCTCACAATAATACAATATGGTAGTAACCGCTGCTTGCTGTATTATAGGTGATGAGATATTATCAGGCAAAACCAAGGATACAAACTCGCATTATCTGGGTATATATTCATAATACAAAATGTAAATTTAGAGAAAAATGTAATAATAATGTTATATGTATAGCGGCTACATTATTTAGTATAGGAATTGAGCTCAAAACAATCCAAGTTGTAGGCGATGAAATAAACGACATTGCAAGATCCATCAGGGAACTATCAAGCCAATATGATATTGTATTTACTAGTGGAGGCATTGGCCCTACGCACGATGATATTACATATGAATCCATAGCAGCAGCATATCAGTTGGACATGAAAGTGGATCAGGAAACATACGACTATATCCAGAAACAACTGGTAAAAAGAAATCCAAATACGGTCATGACTAAATTTCATGCAAGAATGGCTACATTTCCTCACCCTTCAACTCTCCTAAGGGAACTACCAAACATAAAAATCCCAATCGTGGTAGTTCATGATAACATCTATATTCTTCCAGGAATACCGAGTTTGTTTCAGCTTTTACTCAATTCTTTAAAGCCAAGATTAGAAGCAATGTCTCAAGCAATTCGTTTCTACAGAAAAGAAATCGCAACAGCATCTCCTGAAGTTTCTATTGCTGAAATCTTATCCGATATGCACACGCAAAATGTCAAGATTGGAAGTTATCCCGTTTGGAATGATGATAAAGTCAAAGTGATTGTCACTGTATCGGGTCAAGATCTAATCAAAGTCAATGAAATAGCAGATAAAGTAACAAAAGCTATCAACGGTTGGCCATTGACATCAAAGAGTCAACTCTAAAATTACATATTTATTTGTTGTTGGGGAATCCAATAAACTACTCTATTCTTTCCTTCAAAATCTAAATAAGCTGTTTGTATTTGACCGCCGTACCCGAGGGTATCTTTTTCACAAATGTATTGAATCTGTTGTTCTGTTGTTGTAACTAATTCTCCATTGCGTAATTGTCGAGATCGATTATCATGACTAAACACACAGCAGGGCACTACAGCAAATGCCTTGCCTGCTTTTAGGGCTGCATCCACAATGGGAATTGTTGCCTGATCTGAATGTAAGCCTACGAACAGTGAAACATTTTGTAGTAACATTGCGTTTTCTACCAAGAATTCATCATTGAGTAAAGTATGAAGGTAAGTTGGGGTCATAGCACTGGGCCATTTTTGTAAATCCATCTGAACATCTTTACTTTTCCAATCGGGCTCTTCGTCTGCTTCAAATCGCAGCATGAGACGACGAAGACGTGTGTACCAGTAGTTGGGAAGCTTTCGAGTCTTGGGTTCCACTACAGTCGATGGGATACCGAACCCACGGCTTAATACCATAGATATCTCACCTTTACCCCCTGCTACATCTAATACTCCACCTCCGTCTTTCAATTGTTCGGTAAATGTACGTCTGATCCAGTCTGCAAAAATGATGGCTCGTAAACCATGTGGTTTTTTTGATGTATGAGGATCCTCTGGGTTATGTGTTGCTAATTTTCGATTTTTCTCTCTCTGATAAAAGTAATGTTAATTAAATATGATGCTATATTCTTGCTGAAATAATTGCTTCGTTACCTCTTCGAGCCATTTCACACGAGCTTGTTCAAATGCATCTCCTATAGGATGCTGGAATGAGCATTCGTCACCACGCTCACATTTATTCTTATTGATCCAGTACTTGCATGGTGCTAAATTGGTATCATTCGCAACGGTTAGCGGCAATGTTTCTTCTTGTAGCTCTAGTTCTAATTGTTGTGTACTGATAGATGAGCCTCCTAAAGCTCGATCCTGAATAAACGCATTGCGACTCGTATAAGGTATCACTACATCTACTGGTTGGTTGCATTGCCACACTGGATATGATTTGTCTTGTTGCTCGGTTGGATCATTAGGCTCACTCACTTTTACAGATATAACAGATCCCGGTCGACAAGCTCGAAATGATTCTTGAAAAGCAACAATATCTAAACTACCATCATCTGTTCGAAAGAATACTTGGGATTTTGGATCAGTCTCTACGCTGGGTTGTATGTCAATGAAGAAAAGAGATTTGCATAATTTGCGTCGAAGGCGAACTTGTCCTGTTATTGTTTGTTTTATCATGATGACTCCAAAAAAAAAAGGCTTCTGTCAAAAAAGTAACAAAAAAATATTTTTCTGCTTGCTGGAACCCAATAAAACGAGCTTCATTTGAGTCAATCAGAAGCTAAGAATGCATAATTCATCCACCTAATTAAATAGTATTCCTATTTCATCCTCGTAGTTAATAACTAAAATCAGCAGAATTGTCGATTGTTATAAAATTCTATACTCTCTATTAGCTTATTATTAACCGTCCACACTACTTGCATTTGCTAAAATAGACACTGAGGGTCGTTGGAATATACTTTCTTTCTCTCAACTCAAGAAGATATTACAAAACCTTTTGATGTGGCCGTCTCAGAAACGATTTCCAGTGTCTAAGGTACTATAAATTAATTCCAATTAATCCTACCATGCTATAATACTTCTCACACAAAGTAGCCATATATTATTAGTAATTGGTCCATATGGAGTCTCATTAATCAAGATATACATAGAGGGTATTTCATGATCCTATCAAAATATCCAGCCATTAAGATTGTCGTTTTTAGAGAACCTAAATGTTGCCTTTAAAATGATTCTACATGTTAAAGTATGATCATAATTAATATTAACTCTCTGTGTATTATTTTTACTGTAATAAACTATTATAATTTACAGTTTTTTCACTCTTCTATTAAAACATGCCAAAAAAATCCTATTTCCAATTTGGACCATCCAATGTATCAACCCAGAGACTACATAGTGCAAGTCGTAATAAGTTTGTTTTTTTAGCTCTATTTCTAAAAATAAAAAAAACTTGATTGTCCATGTTGCAAGTCTTCAAAAACGAAAGCTGACATTTCTTCTATAACCAACCCCATACTAAACAACTTTCAGGATATACCTTGGATACGGCTAAATAAATATGGATTGGTCGCATTATGCAATCTGTTCTTAAAATAATTTTATATCCCACGAATGACTCAAAAACACATAATAAGGTCCACTACTTTATCTTTAAAACCTAGGTCTGGCTCTTCATCCCTGCCCAATTTTTTTTTCACTACATAACACTAAGAAACAATTATATTTTAATATACCTGAGATGTTCAACTTTAATCCAAAAATGAGTATCTGGAAATATCATATTTTTTACAGTTGGTATTAATTTTTCAGTGCTAATGTTTCAAATTTTTGCAGGTATTTTAAGCTAAAAATTGGAAACTTTGAGGCTTCATATCTACGAAAAATTAAGCTAAACTAACAATTTTTAAATAGAACTTACTTTTTTTGAAGTACTCTATAACATATTTTAGTATAAAAAAAGTTCTGGGCACTTTTTTTTCAATTTTTTTAACATTTCTGTAGTAGATTTCAAAATATTGGTTAAATTTGAAGTGAGCTAAGTAACACTGCTGTCGAGCCAGGTTTTGCCAGCCAAGTTTACTAGTACAAGCTCGGCTCGAGAACTTCCCTAGAACTAAGCTGGATTCCCATCATAAAATATTTAAATTGAATGTCATCTCATTGGAACCATGCTACCAAAGATAAGACTGTATAGTAAAAATAGATAATTATATGAAGATAGCAAGGGCATAATACTCGAATAAGAAATGTTAAAATAGTAAAGTAATGTGGAGTATCCCAAATAAAACATAAAATGTACATGCTTATCAAGTAGAAAAAGTAAGGGCTGCTCTGAAAGCATGATTGGCAGAATATATTTAAAGCACCGTTCTTGATCCACCAGATCAATTAGAGATGCTGTCGAGCCCAACTTATACTACTAGTAAATTTGGCTGACAAAGCTCGGCTCGATACCAATGCTACTTTTATCGTTTTTTACTCCCCATTTTACTGTAAAATTGAACAGCATTTTTAAAAAAAATTCATGGTGTCAACCTCGCTGAGCTCTCTCAGGCCTAATTTAGTTCTCGAAATATTGATATCTCGCGAACATATCATCAAAAATGTGCACAAAGAGATACCTTTGCTTCTAGTTTCAATTTTCCTCTTGTATACCCTCATCCCAAATTCTGAATCTAAAAAAAATTGGCAAAAATCTCGTTTTCTCTACGAAAAATGCAATCAAAAGGTTCAGCAATAACTTGATCGATAGGTAATTTTTCTGTGCATTATATCCATTACTTATATTTGAAATATGCTTATAAAAAGTGATGTGTGTCTTCAAAAAACCTCCGAAATTTTAATTGCATTTTGCGCAAACTTTATTGTAATATATTTGTCTGAATTTTGTTTAGATGGATGTAGAGTTTAAAACGGTACAAACCCCATTTAGTAAGCTTGTTCAACTTGCTTTGCAGTTCATGAGTTATTAAAAGAGTTTATTTTTTGAATCATTTTTTGACCAATTTGACAACAAATCAAATTTGGAACTCAGTTATTATAGGGTTAAAGCTGTAATATAAACTATTATTTCGATTATTTCGGCAAAAAATCAATATTTTTTGCTGAAACAAAAAACGTATAGTAGCTTTCAATTAGATCTACCTTGTGAATACAAAAAATTAATACCGCAATTTAGGCACTCAATTTTTACAATTGATTTTAGCAATTTTTTGTCAACGTTGGGCCAGTCCAGTTGTATTCTGGTAATAACTCTTTTATTTTTTGCAGATATAATGGCCGATAAAGGGAAAATACAACTTTTTTTAAAGTTTGACGGAAATTAACTAAATAGAGGAAGATAAATTTCTTTCTGAAAACTGTGCTGTACTCCTTCTTCAAAAGCAGCTGTTGGTTATATTAATGAAATCAAAGTTATTCATTATTCGAAGAATTATAGTGTCTTTAGGTCAACTTCAAAATTTAATTTAAAGCCAAAATAACTTGATTATATAGAATTTTTTTAAGAATAAGATCTGAAAAAGTAGTTCATACAAAATGAATGAAAATAATGGGCTTTTCCACTTTTTCTTTATTTTCACAACAACTCGAAGAAACTGAAACACTACGGCCGAACTGTACTTCGCATGGGCATAATGATCTGCACAGATGGGCAGAATAAAAACATTTGTGCAAATCATTATGCTCAGATGAACAGAGCAATGAGATCAAGGTTTCTTAGTCAATTTATTAAAGTATATCAATAATGATATAATGAACAACGAAGATAATCAGAATAGTTTAAAACAGATATGAATCACTCTGATTCAGTAGAATTGCTTTATTGACGAGATATATCAATTTGAAATTTGGGGTTTGAAAGAGCGCTGCCCATGTTCTTCTTTTGGAGACCAAATGGAAACAACGACAACGGCCTGTTTGGCAACACTAAAAATATGTATGCCTTTGTAAATTTCTGTTTGTAACGCACAAAATCGACTGATGATTTAGAGTTATTTTTCTTTTTTCTTCCCCACTCTTTCCTCAGCTATTTTATTTACGTTTAAAACTACAACAAAAAAGACCAATGACTTTTATAAACTGAAATCAAGTAGCAGGTACAAGTACATGATGTTTTTTCTATTGTTTATTTGGAAACAAATTATTAACTGTTACTATGATGAAAAAATGTCTTAATTCTCTTAATTGTGCCACATTAAGGAAAATAAGAAAATTTTCACTGCTTATTTTTTTAAAAATTTTGTCTTATTTTCCTTAATAATGTGGCATAATTAAGAGAATTAAGGGATTTTTTCTTCCTAGTGTGTTAATGTTAGGGCGCATTATAATATTTTTCTCGAACAAAAAAAGCATCTTAGACTTATTCATTTTGTTCCATCATCTACGTTATAATCAATGCTCGCTTTTTTGGTATAAAGTCGATATATACTGTATCTACCTGCAGAAAAACTGGTGATTATAAAAGTATGTAATAGTATTGACTTGATCTGTTGAATGAATAAATAAACTCATGTTAATCTGTTTAGTTTCTATAAAATATTCATTTCTATTTAGTGGCCAACAGCCAAGAAGAGAAAAACAAGATGTTGATTGTCTTGTATACCACTACCGACTATCAAAGGTACACCATAATTATTACTTATTAGCTTGTTAATTAATTTTACTAATAAATTAATTTTTATAGGTTAAAAGTAAAAGCTTATTCAGTTCAAAACGCTTGAAACAATTTAATTAAACTAATGTACATGGTTTATCATCTCTTGCTCATTCAATTACTATATTTAATTTTAATATTTCGTTTATACTGTTATATCGACTCGTTCGTCCATTAGAATTAACTCACTATCCTTGATTAACGTATCTATAATAATAGTCCATTATTAGCTCATGGTATGCAAAACTATTAAAAGAGGTCGCCTAATCCCAAATTTATCTTATTCAACTGCTGATGCTAAATTAGTATCAAATTAGTTGTGTTTACTCGCAATGAAATAAAGCGTTTTATCAAATAGGATGTTGGCGTTTAATGTAGTACTTCAGTTAAATTGAACAACAGATAGAGATATGGTTCATGCAGAGATCTATGAAAGCGAGAGAGACCTCAGATCTATATGAACACAAAAAAACGATCCAAATTGTGATGCTTCGTCGACCTGTACGAGATTTTTTTGTAGCGATACCTGGTGACTCAAGCGTAATTTTGGCATTTAGTTGTCAAATGTATCGGATCAAGATAAAGTTGGTTGAGTGGTATAACGGAAAACAAATGCAGTGTCATTTATTGAATGGATGAATGTAAATATATTATAAAACAAAGCTTACTTTTAAATGAAAGTACTAATTATTCTGATTAACATCAATAGGCTCAAAAAGCGTAGTTAACTGCAATCATTGCTACTAAATTGTGTAATGAGTCAAACATTTCAGTTTCATTCATGCAAAACCTTGCCTCATTCCTTATATAAATACTACAAGGAAATCATTACATGATCCCTTGTAGATTTATCTGTCTTGTTACACTCTCTTTACTTTTATTTATTCACTAATAAATATCTAATTTACAAATAAGAACACCAATCTTCATCAATCCAGTGATCACAAATTTATAATAGCAAGAATAATATCTATAAGCATATTATCCACCTTTGTTGTTAGTCCAAAATTATAGATCATTACAAATTGCATAATTTGATATGCAGAAAACTCTTGAAGCATTTATTCTTTTTTTTCTTTGCAATACTACAAATCATTGTTCAGTATAACTGAATATTAATGAATCAGAAAAAATACAACTGGTAAAGAACTGATACCCAATGTACATCGAGGTCAATATTATTGATAAAAGGTGCATTCATTGTGTAGTAGAAATTGCAACATTTTCATGGATAGAAACTACAGGACCAAGGTGTTGTGTTTCCTTCAGGATTTATAAAAGGGTTTAAAAGCATACTTCATCAAACTCACTTGGATTTTGAATACTCACCAAATGCTATTAGTATCATCTTGTTTTTTTATTTAATAGCTGTATTTTTAAAAATCAAGCTATTTATAGCTTGTAACAATGACAATGGGATGTTTCTGATTTGAGATTGTCATTTATCATAAGGTGGGCTGATGATACGTTTGATATTACTACTGTAATAGTAGATGGAACAAATTTATTTACTTTATGGAATTTGAATGAAAATGTCGAGGAACCATCGTAAGTAGTACTTACTACTACGTTGGTTCTGGTAAAGCATTGAATAAACTGGCTTGGGACAAAGAGGGTAAAAAGGCGGCAATAGGTTCCAGTGATGATGGCCATGTTTATGTTTATGATATTGGACAGATAAAACTAAAGCTCAATGTAAATTACCTCTAACTCAATAATTATAGAGTAAGACTATATCATCATCAAATAAACTACCACACAATATTAACATGTATAAATATTTACAGTAATAAGTTTGAATCAAGTAGATACAGCATCATAAATTTTTGAAAAATTTCTCGAGTATTATAAAGTCTCTTATTTTTAAGACATATGGGGCTTATAAGCGGAATATTAATTTCAAAAGTTATTCTTGTCCAGATCATCAATTTTGACATTTTTTAATTTTTTTTTCTAATTTTGCAAATCTAGAGTTAATTATACTACCAATTATAAAAACAAAAAATGTACGCATATAAAAAATTTAGCGCTCTATTTGCTCAATAAAAAATAACAAACATTTTTATTGCAAAATATTACATGAAAATTCTTTAACCAAAATCCCGTTTTTGGGAAAAAAATGCAAAATTTCATTACTTAACATTTAATATTAAGCTTTTATAAAATGTGTATTAGCTATAGCTGCAATTTTCTCTCACAATGTAGTATATTCAAACGTTGATTTTGGTGTCAAAATTTGCTTTTTCTATTTTTTGATCAAAATCATGAGTGTTGGTAAGGATAAAATGAGCCCCGAAAAATGTCCACTATAAAACCTGAATTTTCAGACCGCACATGTTTAAATATAAGAAAAGTAAAAAAAAAAAATGCTTTTTTATTTAAAACTTAGATATGCCATAGTATAAGAGACTTAGTCGTTCGATCTTGCTATGCTCAACTACGGCATCGCTCTACGGGCTCGTTTTTGCAATGTTTTAATGAATTTATGATATGACAGATGGTTTTTCTAACAGAAAATTTTATGTTTCTATTATAGTAGTAATAGATGTTGCCTATTTTACTTAGTTTATGGTTCAGGTGCTGTAATGCTGCTTCTACATTGGCTGAAATGGTCGTTATATTAGCGACTGATATTTTTATTTAATCGCATTTTAGGATCAAATATCATTATTTACTACTGTATTTTTAGACGTATTTCCTGATTGCCAGATCAAATCGAAGGCAATGATATTCATATGTAATCAATGAAAAGACAGAACTAGTTACAAACCCACGAAATGCTCCAGAACAGTGATAAAATTTCATATGATATAGAAACAAAAATAAAGAAAGAACAATCTAATGTCTTGTCTAATAACCATATTTTTGATCGTAGCTATACTTGAAAACAAATCTTTTTACAGTTGACAATCTTAAACAAGAATAGTAAGTTTAAAGATGGCTAATTTGTTTAAATTTTATGTGTGATAAAGTAACATCTATAACCTTAGATTTGGCTTGGACATAACGAAATCATCTTGTGCAGCACAGGTCGGCCGTAGTGAAACTTTATAAATCTATGGATAAACCCTACATGATACTAATGTTGTTGTAACGGGAGCTCATTCAAATTTATATTCATTGAAACTGGTGTGTTTACTGGCCTTACTGGGTGCAAAAAGCAGATCGTCGACTTCAATATGTCAAAAATCGAGTAGTTATAGATTCAAGAAAAATTATTAAAATCCGACGTCGATCATTGAAATTCAACATAAAATGACATTAAGTATTGGCTACTAAATGTCATACCGAACTATCAGCATTAACAACAACAAAACAAAAATAATCCCAACATCTAAATCAGATATAGATCAACTCATCAATTATACCCCAACATATTAGTATTTATATGATTATTAACATAACCATATAACCATTTAGAAAACATATAAATAGAAGCATCAGTAAATTAATAAAATGTATCTTTTATCAGAATGTTTTCCTTTATAGCATCTTCTGATATAACAAACTTATTGTTATTTGATCTTATCAAAGGCACAATGACCCATAGAAGCTGAAACTTGGAGTATTTATTTAGTAAATAGAATACTGAGTATCCGTGAAATTAGGATTTACTTGCTTGTAATCGACGGTTAATTAATAGTTGAGTGATCACTAACCAAAATGCATCTTCTTTTTTATTTAATATGATAGCGGGCGTCAATCTCAAAATATCAAATTTATTCATTTTATGACTGGCTTAAAAATAACCAATATACTGAAATACATCTACCACTTTTTGATAGCAAATCCTAAAGTATATTCGTTTATGTTGTATTCCACCTACTAGTATCATACATTATCACCTTCTACAGTATCAATACATCTTACAATCTATTGACTACGACATGTATTGAAGTGCAAGTCTAGATATCGGATATAAGAAACTCCTAGCGTACCAAGTTTAATCCAGTAATTACCAAGAACGCTTGGACCTCAATTATGACACCACATTATTTCATCCCAGCAGTTAACCAATCAAGTAGTTATCAAATCAACATCCAAGCATATTTAGCGCAGCATTGAAACAACACAACTCACAAGCTCTGCAAGAACGGTTAAATTATGATTGATCCATTTCAATCCATAGATTATTATCAAACAGACCCAATGGTTCAATAGTGCCTTAAATTACATCTCAGGATCTCAATGTCAAATCAATATAAAAGGCCATACTTTTACATCTAAATAAACGATATCTTGTTTTTATTATACAGTTGAAGAACTGATTAATTACTCATTCTTTTATAATTGTATTCTTTTTTAAGTACTATTTATCAATCCTGAAAATATACGACAGTTTATTCGTATTATTTTTATTGGTCGTCAATTTTTTTTATCAGAATTTACCAAACTTTGAAATTGACGCCCCCTAATATATAATAATCCATGGAAATAAACAATACTCTAAGATTAATGCAAATTATGACCATAATTTATTAAATGGTTTCATGTTAAAGCATC
The DNA here is from genome assembly GCA_027405735.1 of Mucor racemosus. Taxonomy (NCBI): domain Eukaryota; kingdom Fungi; phylum Mucoromycota; class Mucoromycetes; order Mucorales; family Mucoraceae; genus Mucor; species Mucor racemosus. The sequence goes on from JAPEHQ010000018.1 coordinate 383,371, forward strand.
AATCTCAGAAAAAGAGAAATTTCCAACGTCTCACGTTAATCAACAAAAGTTTAAAAAAATTGAGGCTACCAGGGGTCGAACCTGGAATCTCCTGATTCGTAGTCAGACGCCTTATCCATTGGGCCATAGCCCCTCAACTTGTTTATTAAATTTGTATGAAATATATAATAGAAAAATATTATAAAACATTTAATCACGTGATTGTCGGACTCTTTCCGATTATCTGCAATGTATTATGATTGTTTCGGTGTTCTTATCATTGCAGGAACAATTGAATTGAATCTTTCATGGCGTCATAAAAGAACCAATTAGATGTTTAAAACAAAATGGTTTTTCATTTCGAGGAGAAAAGAGATGAATAAAGGAAAGATCACAGATAATATAAGCTAAAAAGATGGTATAATATGAAATAGTCCTGTAATCTACTGAACATTATAAATCTCGGGCTATATTACCTCAAAGATACTTCTCAGCCAAATGCGTACACAAAATATAAACGAAATGTATATGAATTATAGCAATCTTTGAAATGTTATGAATAATGCAAGTATTTCGGAAAGAAAAAGCAGCAATAATATTATTTTATACAGCAATTCAGTATTATATAACGATAAGATGTGGAGTCGTGAGGGGTAAATAGAATTAATAGTTGTAGTTATCACGAGAGAAATTGGGATCTTGAATAAAAGCGGCAAGCACTTTACTACCGGTTTGTAATAAAGGATGTCCGGCAACACTATAACACTATTTGTTAATATTCAAATCTATGTAAACGTATATTATCCCTAGGAAAACTTACATTTGTAAGAATCTCTCTAAACCCTCTCTACGTTGCTCAATAACATCATCAGCAAATCTATTTGTGAAAACCTTTCCTGGTAAGGGAGGAATATTGACTCTTGTTGATTCACGTTCCAAGACATCTCTAAACCATTCAAAATCACTGTATCTTCTACGAACTGCAGATTGCTTCAACTTGAAAGCCGGGATGTTTGTCTATAATACCTTTAAGTATATTGCGTTTTACCGATATTTACACACAGAAACTTACTCTACAAAGAATCTCATAATCGGTATACATCTTACGACCAAAGCCTAAACAAGTTATTTTGAATCAATATCTTTCCACTAATATTTGCTTAGCAATAAAAAAAAAAAAAAAAAAAAAAAAATAAGTAAAATACAAACCATGTGTTTGAGGGTTTTTGACTTCAATCTCTAAAAAGTTCTCAGGAATACCATAACGCTCCTCGATTGTTTGGTCTCGGGTTGAAGCCCCAGTCATAGTTTGAAAAGACTGAAATTTATGTTGACCTGTTGACATGCTCGTTATTTAATATAAAAAAATTAGAAACAGAAAGAAGAAAGAGGAAAAGAGAAAAAAGGAAAAAAAAGAGATTATGAAATGAAAAACAAAACTGGGATTTAAAAAACCCATTATTATATAGCAAAAACAACATCAATAAGAGACCATTTTGCTCGATTTATTGCAATTAAATTAGAAAACTTGCTCATCAGTTTTTCTCTTTTGACCTGCTCTAGCTTTAGGACCCCAATTAGCAGTTGGGTTGACTTGATAACGCACTAGATGCTCTGATCTTGATTCGGCCATGGCCTTGGGATGCCTTGTGAAATTGACTTCAATTGTAGGCTCTTTAGCAAGAATAGCTCTTGCAGGTGAATTTTCTGGAATATTGTTCATGACTACAGGGTTTTTCTTTACCCAGGCTCTCATAATATCCCAGACAACAGGTGATGGCGCATCAGTTTTGATAGATTGTTTACCAGCATGAGATGCGGATACTTGATAGCCAGCATTTAAAATGGCAGAAAAGAGATCCAAAATGGGGATACTATTACAATGCACGGTTCCACATAATCTTGCTAATGTCCAGTAAAAGGGTACATGAATTTCTTCCTTGATGACAGATAACATGCCTCTCATACGCTTGGCAGTACCGTAACTTGATTCATTATCTTGAACATGTTTCAACATTTTGGCTACAAATTCATCATCATGAATTTTATCACCCCAAGTAGGGCCACCGATATGATGTGTGCTGTTACAACTTTCACAAAGGCTATTGACAGAAGGACCGGTAGCAGGAGTATGCTTCTCGGCACCATTGTCCTTTACACTCACCTTTCCGAGTGATTGTGTAGAATAAGCATGACAGCCTGAACATTCGTAAACAACGGCCATTTTGCTGGCGGATTTCTTGACTTCTTTGGGAGATGTATAAACACGCACAAATACTCGTAAATAAAAATCAATGCTACAAGAAACAAGAGGAACAATATGACGCTTATAGCGACCAGCTGAAGTTTGCAACATTTGTAATACTAAACGAAGAGCCATTTCATGAGGAAACATGTTTTTTAAAGGCATACCACCGTATTTACCGAAACTATTTCCAAATAAATTTAGCAATGTGTCATTCCTTGGACAATTGTCTAACCTTACCAGGTTTCAGGATGCATAGAACCAGCAAGAATAGCAAGATCAGTACAAGTAACACATAATAAACCACCTTCAGCAACAGCTTGAACAGCACCATCAACAAAAGGTGCAGCACTTCCATAAGGATCCAAATCAATCACATCAAACTTTTTATCAGTACCAACACAATCATACATGACACGCATAGCATCGCCATGATTAGGCTTCACTAAATCCTCGGTCAATCCATTGTATTTGACATTACGCTTAATAGCTTCCATTGCATCTAATTCGATATCGTTACAAACTACTTGCTTTAATTTAGGAATTTCTTTAGCATAACGAACGGATCTCAAACCACTAGCAGCAAGTGCTTCGAGAACTACGAAATTATTGGAAGTTTTAGCATCATCCAAAGACTATTAACTGAATTAATTAATTTTGACAGGTTCACTGATTTTCTCTATCAAACCTTTTGAAGTTTTTCAATGGATTCCTCATCTAAATATTGGTTTAAATAGTTTAATTACTGTTGCAAAATCCAAAAAACCGTCAGTTGTATATACCTTTGGCTTTTGCAAGCTTTTTCTCGATACGGTCAGCTTTTTCTTGGTTGTAAATCTCACTCCAAGTACGAATGGCAGCAATGGACATGTCACGATTGAATTGTTGGACAGGATTATAAAAAACTTCATTTTTCTTTGGGAAAAGAATAGTAGCTTGCCCTTCAGTTACAGTATTATACTGTGTGATATCGATTTCTGGAGTGGCTGCAGACATGGTTCGTAGTGTGTTATATCTAATGGGGTAATTATGAATAAGACGAACTAAAGCTCTTTTCATATACACAATTAGAAAAACTTTTTTTTATTTATTGTAATTTTATGGTTTCTTGATTTCCCATCTCTTTTTGGACTGCTTTATCTATATAAAGAGCAGCATTTCTTGAATGCTTCCAATACCTCGGGATTTCTTGAACGTAAAGGTGCTGTAGCTAATGCAGTTGGGATATTTTCAGGTTGTTCAATCCATTTTTTGTATGGAACTTGATGTTCATTAAGAATTGTAGCTAATTTCTCTAAAGAACCTTCATTTTTGGTCTATATTTTAGGCTAATTAGAAGGGTTTAGTTGGTCTTATATGACATCAAATACCTCAAGTACTACTTTATGCATGTTGTCTAGATCTGAAAGGTATTCTTTTGTACTTTCATCTTCACGAGTGATGTGCAAGATTGCAGTAGAAGCATGGCAAGCTTGCGTCATAACACTTTTATTGCTTTGTATAAGTAAAACGATTTTTTTGTTAAATTTTGTTGATTTTTTTTTTTACCTGCCTGTTGGCCATTGAAGCTTCTATATAAATACAGTTTTTTTTTTAAATAAATGGTAATGGAAAAAAAAAAATCTAAACCATTCCATACCTTTGCAAGATCCTTTCGGACAACAATAAACATTGTTAAGGGTTCTACAACAGCAGCCATAATCCTTTAAACCTGATTTGGTTCCTGTTGAAAAAATTGGCAAAAAGAAGACAAACGAAAATAAAAAAGCAAATACTGCACTAGTCACTAATAAAGTACATTCTTTTTAATTCGCGTCTGTGTTCCTCTCGCGTTCAAAAAGTCTTTCAACCTAAACAATATACCATTATCTCAAAAGCCATGAGTACCTACGAAGAAGCTATCCTATCAGAGTACCGATTGTTGGTAGATAACATAAACAAGGTTTCTTTTCTTTCTATTTTTAAATTCAATGAATGACATGTGTAATTAATAAATCAATTAAATAGCTTAGTGCATTAATCGAAAAAGTGAATGATCAAGAAGCTGGTCAAGTTCTCGAAAGAATGAGACAAGTAGAACAGAAAATGTCACTAGTGTATACCTTTCTTAAAGCATCTCGGTATTCACACAATCCAAACGAACAAGAAGAATCAACAACAAATCGACCTAGCTTTCAATCCATGGAAGAATAATTCTTATATGTAATAAAACTCTGTAAATATGTAGACATCATGTAGTATTTAACATGTAAAAAAAAAATCTTATTTATTTATTTAAAAGTAACGTATTAACAAGAAGTATGAAGAAAGAAAGAGATTTTTGGAAATGAATTTATTTCTCTTCAGCGGCCTCAGCCTTGTCCTCCTTCTTCTCTTCCTTCTTGTTCTTGGGGTTCTCAGAAGCTTTGCTCCAGTTTTGGGCCTAATAAAGGGGTGAAAAAAATTGTGTTAATTAAATCCCAGGTTATATAACGTATTATTTATGATATATTTACAGCCATCTTGAAAGCCTATTAATAAAAAGAATAAGAAATATTAGCGACTGTTTAATAATAATGATTTAACAATAAAATTTTTCTCTTTTTAAGAGAAAATATACACGCAAAGATAGAGCAAAAAAAAAAAACTTTCTTTTTCAAGGTAAAAAAAAAAAAAAGATTTCCATTCAACACATTGAAATGCGAAGAGGAGGTTGTCAATTAAAAAAAAAAAAAAAAAAAAAAAACTTACATCCTTGTGAGCAATACCAGCATTGGCTTCCTTAACCTTGGCAAGTTCAGTCTAATAAAAGCAGTTTTATTAACATCAATTGATTACCAAACCCTTCCTAATTTACCTTCATGAACATGTTGTAAGGAGACATCTTCTTGGCTATATACAAAAAAAGACGTTTTTTTTTAGCGACACGCTTTTTTTGGCGTAAAAGAAGTAAATCATAATAAAACTTACGAGACTTCTTTGTAATCTTCTCTTTGGCCATTATGATAAAAGTTTATTTGGAGTTTTAGGATTTGATAAATGTAATTTTTATATAAAAAGGATTAGTTTTTTATGTAAAAGATTAACAAGTAAAAGGAAGATTATTATGAAAATTTCTCTTTTTTAACCTTGCTATTTTGAAAAAAAAAATATAACTAATCTTTTTGCCACCAACTAGCATGTAGCCAATAATCTACGGCTTTTCCCAAAAAGCGAACCTAATTTCAACAAAAGCCGTCAGCTTATTTACTTTCCAATGACATGGGAAGTTGGTTTATAATGCCACTAATGGGAATGATTACACTGCAATATTTTAGTGGCTTGAGAAATCAATCAACTTTCATTCCAAAATATACACAGTAATTCAGAAACATTATTATTGAAGCTTGTTATTAAAACGTGTTGAAAAGAAATGACTCAATTTGGCAGCAAAATGTTAAATCTTGAAAGCATTGCTTTGAAATGTGTTTGTCCCTAAGCATTGATAAGTGAACAAAGTGGTTCATCTCAAGCGTATTACATTCTTCTCCACAGCTACAATCGAGATAAACTACAATAGACCTTTTGAAACCTTGTTAATATAGAACATCTTCTTGAAGTGGTGTTTTTTGGGGCAATAATACAATTTTTTTTGCTCTCCGAGTTACGCCAAAGAAATATACCACACATCAAATATTTACTCAAAACAAAAAATATAATAATCTACGGTACCCCCTTTGAAACCATCCTTCAATTCGCTTAATAAAATTACATGAAAACAAAGCTTACTTATTCATGACTTGAGCCCACTTTGTTGATTTAATACCTATAAAATCACGTCAATTAAGCACAAGACAATAAACTGGATCCAAAGATTCAATATGGTGAAATTAACAAAATGGGATCACTTAAAGCACAACTGAGAAACTCTTTTATGCTAATTACAACGTGATATTTCTCTTTGAAGCTGCATATTGGCGATTAACTCAAAGATATACTTCAAGACAACCTAAACGATTATAAACAGCTTCTCAGGAGACCAAGTCACCTGCATACTTTATGCTAGCAATCGATAACATAGTTTTCTTTGCGTTTGGAACACACAAAAAATAAAGGAGCGGGAATTGAATTTGTTTTTAGTAGGTTACAAAAAGGACCCGATTCGACATTTTTGAAGAAAAAAAATCTTTAGAGAATTTTTCAAGCATAATGGTACCAACAAAATACAAAAGCGCATTAATCAAATTTGTATTTTTCTGACAAGGGCTACAAATTGAATTTTTTTTTATATATATTTACTCACAAAATATTTCGCTACCTTGAATTATGTAAGATTTCAGTTTTTGGGAAAAAGTCAAAATATCTGGCCTGCAAACTCAAAATAAACACTACCAGCATAGAGATGGAACAATTTGAGCCTAATGTCTTAAATGACCATCTTAGTAAAAGGTCGCATTTTTCGACCGAAAAATTGAATTTTGTTAGAATCGAGATTTTGGATGAGGTATGGTAAGGCAAAAATCGAGTTGGAATCAAGATCAGAAAAAAATTACAAGCATGTTTCAGAACGAATCTGTTGAGTAATAGCAATAGTTTGATAGCCTTTTGAGCGTTAAAAGTGGCCGCAAATCGACAAAACGAAGCTTCAAAAGTACTGATTTAGCCAATTTATGGCATTCATAACAAATTATACACACTTTTGAATAGCTTTTTATGTATTTAACACTCTGTTTTCATGTTTTTCGACATTTATGACTTGGAGGGGGGGGGGAAACTACATAAATAAGTTTAATAAGGAAGGTTGCAGTACCAATTAAATAGGAAATCTTTAAATGACGCAAAATTTGGGGCCAGTTATATAGAAATGTGTGCCTTCACTCACTGCATGTGAGAAAAAAAAAAGCAGGCGAGAGTTTGATTCATATTAGAGTTACTTGTTTTAGTGCTTTGGCTAAACTTATCTTTCTTTAAATATTCTCCTCTCCACATTTATAACTTTAATCTCTTTTTTCATAATGGTGGAAGATTTGGACGTCGACCTAAGAACTATTCGCTTTGTCGACACTGTAAATGACAATTTGGTATGCTGTATATGTCAGAATCCTTTCATTGACCCAGTCATATCTCGTTGTGGGTAAGCTTTATGGATAATCATTATTTCAATGTTACCAGCTACTGATTTATTTCTATAATAGTCATACTTTTTGCCAACATTGTATATTCCAAGCAATAGAGGCATCACCCGTATGTCCTATAGATAGAGCAGCACTTGATAAAAATGATTTTGAACCAGCAGTTAAGATTATTTGTAATATGGTGAATGAATTACTTGTTTATTGTCCTCGACATGAACAAGGATGTCCTCATGTAGGACAACGACAATTTATCGAATCACATTTAAAAAATGATTGCGAATATACCATTGCACCATGTGAATTAGAAGAATGCAAAGAGCTTTTATTAAAGAAAGATTTACAAACTCATGCAGAAACTTGCAAGTATAGAATAATGGAATGCAATATGTGTAAAAAAAAGTTATGCGCTTTTGAACTCGAGGTGAGTAGTTTTGCTCTTGTATTATACATACAAATCATATTGATTTATAATTAATGTAGGACCATTATAACCTCTGTCCTTCAGAAATCATCACTTGCCAGTACTGCGAAACTGCACGCCCGAGATCTGAACATGTTTCACATATCAATGAATGTCCTCAATTTAAAGTAAAGTGTACTTACGAAGAATTTGGATGTTCATGGTCAGATCAACGACGAAATTTAACAAATCATCTAACTGCATGTCCGTATGAATCTATCAAAACTTATTTGTATAAGCAACAACAATCAGAAAGGACACTTTTAACTGAATTACAACATGTGCATCGAGAGAATGAATCACTGAAAAGACAACAGTCTGAGTCACGACAGCATATTGAGACCCTTACGCATCAATTAGATATGATGTTTCCCGGCCATTTTATGACAGATCCAGACATTCCAGACGAAGCACGCAATGAGTCAGTCATGTCGGAAAATCAACGCATGAATAATGAATTGGAGACGTTATCTGCTAATATTGCATCTTTGGAACTAAAGCAAAATATGGCATTGATGACAGAAACATTTAGACTTCAAGAGGAATTACAAAGCCTACGAGCGATATGTCATGGACTACGAATGCAAATGCATTATATTATGATGGATCGCAAGACAGCTGCTACTAATAATGCTTCAGCAAGTAGCGCTGCTGGTGGTTCTGGAAGTAATTCCAGAGGTGGTACTGATACCAATGCGACAAACGCAATGAATAGAATGCGGACATGGCTAGGTATGCTTTATTATGAGATTGAAACTTTTCTTTATTGTTAACCCTTTTTTTATATCCATGTAGACCCTACTTCATCAGGTCCAAGGCAAGAAACCAAACTATAGAAGCAGTTTGCTTATACTCTATTCTACTTATTTACAATCTAATTATCACTTCTAATCAAATACCCAATGAAATAAAGCATTATTTTCAATCAATTATCAAAAATATAGGGCATAACTTGTTAAAATGCACAAATAGTAGGACAACGCAATAGCATTCATAAAATTACTTAATAGTTGCTATTCTGTGAAGTTTTCATTCATATAGAATATTTTCTAATTATTGACAACGGCTTTATAAACTGCAGGATTCATCCATGACCACTTGAAAATCGAACATCAACCGGAGTTATAAAACCGAAATAGTGAGCGATTCGAAGCGATTGATTTCAGAATAACATTGGAAAGGCCATGTTTTACTCAACCTTTAACGTCTTGAATTCAGAGAATAATATTAAAAATAGACATTGATCGCAAGGCTTTAGCTCAACAAAACTCTTCCAAAAAGTGTTTACAAAAATTCTTTAAAATCGCCGCTTTGTAGAACACACATAGCAGCACATTTCATGATGATGTACCAAGGTAAACTTTTCTCAAGTAGTCCAGCAGATGTACAGTGAGAACGGTAAATTTTGTCACTTTGAGAAAATTAAATGTCTGTAACCAAAAAATAAATATCACTTTCCAAAAAATTAATGGCACTAACCCAAAAATGATTGTCCCTTTATGTCCAGAAATTTTGTCCTTTTGAAATAAAAGAAATGTCATAGTAAGTTAAATCGAATTGACCTAAAAATGATATGTATTTTTTGACTTCAAAACGATTAGAATGGGGTTTTATTATAACATTGAATGATTTGTCGTTTAGAATGATTGGCAAAGTTGTATAAAGTTTCAGCAGGTATGACATTACATGCCTCAGCAATTCTGTAAAGAAAAAGCTTCAAATGCGTTTGTCAGAAGAAAGAAAAACAGTAGTTAGTATTGAAAGAAATAACATGATTACAAACGATGCTCAAACTACTGAAGCTGCAAATGAAGACGAAATGTTGGCGGGCAATGTATCACTAATGGCCGAAGACATTAGAAAATTTGTGGGCCATCTCAACCGTTTAATACAATCATCACTTGTTTCTTCATCAAACAATGTACTAAAAATGGAGATGTTTCACGACAAGATCAAGGATTTCATTTCTGTTATGGATCCAAATAGCGGATCAAGAATTCAAAGAAGGTGAGCATTATAATTTTACTTCTCAAAGTAAGATTACCATTTATTGAAAAACGGAATGACTACTAGGCATCATAAAGCACCTTCCCATAGACTAGCTGAACTTCCTGAAGAAACGAACAATCATGCTGAAGCTCAACCAAATGATACTAGTTGTATTTCAAGCGAGGAGCACTTACAGGAAGATACAGGTATAAAGCACAATAAATTATTTTACTATTTTTTATTTTACCTTTTTTTTTCATCAAATTAGCGACGTATTCGCAAAGATCACGATCCATTTTTTGTTTCTTTGATAAAGAAATTAGACTATTCTGATAATCTCTGTAATGTGTCTTTATACGTCTAAGGAAAATGTCGCCAGTCCATACTAGATAGTTTCTAAAAGTCCAATTGTTGACAACATTGCTTGAAAAAAAAACTCATGATTCTTCACACTTGCTTTGATCTCGATTTTTTTGTTGAGGTACTCTTGTGGACACGACATTTCTGACAAAGGAGAAGGGGCATGAGGTGTACGTAGATTAAAACATCATCGACCATGTAACAACAAATTGAATCCCCGCCACCAAGGTAACGTGATGTTTTCCTTTTAAAAAAAAAATATTTATTTTGCATATGAGGTGGATACTTTTCTATTCCTCCTAATTGTCATTGCTCACAGAGATTATTCCGATAAAAAGGATAAAAGGGTAATCTTATACTGAAGGATTCCATTAAGGTATAACGTTACTCCATCTCTAGCTTATACCTGGGAGCTTGCCAGCTGTCCTTGGCTGAGACAAATCCTATCATGCAAGTGGTAAGATTACTTTTTAGTATCTTGTTGCTTCATCGTAGTAGCAAACAGGTGTAAGTAGTTTTGTTCATATGAATGAGTCCGAATAATCTAAACAGGTTGTATTTTATAAAATCATAAATGATAATGGAACAGTTTTTTTAAAAATGTATATTTGTAGGAAAGCTTTTCGGTTAATCTAACAGCTATTGTGTTGGCGGAAGAACCTTGTTGTTTTCATAAAGGACAAGGAATCAAAAGATACCGTCTAGCTTTGCTTTTGTTAACTGGTTCCTCCTCCACTTTTGGGCAATTGTCATTGTTTCTCGTTAAGTACAGCAAGATGCCAATTTATCTACAATCTGCAAATCGGCATTGTTGTCCCTTCTACTACTATGACCATGGACTTTTTAGTTGTGTTGCTAGGCAAACTTCTGAATCGGTGTAGCTCCACTTAACTACAGTCATAAATATGTACTTCTCAATACTAAATAGACAAAATATCTTTTTCCATTTCAGTTTGGTTGTTCATCTGAATTTAATTAGATATTGAATCAATAAATAAAAAGATTCTGATACAACAATTAAAAACTCGTAGACCTTTTCAGCGCTATAACATTATCTATATTCTTGAATAGACATTGAGTATGTATAGTTTTAAAAATAAATAAAGAGTTTATGGCTTTTCTATTTCCAAAACGCAACTTGATCATCATTTGAGGAACAATATGCTTGTGACGATTAAGAAACCTACATTTGAGCCCGAAGCTAGAAACTCTGCTGATAACTTAGAGACGAGATATGAATGGTTTATGAAATGGAAAGATTCTGATGCAGATTTTACAAAAAAACTGTATCTTTATCGACGAAGCTGCGGATTCCATATAAATTTGAGAAATAATTGGGCCAGGGCAGATACTGAAATACCTGCCATAGTGAAGACAACTAAAACAAAGACCCCATCTCATACGATCATTGAAGCTATACATGCATCTAGCGTCATTAATGTAGCGATAAAGAAACCACCGCCAAAAAAAAAAAAAGAAAAGCAGCAAAGGGCAAAAAACATACTACATGTGAGTTTATTATAGAAGAACCAGCTACAGAGTATGTAGATGATAATAACGAGAGCAAATGCGCAAGATAGTTCAGAATCGATATCAAAAGGTACAATAACTGCATACTTTATCAAATTCATGAATGTTCTGCCTGATATCTTGGATCTTAATGAAGATCTAAAAGGGAGTTATTTGGTGATGGATAACTGCACTATACTTAAATCAAAACCGATGATGAGGAAAATCGAAAGTCGTAGCTATAAGCTGATGTAGCTGCCTCCATATTCGCCTGAATTAAAACACAATTTACCTTTCTCACTGTACCACACATCTCATCAATTACTAGCGTACATGTGCATTTCCCAGTTAGATTCAAATTCTACAAATCAAGACAATTCTGTTGTGTTACTAAATTATTTAAATCTGGTGAGAAAAAGAACATTGGCCATAATAAAGTCTTTTCCCTCTTTTCAATTTACGTTTTGCTTATTTCTCCACTTTCTCCCCTCACATAACTTCCTCTTATTTTAATTGATTGAAAATCCATTCCTTTTTTACTTTATTGAAAAAAATGACAGCCAAACGTTTCTTACAAGTACTTGCAGCAGTTTTCGTATTCATCACTGCATGTTCCGCTCAAATTGGTACCGAGGTAAATTTCCCAATTACCAATAGTACCATTGAACCCGGACAAAAGATTGATATTGCTTATGGATATCAGAACATGGGCAATGGCTCTTATGTTGTGGATATCGATCTCTGGCAAGACAATTCTTTGAGCTTGTTGGCCAAAAATATCGACACAGATGTATCTATTCCTTCTGGTAATTCAACTGGTACTCAGCTTAGTTTCTTCTTGAATTCTACTTATAGTTGGTCTGTACCCCATGGTCTAAACCAAACCGTTTACTTGACTGTAACCACTAAATCCAAGCTTTCATATTCTAATGTCGATTTAAGTATGCGTTCTCGTGCTATTGTACTTCATGTAAATGCTGGTATCATGAATTTGCCTATGCAAAAACTCGGTTTAGCAGCATTATCCATTTTTGTTTTATGTCTTGCTGGATTCTTTTAATATTTGATTTGTATAATAATAACAACTATCTATAATAAATATACTAATTTTTTTTTAATCCATTCAAACATTCATACCGTCAATTTTGGGCCATTTGAAAACGTTGATGTTACAATGGTAATAATTTCAGTTACACATTTGTGTTACAATTCCATTTTTTTCTCTTGTGAGAGCCATACACACGCTCAAAGTATTATTTTTAACTTTTTTTTTTTTTTTTCTTCCTTTCTTTTTGTCTAAAAGAAAATGATTTCAATACAAGAAGACAGAGCAGATAGATTAACAGCAGTTGCAAAGAAAAAGGTAAACTTAAAAAGAGAAAATATATTGATCGACATGTTGATTTTCTCAAATTGCAGTTGCATAAGTTTCAATCCAAAAAAGTTAATCAAACGGATGGGCTAGAGCAAGAGAATATTAGACTAAAAGAAAGGCTATTTAAGTCCGAGAACCAAATTGAATTAATGGAACATGAAATACAGAGCCTAAGACTAAGAAATAATGAACTGAAAAGCCTGTTGACTCGAGATGATGCTGATATTAGATTTTTGGATCATCAAGCGCTTGGTACGTTTATTTTTTGTTTACATGTGATATTGTACGCTAACACACATAATTAGAGGCATATGAAAGAGAAGAAAGGTAAATAAGATAAGATCTCCAAATAAATAGGGAGGGCAATTAATATGTTCTACGCTGTTGTAGGACAATATATAATGATTTTAGGAACAAAGTTACTGATCTCAAAGAAAGATACAGAGGTGATTCAGCAGGTAGAGCATCTAAAATATTATTGCATGAAAATGGTTATTTAATCAATCACTTTAGAATTATGCAGTGGCTGTATAGGCGAATTGATTGAGATCTAACACAAATAAATATACAGAGAACATACTCCCCTTAATTTTCTCTCAACAAACACACATACCACGCAACCCCTTTTATACAGATCATATATATAATATTAATGATAAATAATCTTTTCTTTTTGTAATTATAAAACCATTTATTTCTTTAATAACGTATATATATGTTTTATAACATCATCCGCAATATTATTTGTTATTTTTGCTTATATTTTGGAGTAGTTGAAGTATTGGCCCAGCAACCAGCAGCATTACCACAACAGCAACAGCCGTTAACACCACCGTCAAATACATACGAGCTTTTAAAACAACTACCGGAAACTTCTAAATTCTCGTCGTTACTAGATCCAGAGCTTCAATTATATTTACAAAATCATACTGATATTACGGTATTCGCACCATATAACGATGCTTTTCATCATACATTGTTGTTGGATCGAAACACAACGAAATACCATATATTGCCTCAACTATGCTTGGATGATTGCTGGAACGATGGGTCTCTGTACAAATCAATATCGTACATGAGATTGTGGACCAACCGTAACAAGAATACTAAACAAATAGAGTCGGGTAATATGCAATCTGCAGCTGTTATAAACTCTATACAAATTCCTTCACAGCGAAGTGTCGTGCATATAATTGATTCAAGTAAATAATCCCCTCCTCCTTCTTCATCCTCCTTCTACTAACAGACTTGTATTCTCATAATAGTATTAACAGTACCTCTTGATATTGAAACGACACTTGCAAATTTGAAATTTACAAAAGCAAAAGAGATGATTTCTCAAATTCGCCAAAACAACAAATCTAATCATAATAGCGCACTTGATGAGGTTAGTAATATAGATACGCACAGTAATTAACAAAAAGTAAATTTACTTGTAATTAATGCGTTTAGATGTCTACATTGTTTATGCCAAATAATCAAGCATTTGGTAATGTGGATCCCAACACACTTGGGTTCGATATTAATGCTATGATTTATAATGCACATGTTGTGAAAGGGTTTTTCACTAGCCAGCAACTAAAGTATTCTAACAATACGATACAAAATTTAGCTGGATCAAATATAACAATCCATGACAGCCAAAGTAAAGCAAAGGCAAATTATGTCATTACTTGGATGCAGCTAACAAAAGATTCCCATTTATAGTTTCTATCGATAATAATACAGCAAATCTCATTATAAAGGATATCATAACAGAAAATGCAATCATTCACAGCATTGATCAAAGTAATTTCTTACATGCATTTAGGCTTAAATTTTTTTTTTTTTAAATTATATTATATATTATTTTTAGTAATTTGGACAACAACATGGGTCACTTCTACTAACGACAATACAACAGTGAAAAAAGTAAACAACGCCGCTGATATATCAAATCCGTCGAAATTTTCATTACACATTACATTGATTGTATGGTGGTTTTTTTTGTCATGTTAAATATTGTATGTGTAACATTTGCTCCTAAATAAATAAAGTAATGGTACTCCCTAAAAAAAGGTCGTTTATTGTTTCAACATTTAAACTTTGATTTTATTTTCTAGTCGTTTTTTTCTTCTTCTTTTCTTTTCTTTTCTTTTTTTTTTTCATCATCATCAAAAAATATACAATGGCCAAGAAAGGAGGTAATAAGAAAAAGTCAAACGCTCGCAAGAACCAAAAGAAGGTCGTCACTACACCTACTGCCAATCCCTCTACACCTGAAGAGTCTTCACCTGTTACACCTGTCAACACGCTCGATACTGATAAAGCTAATGTCTTGACAGGGTCCATTGATCAAAATATTACCAAGGAGGAGCAGCAGATCGAGGAGATTCAGAAGGAGGAAGAAGAAAAACAAGCAGAAAAGCCATTTATCCTATCCAATGCATCAGAAGAAGCATCAACATCAACATCTGAGAATATTATTGAATCTCTTGATGTTAAAGAGACCTTGGAAGAGCCTCCTCATGTTCAAGTTAAAGCTGAACCTGTAGCTGTCATTTTAGAAACTTCATCCGAGGCTGAGCAACCTGCTGTCATTACATTGGAAAAATCCATCATTCCTGAAGAGCAACAACAAACCATTGATGTTGAGCCTGTACCTGTGGAAATTTCACCTGTCTTGCCTAAAATTGAGACTGAAGAAGTACCCTTACTCCAAGAAAAGAAACAAGACCAAGAACCTGTTGCTTTGGTTTTATCTGAATCTAAGACTACTAGCACAGAAGAGGAGCAACAAGCATCTGCAGCTAATCAAGATCAATCAACACCAGAAGCCATCACTGCAACTACTGCTGCTGAGCAGCAAATTGCTTTTGAAAAAGAACGTGTTGCTACTATTGCCGCTGCTGTCACCAGTGAGGAAGATTCCTCATCATCAGCAAAGCCTGAGATTCAGGAACATAAGGCTGTGGAACAGATCCAAGAAAATAAACAAGAACCCGAACAAATTTTTACTCATGAAGATGATCAAGTACCTGAACAAAAGGAACCTAAAAATCTCGTGCCACAAACAACAGTGAGTGAAACCAAAAATGTACAAGAACCTCATGTATCGGAACCCATTACTTCTGTCATCGCAGAAAAGACCTCTCAATTAGCTGATGACAAAGAGATTAACCAAAAAGAAGCTACTACCGAACCTAATGAAAATCAACATGCTGCAGCTACCGCACAATCAGAGGAACAAGTTGCATCAGTTTCCCCTGTCGTTATTGTTGATGATGTTGATCAAGTTGCTGTTCCCGCCCAAACAGAAAAGGAAACTACTCCTGCTGTTAGTACTACATCATTAGAAAAAGAGGATACACCTACAGTTCGATCACAAAGCGTGCTAACTAGTACTAATACAGACGCTACTATTAATGAAGAAGAAATTATCACCCCCAAGAGTTCTCTTAAGAAGAGTAGAAGCATCCTCGGATCCAAAGACAAAAATGTTACAAAGAGAAAATCACAAATTTTAAGTTTATTTAAACGTGGTGGGGATAAGGTATTACACAATGTATAACAGTAGTATTTATATATAGGATATTAACAAAATACAAAATGATAGACCCCTCCTGTTCCTGAGTTACCAGTGATTACAGAAAAGAAACGAGCTGAAAAGAAATTAAATAAACGCAAATCCTGGATGTTTTGGAAATCATCGACTGCAGTAGCAGGTCAGCAAAAAAATTAGATACATACTACTATTAAAAAAAACAACTCATAATTTTATAATTAAAAACAATTAAATACGCATAGTTATAATAACATCTAATTTTTCCTTATGTATTACGTTTCGTTTATCGACTATTTTTATAATAAAAACTACCTATATAAATATGAAGTTATTGCAGCATGTAGCCTTTTTACATGATCTGCAGCAAAAAAAAATCCTGTAATGCTAACGCAAGTGCCAATCTTAGTGATTTTAGTAAAAGCAGAAAGTTGCTTAATGCATTTGGAGCTGCCGCTACAAGTATCGGTTCATGTAATCCGTCAGGATTTAGATCCAAGTATTTTACTTGTAAGCTAAATATAAAGGAAATCATCGTGGCAAATGATATTAATATGTTGTCCATTAATTCCCTTCTGATGTACTTTTTCCTTAGTAATACGTCAATCATTTGCCTTAGCTATGTTTTGAAAAAATAATGAGAAAAGCGGCGGCAATATATCCCTGCTAACCAGATGTATAATCCAACGCATAATAGGCTATTGAAGTCAGGCAAGTGAGAAACTAACTTGTAGCAAAAACGCGCAACCAGTTAAATTCATCTAAAAATTTAAAACTTCTAAAATAAGGTCGATTAATGGGTTAATGGGTTATTACTTACTTCATTATTTCAATAAATAACGGCAAATAATAATAATAATAATAACAAAGTGTGCCTGAGATCTTATAAAAAAAATACAGTTTGCATAATTTTTGTTTACCAAATGCCATAAGCTAACATACATCCTTCGAACAACTGATTTTCGTTTTCAGTACTTGAATGTTAAGCTTTGTTGCCGCATAACTCGGTGAAGAATTGAGATAAAAAAGGGTTACTTAAATAACAAAATATGTTTGTTGTAACGTGCTCTTTCATATATTTGAGTATCGAACTCCATTTTTTTTCTTTCTTTCTTTTTTGACATTATATCGTAAATTTCGAATTGTTTGATATGTAGATTAGCATGTTTTCGGCGTTTCTAGAATAGCCTTGATTTATATCTATCTAATGAACTTTTTTCCTCCATAAATAATGACTTTTATGGATATACCGCAAAAAACGAGAATAAAAAGGGCTTTTCAAACTTGTTGCATTTTTCCAGTTACTTAATTTTTTCCAAGCAGAGGAAAAGAATTTTCTTTTTTCAAAAACGTGTGCTAAAAGTCTTCAAAAACAGATGTTAGCTAATGAAATCAAAATATATTATTCATACATTTACTGCACATTAAGTGCAACGGGAACTCATTTGGATCCATATTCAGTGAAAAATGGTGAGTTTACTGACGTTAGCAGGTATAAATATATATAGCAGGTAACCAACTTGTTGTTCAAATTTACCGAATGAATAATGGTCAATGATCCATGGATGCTGATATGTAAAATACTTGTAGTATTTATTCATATGTACGATCATATAGAGTGATATATAGTTTACTTGGTGGATCAGTATTCATAGAGATCATATTCTAATTGCTTCAATAATAAAAGTCCACAGTAAGCTATAGATGAACTTTGACGGTTGTTTTCTCTCAACTCTCAATGCGCAGTATATTATGAAAGTTGTCCTCCTTTGAGATCAACGTGTCAAAGATGTGTACCTACTCTCAGCTGGAAGTTATTGGGTTCGAAATTTGCCAAGATAACTAGGGTTTTTGTTGCCGGTTTTTTACGGTTGTAAAAAAGTATATTTCAGTATTTCAGATGGTTTTCAAATGCTTTTTTGCCCAATATTGAGTTAAATTACGTGAAATCTTCAACGAAGATGTATCTTTTCTCTATGGGCCATTGCTATAATATGTCCGAAAATCGACGAGTTCATACCAGTATATAAGTGCACTACTGACCCAATATTGACCTAAAATTGGTTGTAAAAAAATGAGTATTTAAATTGAGGTGTTACTTTTTTGTATTCACAAGATAGATCCAATTGAAAAGTACTCTTTATTTTTTGTTTCAGCAAAAAATGTTGATTTTTTGTCGAGATAATCAAAATAATAGTTCACATTACAGCTTAAAATCTATGCTAACTGAGTTCCAAAATTGATTTGCCAAATCGATCAAAAAATGATCAAAAAAACGAATTTGCTTAATAGTTCATGAACTGCAAAGCAAATTGAGCTAGCGTACGAAATAGTTTTTGTACAGTTTTAAATTCTGCATCTATCCAAACAAAATTTAAGCAAATGCTTTACATTGATTTTGCATAAAATGCGATTGAAATTTTTAAGGTTTTTTGAAAGCACAGATCACTTTTCATAAGCATAGTTCAAATATAAGTAATTGAGATGATGTGTGGCAAAATTATTTATTAATTGAGCTATTGCCAAACCTTCTAGCTGCATTTTTCGTAGAGAAAGCAAGGGTTTTGTCAATTTTTTCTTGAAATTCAGAGTTTGGGATGAGGGTATATGTTTAGGACATAGACTATACTGGGTACATGTATTACTAGTAGAAGTGCTCAAAGGATTATTTAGACATTATTCTTAGCATAGAAGGATGAGTATGAGGTGATAATGATGTATGCCAATTTTATTTCATTTAGTTATGTTACATTTAGTCTATGATGAAATGGTGTAGCCTGAGATCCTGAAGTGAGCCAATCATGAACTCGTTCCTGGAAATGGAATTCAACTAATTCCTTTTGTATCAACATTCACGGTCTAAAGTAAATCAAGCACGAAGATCCTATATACTTAACTTGGTCGTATCCTATTAAACTTGCTATGGCCAACCTATTATATCATCATGTTGTAATAAACTAGTTCTTCAAGACGATGAAATCATACTTTCATACACTCTGTATTGTAGACGACTCTATATCCACGCTTCCAAAACATATAAATACCCTGAATCCTGATGTCGTTCGAGGTGGATTCATTATCTTTTGTACCTACAATATACTCAATAAATATATCTAGTTTTAACTTTATTTTCTAGTTATTCATTGTGTATATTTAAACAGTATATACGTCTTTTTTGAAGAAAAACCGAAAATATTCTTTCGTATACATTTTTGAATATTTTGAAAAAAAACTAAATTGGGCTTGAGAGAGCTCAACAAGTCCAATGATATGAATGTAAAAAAAAAAAAAAAAAAAAAAAAAAAAAAAATGCTGCTTAATATAACAAATGTTTTGAAATCTACTACAAAAATGTTAAAAAATGAAAAAAAAAAATAAAGGTGCTTGGAAGTTTTCCATACTTAAACATGTTATAGAGCTCCTCAAAATAGGTAAGTTTCATTATTAAAAAGTGTTAGTATAGCTTAATTTTTTGCAGAGATATCAAGCCTCAAAATTCTGACATTTTAGCAGCTATAGTGAAAACGTGAAAACTGAAAACAAAGAATTTCCTGTAGCTTATAGCAAATAATAATTCAAAATAACAAAACAGTGGAGATGATTCAAACAGTTCCAGTATATACCTATATGCTATATGTATTATACAATTTTGTTATTTACTGTTTTACTGATATAATAAGTTGAACAGGATCATAATTCAGCGGCCCTATTTACGCATATTATTTGAGGAAACAGGTATCATAATACATTGTAAACCTTCCAAGTAGCTGGAAACTTGAGCTTAATTGGCTCACCAGGTATACAAATATAATAAACCTCGTTGGATAGATCGAAATTCAAACAGCAAATTTCATCTATAAAGCGGTTTTAAAACCAAATAGTTATTGAAAAATAAACTGGAGCTTTCAAGACAATTTTATATGTAATTTGTAAGAAATAAAGAGATGAATATACAATACAAAGTTTTTTTTAAAGCATTTAATGAGTTAGCTCAACACACTATGTACTTTATTGCGCAAATAAGCACTCTTATTGTTTGTAAACATTCTAATTTCAAATGCAGTGTGCATAGCAATCAAAAAGCGCTTACTGTAGATGTTTCCAACACCTCCAGAAAAATGGAAACTTGGCAAGGGGCGTCACATTTAACAAGAGTAGAGGGACACAAGCCCGTCAATATTCCATCTTTTACGATATTCACCTGATTTTTTATTATACAAGTATTATCACTAATATCGTCTCAAAGGATGTTTCGACTACAACATCAACAAACGCGCACTCTTTTTATCATGGCATCAAGAATGAAACCAACAACAATAAACCAAATATCTCTACCCCTAAAAGCAAATTGGGTGAAATTTGCAGCATTTCCCAAGCCTGTCACTAGGTAAAATACAAAGGTTCACTGATGTGTAGTATACAGAGCTTATAGCCTTGCATTAGATTCAATACCTTTAGACCTTTACAACGTTGTTTCAAATCTGATTTGCAAGAATCTTCAAATGAGAAAGAAAAGAAATCTCTCAAAAAGGTATACAAACACTTTTTTTTTTAAAAGAAAAAAGATAAATGGGATTGTAGATTGACATCATTATAAAAGGAATTGAAAGAGAATATTTATACAATTCCAAATTTACTGACATTTGGCCGATTGGCAGCAGCACCGTGTGTTGGATATATGATTTTACAGCAAAATTATGATGGTGCATTGGTTTTATTCGCATTAGCAGGGTTTACAGATTTAGTAAGTTGCTAGTTGAATTGATAAAGACAACCTTTTTTTTTTTTGACAATTGTAATCATAAAGTTAGATGGCCATATAGCAAGAAAATATAATATGAAGACACTATTGGGCACAATTATTGATCCATTAGCGGATAAAGTATTAATGACAGTGATGACAGTAACATTAGCAATGGAAGGGACTTTACCAGGTACGTATATATGATGATTGATCAACAGATTATTCATTCGATTACCATGCAAAAAAAGTGCCACTAGCAGCAATTATTTTGGGCAGAGATGCAGGGCTCATTTTATCAGCATTTTACTATCGCTACATATCCCTACCAGAACCGGTATGATTTAAGAAAATTATAGTAAACTGATGCAATGATTTTATTTTTTGCTACTAATATCCCATTTTAGAAAACAATTGCACGTTATTTTGATGGTACAATTCCTTCAGCAGAAGTGAAGCCAACTCAAATTAGTAAGATCAACACCGCATTGCAACTAATTTTAATGGGATTTTCTTTGACTACTGTTAGTATGGGAGTACCTTCTAGCGAGGCAATGACAGCATTACAGTAAGTTTATGCGGATTAATTGGTCGCTTTCAAGCCGATTAACGCTCATTCTTAGGTGGGTTGTAGGAGGAACTACTGTTTGGTCAGGAGCTAGTTATATATTTTCAAAGGATGCAGTACGGATTTTAAAGTAATGAAATTAAACTACAATTTAAAATACAGTGTCAAGTTTGGGTTACAAGGTGTTGTACATTTCTGTGCGAGCGCGTATATATGTTGTGTCATTTTAGAAACGTGCTATATTTAAATTAAATGAGTTATTATGCTAACTATAGCTTTCTTTCTTTTTTTTATATTAATTAAAATCTGAGAAATCAAGTTAAATCAATTCTGTACAAAAATAAACTTCAAGGTTAGGTGAAAAATAAACGGAGATTGTTACTCATAATTCAAAATATACATCATTTCACTTGCAAACACATAATAAAAATCATTCTACTTTTTTTCTCTCTTTTTCATATTTTTGTTTGTTTTTATTTGCTTTTTTTTTAAGGGGTCGAAAACCATTAATTGACACAAACATCTAAAGAAAAAAAAATCAAAATGAATACCCCTTCTTCTCTTTCAGTCAATAATAATGAAAATATGCCCTCAAATAATATTTTAGTTGGTAAAAAAAAAATTTAATTGATTTGTGTATATGATCCAGTCTTTAAGACCGTGCGTTTTTTTTTCTGCTTGTAAATAGCATTACAGATTTTACCAAAGTTACCTCAGCAACAAACCATAAATGATATAATTGAATCTACAGAAAACCAAGTTAAACTGAATATACCAAAAGCACCTGTGTTTTCATTTAATCTTGTCCTGGACTCCAACTCACAAAAAGAAGAATATAATGAATATTTATTTGAAACAATACCAAAATTAGCCATGGATCAACTTCGTCAAGGTAAATTTTTCTCTCATACGTGAAGAATATAGAAGAGACATTAAATATTGTGTTTTTTTTTTTTTGTGTAGGTCATAATACAAGTGTTCTATTCTATGTAAGTTAATTAAAAGCAGTACTTTGATCATAAACTTGTATTGACGAGTTACACAAGGACGCCTTGGCAGCAAACAATAGATTTGACACTCGAATCATTTTAGAATTTGCACATTTATTTGAATTAGAAGATCACGACATATACATTAAATTTATCGAGTACAATGGCCAACATACTGAAGACCTGATATCTGCTGAAAAAAGCAACCACCATAAATTCGAATATCGTATTGACACAATTGATCTCGCCTTAAAGTATGTACCATGTTCAAATCAAACGAAACAACAAGACAAAAAAAAAAAAAAAAAAAAAAAAAAAAAAGAAAAAAACTGACTAATGTTTATATAATCATATAGGTACTATATATTTGGATCTGAACAGCACACAAAAGGAACATCGTCAATATACTCGATTATCTTGAAAAATCAATTAAAAACGACACAATTCAATTTAATAGATCTATCAGGATGTCCTCATGAAACACTTATGCAATTCTCGAATTATTGTTCAAATCGAAATACTACAATGCCTTTCACTCAATTGATTGATGAAAGTGCTTCCTGTATATTTATTGGTTGTATATCCCCATTAGATTCAGTCCTACAGCTTCAACAAACGTTAAGTTACACTTCAACTATTTTCGAGCAACTAAATCATAAAAACACTGAAGATTCTATTGAAAGCAAATCACCACTAACGCCTATACTTCAAGAAGATCCGGAATACCTAAAGAGCGTTATTATAAAACTTTCCAATGAAGTTAATATACTTCGTTCCAATTCTTTAGCTAGCAGTGCACAATCATCAAAACATGGCTCAATGTTTTCTTCCTTATCACATTCAACCAGTACAACATTACCAGATATAGCAGAAGATGAAAAAGAACATGCTGTAGCAGATCTTTATCGACAAATTGAAGAACTCGAGAACCAAATGACAGTGACAAAAGAACGCAATGAACATGTAGAACATGAGCTATCCACGATGCGTAATACAAATATGGAGCTTTGGGATTTGAGTGATAAACAAACGTCGATGATAGATGCATTAGAATTAAAATTAGATCAAGTTCAAGACAAAAAAGTAAACGATAACATTGATATAAACGATATAAAACGAAATATGCAAGAGCTTGGTATAGAGCGTCATGAAATAGAAGGCAACATGCAAGTGATTGAAAGCTTAGTTTTGAAGCAAGATAACGAAACAACAAAAGCATTGGAAGAGCTCATGATAATACAACAACAATTTAAGCAACAGCGAAACAATACATATAATAATAGCAGCGATAGTGCTTCACTCATTCGGCAGCGTACCAGAGCATTAGAGAATCGAGTGGAGGAGCTTGATAGTTATATTGAAAAAGATTATGTACATCAAAACAATCAAGAAGAGACTGAAAGATGGAAGCATACTTCATTTCTTCAATCAGCAAAAGCAAGTGCTTTGGAGAAGAAACTAATTACTTTAGAAGACGAGCTCAATATCTATCGAAAAACAATAAGCGAAGGCGATGTGTCCGGACTTGTTGCAAGCCTTGAAAAGCATATCGTGCAATTAGAGCGAGAAAAGATGGTATTAGAAGACGATTTCGAAACAAGCTATGAAGCTGCTATTAATGAAACTGAAAAAGTAACTCAATTGGCAAATCAGCAAGCACGCCAGATACAACAACTAGAAGTTGCATTAGCAGAGACACATCAACAATTCAACGATAACCAAAGTATCAAACAGGCTTTTGAAGCTTTACAGAAGGAATATGAGTTGTTGGAAAGAGCAAATCAAGAACTAACAGCATTAAAACAGCAACCACCGCGCCAATCTATCGATAGACAATCAACAACATCAATAGCATCAGTTTATAAAAAAAGAAGAACTGCCAATCGAAAATCTCTTGAGGACAAACCTCAATTAATGAGCTGGATACAAGATAAACTAGACACAGCTTCAACTGTAGATGTATTACAAAAAGTATCTAATTTAGCAGACGAAAACATGCAATTAGCTCTTTGGGTAGATGATCTGGAAACTCAATTAATGTCTCAGCATCATCATTTGTCACAACAGGTAAAAACTCTAGAATGCGATGTGATGAATCTTACAGTGCTTAACAATCAACTTGAGCGCCAAATCGAGGTACCACTACGACTTAGTCGTTCCAGTGTCGCCATGCTCCGTTCACGTCGAGACGAGACATCACCATCTGTACATTCAGATATTTCAAAGTATCGTTCCTCTACACCCAATGTGCCACCACCTACAGAACCTCCCAGCCAGCCTTTACCCCCTACCCCTTTTGTCACAGAGCAATACGATAACCAACTAAAATCTTTCAAACTTCAAATTGAAGTAGCAGAAAATGAAACTCGAGCAAACCAAACGCTTATTCAAAAGTTAGAAACTCAAATTGAGGCTGCAGAAAGCAAGCAACAAGAGATGCAAGATCAATATATTAATATACAAAAAGACCTTGAATTTGAAAGACGACAGACGCAAAAAGCCGAGAAGGCACATGCCATACTCGAAAAAAGATTGCAAGATGTAATGAATAATAAAAAGAATAAATTTTTGTGCTTTTGATATTTGTGAAATAATCTATTTGGGAGGTAATTTTTGTGTATTTTTTTGAGCATTATCAAATTTACGAATAACAAGTTTACATTCTGTCTCACGACATAAATTGGGTAAAGCCTTTTTGTCCATACGGTCAAAGAATGTGAGACCAGCACCTCTTTCCACAGCATCCAAAGGAACTTGGAATGCAGTCAAGGGTGTTTCATCAGGAATAGGTTGATTAGGCAAGACAAATGCACCAACACTATATTTACCTTGATGGTGTGTCATGATGACTTTGTAAAAATGAGTAGGCACTGCAACATTGGGTGGGTTACCAATCATTTGATATTTAACATAAAACTTGCCATCAGCTTCTTGATGTGGTAAATACAAAGGACCAGTGAATACATACACATCAGAGAATTTTGTAGTAAGTTGGCGACAAAAGTGCTCAAGATGAGCCCAATAGTCTCGGTTGAAACCTTGGCCTACCTGAGGTGCAATGTTGGTCAAAAAGAAGGTTTCATTCATTGAAATTTGGCTGTTCTTGACATCGGCAGCGGGAACCATATGGCCACGATCAAATCCACTTCTAAAGTAATCATTGAGCTTTGCTTGGAATTGAGAAGGAATATGATCGTCTTCTTTGAATGTCGATTTTTGACGATCTACATCGTCTCCTCTCTTTAAGCTGGCTGCAGTCAAATGCTCAGCTACCCAATTAGGGTTACGATCACGACGATTGTATGAAGTAACATAAGCATTACGGTAGACAATGTCATTAACTGGTCCGGGAAAGCCGAATGGTAAAATAGTTTTGGCCTTTTCCATGTTGCTAATGGATGGGCCTGTTGTTGTGGGTGGTGGTGGAGGGGGTCTATTTACGGGAACAACAGCAGGTCGAACAACAGCAGGCTTTTGGGTAAACTTTTGATAAGCTGCAAAGGAAACTGCACCAAGTGCAGCACCTCCCAAAACAAGAGTAGCTTTTTCTGCAGTTGCCATTGTTATGTTTTTATGGAGTAATAAACAAAAAAAAAAAAAAAAAAAAAAAAAGGAATTAAGTTTTCATTTTCATTTTTGGACCTGGATTATATTTTTTTAAGTGGCTTGACCCCGCTCTGCTTTTGCCACTCAAATGTCAGATATCATCGTTAACCTATTTTACAGGCTCTACTGAAATTTGAAGCTAATAATAATGCAATAGTATTAGCAGTTTTGTGGTTATTTTATGGTATTGCTTATGTATATTGTTACTGTGAGAGAATCTTGAGTTCTGACTGAAATTTTTGATTATTTGCACATATTACCTGAATGCTTGTTTGATACGGCTGCCTTTGAAATCCAAAACAAACTTTCTTTGTCTGCAGAAGAGTGCATAAAGCATTGTTGTGTCAATAAGGAAAGAGTGGAGAGCAATCGGTTTGATGATTGCCATTAATTTCACAGCTTGATCATTGTATCGAATAGATTGTAACACTTGATTTGCCATCAAGACAAAAGGGAGCTGATGTTGAATCTTATTTATGATAGTGCAACTATTATGACACAAGGAAGTAGTTGACTAAAGTTGATATATCTATTATCGTTATTTGGAAAGTGGAGTGCAAAGTTTTCATATAAAGCACATCGTTGTTTTCTTTTGTTCCAGTTTTTTTTCTACTCCCTTCACTCGGCATGTCCCTTTTACGTTTTGTGTCTTGTTATATAAAAGAGGCAGGCGGATTAATTTATGTGGTTTCAATGTCGAATATCCGTTTTTGCCATCTTTTATAACGCATTTTGAATTATTGTTTTATTTTATGCTAAGAAAAGAGAGTTCGAATGTTGTCGATGTCAATATTTTGTCATTTAAATATGTAGCAGAGCAATTTTTTCTTGTAAAAGTACATTTGTGATATAATGATTAATGCTAATTAATCATTTTGAAGATGCCATATACTATAAAGAACAACTTTATTTTCAAATAAAATGCAATGGTGATGGTGAGTTCAAAAATATATATACAGGTTACAATAGTGTAACTTTCTATTTTTCAAGTAAAATCTATAGTTGACATGTCTGGTACGGCGCCATGATCTACCAATACTTGAAACATATCCCACAAATTTTTCTGTACACAAGCTTTCAAAGTTTCGCTATCTGGTTTGACATTCAATTCATCTAAAAAGTAATCTACCATAGCTCGGTTATCTCTAGCTGCACAAACTCTGAGCGCCATATTACTGCGAACTGTAGGGTCTGCACCAAATCTGATCAACAGTTTTACTTGATCCAGTCTTCCTAATTGTGCTGATTTAATAAGCGGGTATCCTTTTGGCCGGTTCGGTGAAGCACCCTTTTCTAAGAGGGCCAAAATAATTGAATCTCGTTCTTGCAATGTCTCTGTAGGGTCTTGCAAAAATAATCGTGCGGGTATCTTTTTATCGTTATATCGTAGAGCAGGCTGCATTTTCTCGAAACGGTGTAGTATTTCCATATTGAAAAAAGGGAATTTAACAGCATCTTCGAAGGCTTTTTCGATATTATTTTGTGATCGATGTAAAAGAAAAGATATTTTTATGGAATCATGACAATAATAAAGCTGTTGGTAGAGGTAATTGCAAACTATAGGCAATGCTGGGTTACTAGTAATGATAAATATACGGGAAAGTATTTCGAATGGCAATTTAAATAAGCCGCATGGCTTTTGTTCTTTGACCTTATCGTCTTGAGTCTCTTCATCACTACTATCATTATCAGAAGAGGAAGAGGAAGAGCTAATTCCCCAATCCTGGTCCATTAAACGTTGTCGCTTTGACATAATCAAGATTGAAGGTTTTATAAACAAAAGACCATGGGATATTTTGCATTTAATTCCTTTAATTGCATTGACTGTTTAAACTTTCTGGTGGCTTCGTTTGATAAAAACCGACTTTTTTTTTTCCCTCAATTTATGTAGGATTTACATCTTTTTAACACTTTAATTTATTCAATTATGGTAGCCGAAAAACGTCCTCAAGAATCCGCAGAAAGTGAACCCAAGCGTATCCGTGTAGGTACTACTCGTACTGATGTCGATGTTCACATGGTACCTCATGCACCAAAAGTACCAAAGACTGCAATCGAAAAAGAAAATGCTAGACGTCTTATTGTTATTTTGGAACAAGCAACTTTGGAAACACTCAAAATTGGTAAAAATAAAGAAGGCCATTATCAACTCTTGAATGTAGATGATCATTTACACATTCTCAAGAAGAATAATCGTGAAACTTACGAAGCTCGTCCTGATATTACACATCAAGTAGGAGAAATCGAGAGAAATGGATGTGATTGAGTACTAATTATTATTATTTTTCAAATAGTGTCTTTTAACACTTTTAGATAGTCCTTTGAATAAGGCAGGTCTTTTACAAGTTTATATTCATACCCATAAAAATGTTTTGATCGAAGTGAATCCTCATATCAGAATTCCTAGAACATTTAAACGTTTTGCAGGTTTGATGGTTCAATTGCTTCACAAATTAAGTATCCGTGCTGTCAATGGCAACGAAAAGCTTTTACGTATCATTGAAAATCCTGTTGAGAAATATTTACCAAGCAATAGCCATAAAATTGGTAAGTTAGCCAACTTTGGTTGTACAGAAGGGATCATTTATTCACCATTACATATATAGCTCTTTCTTGGGATGCACCTACACTCAAATTATCAGAATACATGCCAACAATCCCTGAAGATAAAAACATTGTTGTTGCAGTCGGTTCAATGGCTCATGGTACCGATGATTTCGCTGATTCTTATGTGGATGAGAAGATCAGTATATCCGACTATTCGTTATCTGCATCCGTTGCATGTGGTAAAATTACATGTGCAGTAGAAGAAATGTGGGGAATTTTGTAAATAAAAAAAAAAGAAATTCGAATTGTTATCAGTTTATTTATTATTGTAAGGAAAAAGCTTTTTGTTCAGCAATAGACTTTTCTTGATCAGTTAAACCTTGACTCCAATGTTGATTTAACCAGTGATTCCATTTGTTATTTGATGTAATTGTAGTTGTTTCTATTGATGGTTTTGGAATATGACGAACAAATGCATCTTCAGTTCCAATGATATAAAACATATGATAAGTATCGCGACAGATTTTATATTGCATTCCAGATCGAACAGCAATTTCTTTTGCTTGATGACCTTTGTATTTGAGGTTTCTGGATGATAAATATTTAATTAGTATTGAATCACCATTTTACTTTTCTAAAATCTACCTCTTTAAAAATCTCGGTGTAAGGGATTCTTGGTTAATGCCCTTGGTTTCATTTGCCCAGTCAATGTAATTTGCAACATATTCATCATATCCTCCACATCCTTCATTTGTTTGCGACAAAGAGTGTGCACCATCTAATAGCTTGATAGCCAATGTTCGGCTCTTCAATTTCTGTAGCAATGTAATATTAGCTCAAGCTACGTGTCATTCAACAATACTTACAAAAGTGATATGATATGTATTTTCTGTTGATTCAATAATTCCAGCAATACGGGTTCTATATGTTACAGCATCACCTTGCTCTAATTGCTCTGCTTTATTTTCGATTTTGAATAATTCAAACAACTCTTGCGATTGATTGTCTGCAATGATGATATGGATCTAATTATTAAATGTTAAGAAGTATTCGATATTTCGCTGAAAACACTTACATCTCGTACAAGAGATAAAACTAACTTGTCGATAGTAAACATAATGTAAGCATCACCACCAAATATGTATCTAACACACTCTTCGAATGTTTGTTGATCTATATCACCTTCGAATAATTTATCGATTAATGATAGCAAGATATTATAATATCCTCGTTTTGTGTCCATTTTCAATGCTATGTAATTATGTCAGTTTTAATTTTAATTTTGATGGACTATTTGAAATTTTCTTACCTTTAAATCTTTTAGGTGTAATGCCTAAATCACGAGCCTCCTTGTGAGCCTTCTTTGCTTTTTCTGGATTCTCTCGAAATTCTGTATCTAATGCCTTCATTTTACAAAGACGATTGTATAAAATTTGGTATAGGCGAAAGAAACAATAAAATCCATTATCCCCATAAAAGTTGTATATCTTTTGGTTTTCAGGTTCAATGTATTTCTCTGTTTCGATCAATGACGCTAAAGTTGCCATTTTTGCAGATGTTGATGATGTTTGAGCTTTCTTTTTGGTTGTGCGTAGAGGTTTCTTATACTTGCGTTGACTACTACTGTTACTAGAGCTTCTTGCAGCACGACGACGTGGACGACGAGAACGTCCATTTGCTTCATCATCGTCATCTTCATCATCCTCATCCTCATCCTCATCTTCTTCTTCTAAATCTTCATCTTCAGTATTGTTATTTATTTGTGATGATTCATCATCTTCCTCCTCCTCTTCATCTTCATCTTCCTCGTCTTCTTCTTCGGATGATGATATCGAACGGCCAGAAGATTTCTTCTTTTTGATATTTCTAGTCAATACATCTTTTAATAAACCATCATCATCATTTAATTGACCTCGTACTCTTCTGGGACGTCGACTAGTTGCTCGAGCTGCATTTGTAGAAGGAGTTTTTATATCGCTATCTGATTGAACTGATGAGGTGTCGTCATCTAGAATCTCTTCCATTACAATATCACCACTTTCTACTGTAGATGGTTCAACATCTGTTACATTGAAAAACAATGGGATCATAGTATTCATAAACACACGCATTGAGGCACAATCCTCTGGATTGTATACTGGTTGGCGATCCAAATAAAAGTATACCAATCTTGAAACATCCTTAAATACAGCAATGTCAGTAAATTCAAACTGAAATTTATCTTCTTTGTATGATTCTTTGACAACTTCTGCTTCGGCCACTAAGGATCGTGTCGTCATTGCTTTTCTATCTGTAAGTTTGAATGTGATGCCTTGATAATCCAAAGATTTCCAATAGTTTTTAGCCTCGACTTCTCTCCAAATTTTATTCCATTCACGTTGCGCACGTTTCCATTCATCATCTTTTTGTTTAAGACGTTTTAAAACAATGGGAACAGTTTGAGCAGGATTGTTATGCAATAAATCAATCATTTCTAATCCCTTATTTGCATAGATTTTCTTCATAATCCGTTGGTAAATGGTACGTGATGGACTACCCAAGCCAGGCGATAAACGGAAGCTACTCTTTTCATCTGCTGACATAATACTAATCTTTTTAGCAATAGGCTCTAATAACGCAATGGTGTTAAGATTAGCTTCAATATTGAGATCATAGTCATAGCGTTCCTCTTCGACACGATGTAATGCTTCTTCGTATTGATTTTTCTTTGAAGCAACATAGCCTGTATCTTCGGAAGCCCAAGTTGGATGAGAAATGTATGTATCGTTTAATACATCCCAACACAAGGCATCCCTTCCAGAGCAAGTTCTGTTTTGCCAAGCTTTAGGAACGTGACGATAGCTTGGTCCACAACCACCGGCATTTTTAGTTAATGGCTGCATTCGAGGCATATTTTCAATAATTTCATCAGTGCCATCGTAGCCTACTAAATTTTTGAACCATTCAAATAAATCAGAGTTCCCGCCGATGAAACTTTCTACACGACTAACTAATACATTTTGATCGACAATTTGTTGGCTGAATAAATTCAAAACCTTCAGGAACGCATTGTATGTAGCTTTGTTGCCAATATAGGTTTTGACTTTCTCAAAAAATTCTGCCTCCTCTGCTGAAAATGTTGGCCTTGAAAGATCGTCATTTAATGGAGATAAATTTTCGGTGTTATTGGATGGATCTGCTCTAACATTGGATGTCTGTAAGTCCGTTTTATGGTGATGTTTTGTTCTCTGAATGAATATTAGTTAGAGTATTCTATAACTTAATTATTTGTAATTATCCTACCTTGGAAATGCTGAGATTTGGTATATGGCCAGATCTTTTCTTTCTTTGTTTAGGCTCAGGTAAAAATTGCTTGAATTCTTCTAATAACTCATTCGAGCCATCAAAGAGTGCTTGAACTTCAGTATAAACCTACCATAGGAGCATTAGATCTATAAAAAACTCATTGTAAATCTGGCCTTTTATTATTTACCTCGCCAATTGGTTTTTGATCTTTTTGATATGTCTGCAGGATTTCCAGAAATTTTTTATAGGTATCGGGTTGGCCTGCAAAGCGGTTTTTTATCTTGTTGACATAGGTAATAGCATGGTTAAACTCGACAGGAGCTTTACGATCTTCCTGTTGTTGAAAGTTATCGTCGCCTCTCAAGTTGAGAGATTCACTTTCTGTAATAGAAGTTGTACCAGTTGGCGTCGTAACTTTAATAATATTTCTTTCTTGTTCATCTATGCTACATTCAATACGATAACCAGGAGGTAAAAAGGTGTTGAAGCCAGATATTAGTGTAGGATGACCTCGAAATAATGTTGACACACGTTCAATGACGCCAGGAGTGTCAATCCTAAATCGATAACACATCTATATAAGTATGTTTGTCAATAGAACCATTTATTTACTCACATTTGACTTTTAAAGTCTTTCATAATATCTAAGAATTGATTGTAAACATCGTTCTGGGATGAAAACTTAGCTTTGACCGTATCAAGGTAAGTTAGTGCATCTTTGACGTTGAGAGGGCGATACTCTTCTGCAGCTACTGGTTGCACTGATTTTTCTGCAACTACATTTTTAGGTGTTGTCATAGTATTGGTTTCTTTATCTGCTTCTGAGCTTAGCTTTTTCTGTTCGCTTTTTGTTTGTTGGACTTCTTCTTGGATTTCTTCTTTAATAATAGACTCTTCTGTATTGTTTACTTGAGGGTGACTATAGTCATGAATAGGTTGGTAAGCAGGCCTGTTTAAAGTAAATTATTAATATTCTCTCATCATATACAAAAATAAAAGCTTACTTGGTTTCATCAGAACTTCCTGCTGGCATTGTGTCTTCTTTTTTTTTTTTAATCGATTATGCAAGCTGTTAAATTATTATATTAATTTTAATTTATATCATTCGATATACGCGTTATAAAATAAAACAATACAGAAGAGAAAACAATAACAAATGAAGCAGGAAGGGGAAATCTTAACGGAGTATCTTTGAGTGACTTGTCGAAATTTCACATTTACCATGTTTACACAACAAATCACTGCAATAACGTTCCCTCTGAAAATTACTTGAAGTACGTGCACGCATGTCTGTAATAGTTTACGCTTGGATCTGTTTGGGAATCTTTTGTATAGCTTCTGTTTGAGCTTATTTAAGAGAAGTTTTACTACTGAGTACCTGATAAACATTTGAAGATGACTTGATTATGAAAGATTGTACACGCCCACTTTTAGTATTACCCATCAAGAAATTTTATAAACTCTATGTATGTAATGGCTATCAAGCAAATATTTGATGCAATTATATTGTCATTTTTTAAAGGCACCACTTTCCGATAATTATATTTTGATTATCAGCAAGATTTGCTCATTTTATTATGATGGTGCATGAAAATCGTGAAACAAAGTGCTGATAGAATGAGCTGCCATAATTGGTTTGTGAGATTGACATACAAATTTTTTCTGGTATTGTCACAGTTAAAGCAGAAGTTACAAGATTGATATAGCATTAATAAGGAGCTGCAAGTGATGTGTAAAGCGGCCCACCCAAGAACTTTACTGAGTATGAAATTTGAGATTCTATCACGCTTACTTCAGCTACTTTGTATCTATGTGTTCGATACCACAGCTATGACAATACTTCCGCACCATACCAGTGCAATGCCAACTATAAACAAAAGTTTGGAATTCCTATTACTGCGAGAACCCAGGAAGCTAGTATGATCAAATGCATAATATAAACGATGAATAAGCATCTCGAAAATAAACTATATGTTAATATTGACTTCTGTTAAATTATAAAATGGTAACTTGGGTTTAATCCGACTCAAAGCGAAAAGAAGACTTATAAAATTTATGGTAGCTGCTATCAAGTTGTAGATGCCCTCGCATTACACTTAAATGCCAGAATTGATGCTAGAAATAAAGGCAAGTTTTAATTTAGACCGCAAGTAGTTCTACAAAACAGCCCAATATGTGGAAGAAACATCATCATTAGAGGCTTGACCTAAATCAGCTGATACTATCATCTCTGAATCATAAACCTCATACGCAAACAAAAGGTCTCCAGAAGATAGAAGGGAGTATACTAGATTGAACAATTCATTTGAAATAGAATTTGTTTACCAAAACCCACCAATAGTTAATGAATAATCAATTTCAACCTGGCTAATAGATTGCAATGAATGTGTATGAAGAGGCATACTAAATAAGTAAAAACTTGAATTGGCAACATGAATTATCCTTGATTTTATTTAAGATAAGCAGTTTTAGTTTTGCAGAGCAGAAATATGATATCGTAACACTATAAATATACTTATTTTCGTGGATTAATTGAGTAAAATCAATTTTAGGCAGACGTTACATCAAATATAATTATACCATAAGTCCTCTGCTATTTCTCTCGCACTCAAGTGTTCTAGTTTATTGCTATCATTAGTAAAATTAGTAAAATCTTTTAAAAATTTAATTAGGAAATAATATGTCCTACTTTTAAAGAAACAGGAATGAAGTACATAAATACTTCAATACAAAGAAAAAACCGTTTGGACAACACTTGACGGTTGGTCATTGAACCATAAGAAAAACCTGCTTTCAATATAGATCCAACAAAGATCATTTTTGATCATTTTTCTATCGTAGGTAATAAAGTTACGAGCTTTTTTTTTTTTTTTGTATTAAAGTGTATCTTTTATTAACTGTTAAGGGGGGATTAAGTATCGATTATAGGCAGGGTCAAGATTTCAACTCGAGTACCTGCAGAAGGAAAAAGAGATGAAAAAAGTAAACCATGGTCTTGTTTGACCATGTTGAAAATTACAGAAGTAATTCAAGGCTCAGTAATGAAGTTACGAGCAACTTGGCCCTGCCTACTATATAATGAATTAGGCAACCACTGTCTAACTCACAGAAATCTCTTCTGTTAGAGAGGCCAAAGTATTGTCAATTTTTTTTTCCAAAAAAAATTACATTTTCTTGTATTCATTAGATAGACACAAATATTACCTTTTCATAAATTCGACTAATTTTTGAAAAAAAAACGACAAAAAAAACCGACAATACTTTGACACCTTATATATACGAATTGGTAGTCCTTCTCTATGCTTTCTTCTTCGTTCTTCTCTTTGATTTCTCTTAATTTTGCTTTACCTTTTTAATAAATAAATTATAACAAACTGTAATTATTTATCCATTTCTTTACGTATCTATTCTTCTTTTAACCTTCGTGTTATTATAAACATAACATACTTTATCTCACTTTGATAACTTGTTGGCTGGTACATTGACCTTTTCGGGACATCGTTTCAAATCAATCATTGGTCTTATTATTAACAAGACTTTTAGCTTTCATTCATTACATTTGATTGATTCCCAGTTGGAAAGCCAAGGAAGACCCACTTTTTTATTAAAAAGTATGCTGTATGTTAGTCTTTAATTTTCTAATGTCGTCTCTCAGCCTTGATGCTTGTCTCTTGCGGGCGAACCTGTTTACATAAGCCTCATCACTGCATTGAGTTAGACTAACATTACTTTAAGCAAAATCCTCATGCATCTCCTTATCTTCAATTTTTCTTTTTATCAAAACTCTACTAGCATTTTGCGGAAACCTAATCATCCCAGATGATGTTAATATGGAAGTGATTGATATTCTCCTGAAGAATGTTCGGACGTTTGTTTATCATCTTTGGGTGCCTACAGGTTGATGGAAATGCCGCATTGTGGGGCTGTCTTTTCTTTATTAAACCATTCCCCCAAATTTAGAAGTCTTCCTCATAGATTAATATCTGACAATGGATGACTAAATCAGTTGCATATCACACATATACGAATAGTAGCCCCCAGTTTACCTCAAGTAGTTGTTCATCTTGACCAAGAGAAAACATACGATAGGGTTCATTCAGAATACCATCGCTGTGTTTCGTTTCATTTTGGTTTCCTGGTGTATTGGTGCCTTGTCTGTCTTCTTTGTTCTTTGGAACTAAGTTATCAGTATCTATTAATTGATTTTTTTCTTCTTTTTTTTTTTATCGTATGTAAATTTTGTCTCTTATTAGGATTTTTTTTAAAATCAATATGAAAATGATGTAAACAAGGTAGTGTTTTTAAGCCTTCTTGTTCAAGGAAGAAGAAGAGATTATAGTATTGTCATGGAGAGATGCAGAAAAGACCTGTGGTTGAATCCAAGATTCAGCATGAATAATACACTGCCAATGGAATTTGCGCAAAGTTAAAAAGGCCGGGCCAAGAATCTCCAAAATGGAATCATCCAGAGGAACACCATCAGTTTGGCATAAGCCAGTGAGAAACCGCATTAGATTTTTGTTTATTAAAGTGTATCTTTTATTAACTTTTAAGGGGGGATTATGTATCAATTAGAGGCAGGGTCAAGGTTGCAAATCGAGTTCCTGCAGAAGGAAAAAGAGATGTTTAAAATTACAGAAGCAATCCAAGGCTCAGTGTCAATGACACATCGCTAATGATATTTCTACAGTGTTGCGTACGCAACTCTAAGTACAATCAGAACATCGTCGTCTACATCAAGCATGTTTAACGAGCATCTATTTTATTCGGGAACATGGGACATCTCAAGCAACTTCTTACTTTTAGTAAAA
Organism: Mucor racemosus; assembly: GCA_027405735.1. NCBI lineage: Eukaryota > Fungi > Mucoromycota > Mucoromycetes > Mucorales > Mucoraceae > Mucor > Mucor racemosus. The sequence continues at coordinate 420,469 of JAPEHQ010000018.1, forward strand.
AAACACCTATACGAAAAGATTTATCCCAGCTGTTACTAATTTAGTAAAGTGACCTTTACCATACTCATCTTAGGGTAAACTCCGTGGAGAGGTCAGCAAATGCGGGTCAAAATTATGCGTTACACATAACCTATTCCATATTATGTATATATTGAATAAATTAAAAATATATTTTACAAAATTAATAATATTACATTAAATAATAAAAATTTTAATATATCAAAAGCAATTTTTGGAATGCCAAACAATTGCAAATGCAATAAATAAAATGTTATAAATTTTACAAATTTACAAATTAAAAATAATAATAATTATTAAGTAATAATGGTTACAATTTTTTTAAAGTATTATAATCTGCAATAAACTTTATTCACATATTTATTATTTTAATATTGTTTTGTTTAAGAGCGTTATAATTCATATTATTTGCAACACAAACAATAATAATAAAAAACGCACAATAAATAATTAAAAAATTAAATAAAAACTACAAATAAAATAATATTTAACAAAGTGTTAATATTATTAAAAATTAATTTAAAAATTTAAAAAATAAATACTCGTTTTAATAAATTTAAAAAAGAGTAACAATAAAATTTTTAATAAATAATAAATTTAGCAGTAATTTGTGTGCCTTTTAAAATAAAAAAAAAGATATACTATTAAATTATACGTTATACTAAATAAAATGTAACGCACGAACTTTTTCGTATAGGTATAAGGTTTTATTAATGATGACTTTGGTGCGATGCCCCCAAAAAAAAAAAAAAAAAAAAAAAACGATGCCCCCAAAGCAGGCAAAAAATTTTGTTTTACGCCAACTTTACGCACTTTCCTGCTTTTGTAACTTTGCCGACTACACTGCTTACTGATGCTCTCCAAGATGTATACCCTCAGTCGTGGAAGCAAACTCGAATGGTTTTATTTTTCAACAAAGGTGATCCTGAGATGCTTAGCAACTGGCGACCCTTGTCCATGATTGACTGCGATGCTCGTTTGTTTACAAAAGTTACTGACAAATAGATTTAACAAAGACTTGCCGCATCTACTCAATCCTTATCAAGCAGGGTTTATGCATCACCGGTTGATTTCAAATAGCGTGTTTAGGATTTACTCTAGACTGGGTACATGTATATGTATCACTAGTAGAATTGCTCAAAGGGTTATTTAGACATGATTCTTAGCACAGGATGATGAGTATGAGGTTATAATGATGTATTGCAATTTTATTTTATTTTATTTTATTTTATTTAGTTATGTTACATTTAGGCTATGATGAAATGGTGTCAGCCTGAGATCCTGATGTTGAGCCAATCATGAATTCGTTCCTGGAAATGGAATTCAGCTATCCCATTTGTATAAACATTCACTGTCTAAAGTTAATCAAGCATGAATATTCCATATACTTAACTTGGTCGTATCCTACTAAACTTGTTCTGGTCAATCTATTATATCATTATGTTGTAACCAACTAGTCCTTCAAGATTATGAAATCATTCATTTGTACACTCTGTATTGCATACTCTATATCCGCGCTTCCAAAACATATAAATACTCTGAATCCTGATGTCTTTCGAGACGGATGATTATCTTTTTTTACTTACAATATACTCAATAAATATATCTAGTTTTAACTTATTTTCTAGTTATACATTGTGTATATTAAACATAATGCCTGGATTAACCACTCTCTCATGTCCAAACTGCGGGCTACTGCTCCTCTAGATCCCAATGTTATCGTGCTGCAAGATCAAGAGAAAGCATATGATCGTCTGAACTCTGACTACCTCACTCGAGTAAGGCTTCATTTTGTCTTCCCTGATATTTTGGTGTCAGTTGTTTATATATATACTTAACATAATCAGCTAAAATACAATTAGAACTAGATATATTTATTAAGTATATGTATAAGGAAAAAAGATGAAGATATCAAGCTATGAGTATAAAGATCAGGTATTTATATGTTTTAGGAGCGCGGATATAGGGTATAACATTCGATAGTTGGATCTTGATTTAATAAGTTGGGAGACCAGTTGTATGAGGTTTTGATGTAAATAGATATGACCAGAATCAGATCCGACAAGGAGGAGGCAAAGTTAAGTAGATAGAATATTCTTTATAACAGAACAAACCAATGTGAATCGTCGGTAACGATTTCCATTGGCTCAGCTTCAATAATATCACCTCATCTTAGACTCAATATAATATATAATAAAATCACTCCACCTTATTCCATAATTGAGATAAAGTTGATATGAATCATTCCTTCCAGTTCCTAACTCTAATGATCATGTCCAGATAACATATTAAGAACTTACGATGAACCATACATTCTGCGCTCATTATTAGTATTACATAATCCAGCTCAATATTTAGTCAATATCCTAAACAATCTTGACCCTGCCTCTGATTGATACATAATCCTCCATTAAAGATTAATATAAAATACACTTTAATACAAACGAAATATGCATCCGTCTTACATCTAAATATAGTTGGATACGCCCCTTTTAGCTTAACAATCTTTATTTTAACAACTAATTCAACTTAACTCATATTCCATCTAAAGTTACACTCTATAAATTTGTGACACTCTATAGTGGCAGACAATCCCAATGAGACTTGGTCCGTTATGGCTTCTCGTTGTTTAAGATACTGAGTATATATTAGGCTGAATTATATAATAGTAATAATAAGCACAGAAGGCATGCTTCAAGGTAAATTATTAATAGGTTATCTGGACATGATTATTAGAGTTAGGAACAGTAAGGAATGATGCATATAAACTTTATTTGAATTATTGGTGCAATAAATAACGACGTTGTTTACTAAAATAAGAAAAATATAAAAATAAAAACGGTAAAAATACAATTATAATCAGCTAAAGTTTTTATTACAAAAGATTTCTGAAGATTTAAAATAATTGAAAAAGTAGGAGGGTAATTTATAGTGATTTGGAGAACTTGTTGGATGATACCATCAGACTTGAATGGATTTATATTTAGTAATCTCCTAGTTCTGAGTACATTGTTATTGACTTAATATTTTAAGGGGTAAATCATGCAGAGCATTGGCCATAAGGGATTGATGTCAAGTATGACAATATCGACCTTTTGGGAAATGGTTGTTCATTATTATTATATCTATTTTCTGTAACCTTGAATTAAGGGGTAATTTTTATATACTTGAATCTTATTTATATTGATAGTGCAGTTTCAATATACAGTGAGTCGCAAAACCCTTTCAATGATTTGGAAATTTGAATGAAAATAACCATAACTTTCTCAGTTTCAATCGGAGATACACTAAATTTCTATTTTAAGTAATTCAAACGTTTTTAAATTATTTTCAAAAAGTCCGATCTAATTAATTAAAGTTCCGAAAAACTATGCAAGTTTAAAAAAAGGTACATCATTGAAAGGGTTTTGCACGCACAGGCTTAAAATTACAATTTTGTAACCCCTAACTTGTACATTAACGCTGGATATCTCATAAAACAGAGAAATATGCGGAAAATATATGAGATGTTTTTCAACTTTTACCCTGCCTTTTTACTAGTAGTTTCAAGCAAAATCATCAAGATGAAAACTGTATCGGATGCCAAACGTAATGACGTTATCTCTCTGTTAAATTCAGGCCATACCGTATCGGAAATTGCTCGTCATGTAGCTGTTAGTCAAGCCACAGTATGTCTTATTAGAAAAAAGGCCTGTCCTGACCGAGAAAAACCTAAAGGAGACCGACCATCTAAGCTGACTACTGCGGATATGAGATATTGTGTCCATAAAATCACCAAAAGTGGCTTGGATAATGCGGTACAAGCCAAAAAAGAGCTTCATCGTAATGTACACGTTAATGGCAGTGCAAATACTGTACTAGGGCTCTTCGGGATAATGGGTTAGGCGCATTACCTAAGATAAAAAAGCCAGAAATTAGTGATGAAAATGCAAAGGATCGCCTCCGCTGATGTAAAAACAGAATTGATTGGAATTTGGATGACTGAAAGCGTGTTATATCTACTGATGAGGCTAGAATTAATTGTTTTAACTCGGATTATCGAATTTGGTGCTGGAAAAGAGACAGCGAGGAGATAAAACCTAAGCATACCAAAAAACAAGAAAAAATGGAGATGGTCGAATCATGATTTGGAGCTCTATTTCTTGGTCTGGTGTCATTTGGTTGTCCAAGGTCGAAGGTAATATGAACTCCAACCTATACAGAACTATTATTGATGATGATTTGGAAAAATCCATTGACGATATGTGTCAAAAATTGAAGTTGCGTCGTAATTAGGTTATCCTTCAACAAGACAACGATTCTAAGCACACCTCTAATTTAATGAAAGAAGACTTCAAAACAAAAAAATATGAAGTAATGTCATGGCCAGCGCAATTTCCAGACCTTAATCCCATTGAAAATATGTGGAGGTTATTGAAAATCCGTCTAAACGAATACGATACATCCCCAAAAGGGATGAATGATATATGGGACAGAACTCAAGAGATTTGGTATGACAACGTAACAGTTGGGGAATATCAAAAAGTTATTTCGAGTATGCCTCATCGTGTAAAAGCTTGTATTAAAGCAAAAGGTTATGGTATTGATTATTGACTGCATTTAAATAAGCTTCAATTTTTTTTTGATAATGCGTGCAAAACCCTTTCAGTGATGTACCTTTTTTTAAACTTGCATAGTTTTTCGGAACTTTAATTAATTAGATCGGACTTTTTGAAAATAATTTAAAAACGTTTGAATTACTTAAAATAGAAATTTAGTGTATCTCCGATTGAAACTGAGAAAGTTATGGTTATTTTCATTCAAATTTCCAAATCATTGAAAGGGTTTTGCGACTCACTGTATTACTATGAAGAAAATATCTCTTAATTTTCTTAATTGTGCCACATTAAGGAAAATAAGAAAATTTTCACTGCTTATTTTTTTAAATTTTGTCTTATTTTTCTTAATGTGGCATAATTAAGAGAATTAAGGGATTTTTTCTTCATAGTGTATATATGAGCAGTTGACTAAATTGATATCTTTGTTTATTATTGTTATTATTAATTTGGATAGAATCCTATTTTGATATATGTGTCATTTATGTAATTGATTGCGCCATGATCAAGGGTGCTATCATTTACACAACATGTATGATTCAAAAAGGTATTTCATATTTTTAGCATGCGTTTGTTATTGTGTTCAATTGAAGCGCTTGTTTGTTATTGTCGTTTATATTTCAAGTGGCATCATATTTTATGAGCGACACTTACGATTTCACAAACAATGCATCGTATTACGGTTAGCCGAGTTTGACCGCTTTAACGGGCCGGTTTCTATGCAAACTCGAATGAGGGTATTGAGTTTCTTTTTTTTTTTTTTGTCAACTATACTCGAAAACAGGATTGAAAAAATACTTCAAGTTGTGAAATTGTCAAATATGTTATTATCAATTCATAATCCCATACTAACTTGACAAGGCTGCGATGAACAACCTCCTTAAGGCGAACCAATACTTACTCCCATCCCGTTTTCTATCTGGGTTACAAAAAACGGGCTGTTTTCCAGCTCAAATCGAATGACCGTTTGGTTTAAAACTCGATTGAAACTCGAATCGAAGTCCAACCCTAATATTTACTATATTACAAGATCCCTTGAACTATTTCTATATATATATATATATATATATGTCATTGTACGTTTATACAGTTGGACCACTTAAAACCTGGTGCTCATATAATAGATATTACTGCATTGACAATACTCTATTCGCTTTTTTACTGTTACAATTGAGATTGCAGTAATGTGAATATAAAATAAAGAATAAGAAAAATAGAGTGTAGTCAATTATAATGCAGTCGTATCTATTAAATGAGCACCAGGTTTTAAGATGTCCAACTGTAATAAATGTTTTATATAATATATAAAACAAAATGAATAAAGAAAAAATAAGAAATGTATAATGAAATATATAGAAAATAGTTCAAGGGATCTTATAAAATAGTAAATGTAAAGTAAGGGATATCAAAATGATATGAAAATATTATATTAATCAAAAATATAGGTAAGAAATACAATAAGTTTATTAATTGTTCTTTTTAAATGTTGTTATTTATACTAATGTTCATCTGTTAGAACATCGTTGATGTTGATAATGTTGTTTGAATTTGATAATAAAATGTCTTTACTGACATCTAATGAAAAAGTTGAGTTTGTTGATTGTGGTGATATGAGATGTTGTGGTTATATCCGTATACTTCCATCTTCCATGCATATGCGTTGATTTATAATTACTGAGTAAAGATTAAGCAAAGATTTCAGATATTGATCCTGTCAATATTCGGTTATGTTGTATTTATGGCAATTGACTCTGTTGTTCTTTTTGTATGAGTTGTAAAACTAATAATGGGAGATTAAATCAATAGTATATATAAGGTCTGGTAAATTTCGTGTTACTTCTGAACTAGAATCTGGAAGTATTGCTTTATCAAAACCAATGTAATAAGAATTAGACAAGAGTAAAAGGTGGAGTTTATTCAATATACAATATGAGGATATATGTAATAGAAGACGGCAATCTCGGGTAATGCAATGATAATATGGGTACAAACAAGAATAAAATAAAAAAAAACGAAAACAAAATCGATTGGCAGCTATATGCACTACGATATTGGTTTCAACCAAAAAGAAATGCTGGTAGCAGGAATCGAACCTGCGTCGACACGGCCACAACGTGATGTACTGCCACTATACTATACCAGCAAGTTATGATTGTTACGATTGTAATTTTATTTTGTAATGCTGAATTATAAATGCGGTATTTGAATTTCTAAGCCACTGAAAAGCCAAACAATTGGTACCTGAACTGAAGTTGAATTGGAATGTCTATCATTGCATTTATTATATAACATTTACATTACCCAAATCATTAATAAATCGAGCTTTCTTACGTTTAAAATATTTTGGAAACCTTACTGTATTGTCATTTAATCGCTGAGATTCTATATCAAGCTAGTAATTCAAACAAATATCGCTTAAAACACTTTATATATCTGATTTTGTCTCGGGATCGTTATATTACTGCAAGAATAATCCAACAAAACAGCAAGTTATTTCACGAAACAAGCACCGCAGAGTATCATGATTGTTACAATTTTAATATAATAATATAATAATATATTATATTTTAGGGCGGTAATTGAATTATAATCCAATGAAATATTAAACATTGGTTATCTGAACTGACGCTGAGTTAAAATGTCTATCATTGCATTTATATAGCAATTACATTATTCAAATCATTAATAAAATCGAGCTTTCTTACGTTCAAAATATTTTTGGACCTTTTTCTTATTATCATTTTATCGTCGAGATCCTATATCAAGCTAGTAATCCAACAAATATCTCCCAAAACACTTCGTATATCATGTATTTGATTTTGTCTGGGGTGAAATGAACTAAGCTAGATTCCCATCATAAAATACCTAAATTAAATGTCATCGGCATTGGAACCATGCTATCAAAGATAAGACTGTATAGTAAATAAACAATTGCATGAAGATAGCAAGAAGGGTATAATACTCAAATAAGATATGTTAAAATACTAAAGTAATGTGGGATATCCCAAATAAAAAACACAGAAAGTACATTCTTATAAAGTAGAACAAGTAAAGGCTGTTCTGAAAGCATGATTGACAAAATATATTTAAAGCACCGTTCTTGATCCACCAAATCAATAACCAAACAACCCAACATTTATACTCAAAAGTAATGGAATCACTGGTAATTGCAATACAATTGCCAGATAGTAAATAATCACCAAATAATATAAATAGAGACGTAGAATAACCATTTTATTGCACATTATCCATATTTTAATAAAGAAGGATTTTAACAGTATCCTTTTATCGCTTTTTTACCCCTTATTTTACTGTATGGGGATCGTTATATTACGGCAAGAATAATACAACGAAACATCAAGTTATTTCACGAAACAAGCACCGCAGAGTATTATGGTTTGCCACATCATACATATTTATTAATAGGTAAACGTATAGGATAATCTTTCAAAATTAATTTCTGTAAAGGAAATTGTCCTTTAAATGGTTGTACCTATATTTTGGATCGAATTAGTGGTTATTATGGTTATAGTTGTGTATGTCTAGGGTAATACAGCATATCAAAGATACTACTGCCCATTGGTCGTTTATTTTTAAAATTATGTTTAATCGTATCTACAGTAAGTCAATGAGTCGTCAGCTATAGAGTGTAACAGAACAAAACCGAGTGTAATTTTATAGCACAATAATATATATATTTTTTATTGATTTATCACAAAGAAAATTGAAGAATATGGAGAGTATTTATTTAGCTCTTACGACATAATGAAATTTAAATCTATTTTGTATTACTGGAAAACAGGTAAAAAGTGAAATGTAACACGTGGGCGAAAAAAAAAAAAAAAGCTAAAGGTAAAATAAGAAAAATGATAGAACTACAGTAGACAGTAGACGGTAGACAGGAATCAAGTTAAGAGCATAAGCTTCAACGTATTATTATTACAGTTCCTTGGCTATGCCTTTTTTTAATAAATTCCCAATAAAATTAATTTTTAGTTCTTGAGTATATATATCGTACATGTCTAGCTATTTGGAGATTTGTAAGTTATAAAATGTGGTCATACCTTTCAAACACATTTTCATACATTTAATATCATATTTGTATTAATTTTTTTAGGCCAAGTCTGTTTGAATTAATAACAAGGCCATCAAGTAAATTATTTTCAAGAACACATAAGCAAAATCAACCCAATTTTAATGGGTAAATAATTATTGGATATAAACTGCTTTCCGTTCTAGCGATTGTTGTGTAAATTATTTGTATATGTAACACAAGCATATTCCTACAATCTAATTAGCATTTATCAACTTAGATTTACAATTGCTAGTAATTTTAGTAATTTGATACTTTATTGTCGTCTATCTAGGCCCTTTTCAAAACATGTACGTACATATACACATATATAGCTGCCCACAATATTAGCAGCTTGTAATCTTTGAAATTTCCATCTGTGATAAACGATTTTGTTTGGTTGCAATTTTTTGAGCATATTCGAGAACAACGATAATTTAAAAGTAAAGTATGCTGCATATTCCGTGCGCTTGATTCAGATTTATGCAGCAAAAACAAGGCATTTGTACAAAATTTATTTCGATAATTATTTCCCAACACTAAAATAAATTGCGTACAAAAGTTGTTAGTGGAATGAGCATTATATATAGCATGATATTTGACCCATATTTCCGTCTGTGAGCATGATTCAATAGTTTTAACTTAGTCAACAACTTTAAAAGCTAATACAAGCTGTTAGCTGTTGAAACCGTAGATCTAGGTAAAATAGGAAACGCACATTTTTTCGATAAATCCAAATGAAACACCGTCTCAGACAAATCATACATATTAAATATAAAGGCAACTCGAGCTTTCCATTTTTCCCTCTTTTTCACTTTTAATTATGAGCACCATTGATTCTTGTTCTGTTAATGGATCACGAGTCCGTAGACGTGACCAATTTAAGTCTTTTGTATCTTCCAAAAGCCAAGCTATTAAACAGTATTATGCCACACCTTCTTCTTCTTCCTCGTCGTCTTCAATCACAGAACGAGAAATGGACAGCAATTTAAAGCGAAGTGATACTCAAGAAATTGATGATATTTTGAAAGATCCGACTCCTGAAATTGTTCAGCCTCAATGTATGCTATTTCCAACTTATGCTTGTCAGTACAATGCAGAAGATCAAGAAACAAAATATAAAATTGTTCTTGCTGGTTGGGCTTTTGCCCAACCTGGCTCAAGTCGTTTGGATCGTTGGTTACTAGGTACCTATCTATGTTTGTCCTGGTTAAATATAGATTCTAATACAATATTTTTTACTTAGCGGCCGGTAGAACTTATGGTGGATTAGCTAGAGATTCTGTCGAAGATAATCATTTTTCAACATTATTAAACCAATTCCGGTGTCAAACAATGCGAATGGTTGATATTCAATTAACTTTACCAGGCATTATTGCACAAAAAATCATCGACGATAATGAAGATCATATTTCAGTCGAGCGCCAAGAGAAGATCAGAGATTATGCTGCATCTGTCAATACTGGCCCAAGCGGTAGATTTCAAAAAGAAGTATTTTTAGACTTGGATGAAGTTTTGGCATTAAAAGAAAAACAAGATCATTTAACAGTACAGGCTAGTTTCACCGAGAATGGTACTAGTACAAACATAATGATGCAACTTATACATATTTAACTTTTGATATAATAGAACCACCATTTCCTGGTTACATTGATATTATTGAACCATATGGCATATCAATTATTTCTGACATTGACGATACAATCAAAGTTACGGATATTTTAGACGGTAAAGACGCTATACTACAAAATACATTTTTTAAGACTGCAGTTGAGGTCCCACATATGAACGAAGTGTTTAGATCATGGGCGAATGAAGGGGCACATGTTCATTATGTGTCAAATTCGCCTTGGCAAGTTTATCCCGCTTTGAGTGAGTTTATCAGCAACATGCAATTTCCACAAGGAAGTATGCATCTAAGAGCTGTCAGTACCCAAGAACTCATTCGTGGCAAACCCGGTAAACACAAATTGGAAACGATTCCAAAGATTCTTCAAGATTTTCCTCAACGTAAATTTATTTTGGTTGGAGATTCTGGTGAAATTGATCCTGAAGTGTATCAGCAAATTTATAACCAATACCCTGACCAAATTATAAAGATATTTATTCACGATGTAACGTCTCAACGTGCAAGAGATGCTGATAAATTAGATCAAGAAAAGCCAGATTCATATTATAAAAGTTTACGAAAATTCTTATCAAAGGAATCTTCGTTACTAAGAAGAGGGTCTACTTCACAACTGGCTATGGATGCTATGGCAGAAACAGAAGTTCCAGAAGAACAACAACAAATATCAAATCCAAATATTCCTCTATTAACAAAGCTGGAACAGTTCGAAGAACGTATGAAGAGAGCATCAACTGGTATGAGAGAGGGTGTATTTACAGTATTTACATTAGCATCACAACTTATGTTGGATCCTGTTGTTGCAGAAGAGTTTTTAATGTCAAAAACTACAGATTTATCTATCTAGAAGCTAATAAAGAAAACCATTTGTTTCATACTATTTGAGCATCTTTGATCATTGTTTTACAAAATAATTTGAGTCGAAATGCATCTACTCCATTTAAATAATATCTATAAAGACGCTTGTCTTTGATAAATCCCAATCTTTGGTATAATCCAAGCGCACCCAAATTCGTGAATTCTGTTTCTAACACAACCTATTGGAATCAAGTCAATATAACAAAATAATAAATGATTGCAAATCGTTCATACTTCGTCTGCATTCATATCCTTCATAGCATGAATAGCCATCTTTACTAAATTGGATCCAATGGACATTTTACGATATGATTTTGCTACTGCCAACATGGCAATATATCCTCTAAGTCTATCTTTGTGTCTATCCAATTTACAAATAATTACACCAACATACTTGTCGCCATCTTTTGCCTAGAATTATCATGGTTATTTTTCTTTCTTTTGAGAGATGAGAAATAGAATATAAATTTACCAAAAAACACAAATTTGGCCAGTTGTGTATAAAATAGCGATAGGTATAAACCGAATATGGCTCTGATAGATCATTTTCAATCAAATGAATGATATCAGGTAGCTGTAATTCTGAACTGTATTCACTGTATTTAATATTTTCTTTGCTAATGGTGGCCATAACGAATAAGATATACTACAGTGGAAAAAGTGTTGTATTCCATTTTATTTCATTTTTATAATTCTCATCATATATAGAGTCACGGTATCAAGGGGCCAAGTGCTGTTAATTCAAATTGAAAAGAAACTGCACAGCTTTTCACTTTATTTCCACGCAAATAAGTATCAGTATACCTCAATAGCTCAATGAGCATCAATCAACAGGATTATGCAAATGGTATTCAAAAGACTTTAACTAGGCTCTTGGGTAAAGAGCCTGAAAATAAAGCCTCCATTGAATGGAAAAATTGGCGTATAGGTTTGAGCGGATGCATACAATCATTTGCGCGTGAATTAAACACGGTTTTTTTTTTAATACTTAGAATCCCTAGAAACAAAGTGTGATAAAGAGAGGAAAACTATACGAGTTCTTCGAGATAGTAACAGCCAACAACTAGACACATTGAATTCACAATTAAAGCAAGCATTAGGATCCAATGAAAAGTTAAAAGAACTAGAGATTGCCGAAATTAAATTGAAATACGATAACCAATTTAAAGAGCATGAACATAAAATTAAACAATTGACACAATCGTTGAATCACTATAAAGATTTAACTGCTTACTATAAAACTGCTCAACCTGAAGACGAACAAACTATAGCATTGAAGGTCAGAATAGCTGAATTAGAGAACCATGTGAAATTGCAAGGCGAAAAAACCCAAGGTACTAAATAGTAACAAAAATTCAATGATGCCCTGATACTGATTAAAATTTGAAGACTTGAAAGATCAACTTCAAAGACAAAAATCTGTCAATGAGGAAAACAAGACATATAGAAATGCTTTGCCTCACAATCAAAGCAATTTTCAGCGTGAAATTGATGTTTTGCTGCGGGATCAACAAAGTACAATTTTTATTCAAAATACAAATATCATGACAGAAGTCTAACTTATACATTCACAGCAAAACAGGAAATATTCGATAAAGACATATCCACATTAAAAGAGGACAAATTAGATTTACTACAGACAATTGCTAATCAAGCCAGCAAAATAACTGAATTAGAAATAATGGTCGAATGTAAGTAACTAGACAGCAATGGCTTGATCTTTTTGTTTATTAATGACTATATCAATAGTATTGAAAAGCAACAAGTCAGAGCTTGAAATTAGATGTAGAAGACTGTATGAGCAGTAAGTTCAAATCAAAAAAATTCGACGTATTGCTATTGACATCAAAAATTATAGAATCGGCTCTACTGCAAAATCAAATTACAAATCACAAAAAACTTACGAGAGCAAACCAAATTTGATGCAAAAATCCATAGGTTTAATGTTTTATGACCAAGAGCTATCATCGTCTGCATCAACGAAAATATCTACAGACATATCCACACACACAACTCCATCCGCATCAAGATCAAATTCACATGTGTCAGTAGATACAGCGCCGACAGTAGTTGAAAATGCAGAACAGCCTATACACAAACTTAATCATTCTGCTAGCGTAATACCTCAGAAAAGATCATTATCAACTACTCTGTCAGACAAGACAAACAATGTTACCGAAACCATCAAAAGTAAAAAAGGGAAAGGCCCTGCTGGCATTGTTAAATGTGAGCAAGTTGATACAGATCTACTCAACGGGATAGAAAATATTCCCTTTTTAGCACAAGCATCATCAAGAAAAGCAGCATCAAATTCAATAAACCAAACATCATCAAAAAAAACAGCATCAATCTCAACAAACCAAAGATCAAATAGAAACCAACAAATCCCATCAAGAAAAAATCAATTTTCAGGAACAAGTATATCATCTTCTCCTCTCAGATGCAATTCTCGTCATCGTGGAGATAGATCACACATGGATGGCGAAGCCTGTGTTTCATGCATTAACGTAAATAATTGATATTTTCTTGTAATACATTTACTTATAATATTTTGTTCATTATGTAGTTTTATGGCTCAGAAGTCATATCCGCAAATATTGATGGAACTCAACGACAAGTGACAGGAGAAGACCGTATTCAACTTAATTCAAGACATCGACAACACCGTAATGAACGTGCTAAAACACCACCAGGTTTCTGGAATTTGGATTTTAATACACCTGAAAGACCGTAGATCGTTCTAATCATTTATTATGTACATTTTAAAGAATAAAAGCCTTGATATAAGGATTTTATAATGATTTTTACTTATCAGCCCTTTCTTTTCTCGAAATGATTTTTTTTTAAAAAAAAAGCTCGTGCAACATTGAAATCAAGGATAATGCTCATATATAATTTTATTATTTCCGTAATGAAGATGAAGATGCAGAGGAAGAAGTGGGAGATGTGGTAGTGACATTACTATTCATTAATGTTTCAAACTGTTTTCCAATCGCTTCTACACGCCCACTTTGCTTCCAAAATGCTTCTTCACTATTACCTTGATCCTGTCGCTGTTTCTGTTGCTGGTGTATATTACGATGAGGCGAGGAAACAGATTTTGATCTAGGTTTGGCAGGAGGCGCTCGAGGAGGGCGCGGTGGTAAGTTTTGTTGTTGATTACTATTACTAGTAGCAGGCGATCGACTTGGTTTTGGAGGAGGGATTTTTATTGAGGGAGATATGCTATTAGTTGTCTTTTTCATTAAATCGGTATCTGACATTGTCTTGGCATGAAATATTCTTCTTGGTGTATTGGTGGGTGGTAGTGGAGGTGTAGGTGGAACTCCATGCTGATCTGATATAGACAAATTGCGAGGCTTTTGTGGTAATGGAGGGGGAGTTTTACTCTTCTTAACTCCTTCAAATATGTCTCGATAATGCTCAACCATGCAGTGAAACAATGCTCGCCCAATATTTAAGGTAGGAATAAAAATTACTGCTAAATTTGAGATGGTCATTCTATTTTCTGGTTCGTGATCAGCAACATTTTTAAGATGTTTACAGAGAAGTTGTAGTAGACAAAAGCTATATATTGGTAGTTTCGAAGTAACTGATCGCACAGTTTTTAATAAATCAGGCGAGATTGGTGGCAATTTACTTGTCTCCACAGTTGAAAGAGATGTCGTAACGTTAATTGTATCTTCCATTGCTTTTTTATCTCCTTCATTTGATGCTTTGATTGACTGCAAAAATTGTTGAGAATATTCATGGTTTAGTTCGAGTGGAATAATCGGCTCAGGAACTAGAAAATACTATTAGATTATATTTTATCACAAGTGATATTGTAGACACACTTTACGTTCTCTTAAATACATCTTTAGTAATGTTCCGACAGCATGAGGATCAGGTTTTGTTACATCAAAATCAATATCAGATCCTATTGAACGTGTTAAAACATGTGAAATAGCATAAATTTATAAAGAATACCATCATTAAAGACTGCTCGTAATTTGTTAACAGTGATTGTACTTCCAGGAATCCTAATTAGAATATTAAATAAACCACAGTTATTTCTAATTAGAGCAAATTTTACCTATATAAACCAACTTCATGTATGCCTGCAAGAAAATGTTTAAGATAAGCATGTACAAGTATGACTTATATTAAATAGATACACATACCAACATCATTTAAATACTCTATACATCTCCTGAAAACAGCAGGTATTAAATCATCTGCATCAATCTTTGTCAATGCAACTGCTACCTCTAAAGGCATTCCAAACACTGCATTTTCAGATTGAGATTGATGTTGTCGAGATATTGAATTATTATTGTTATAAGCGTTTTCCTCTAAATTTTAATTATGTATTAGTAACTCGAAAGATTGGTATTCCAAGATATAGACAAACCTGCTCTGTCTTTTTTCCATTTATCCACAGCCTCTTTTCCCCGTCTAGACCATTCGATACCAGTTTCTTTTGCTTTATTAGAGTACATGGCGCCACGCTGTTTCCACTCGGGTAGCTTTTCTTGCATAGTTGCATTTATCTCGGATGTCTTTTGTTCAACTTGAGAACGAGTCTTTTGTACAAGGTTTGTAAAAAATTGTTTCGAGTTTGAAGGTGTATTTCTATCTTCCGTATCATACAAATCCGCTGAATAAGCTGAGAAAGCTGAAGACATGCTGGAATCAGAATTTGTATCTGACAATGTCGAATTGCGCTTCATTATTCTTTTTACTTTTGGGAAATATTGAGGAAAAAAAAAAAAAAAGAAAAGATACGAGGACACTTACAAAGAAGCAAGTCTATACGAAAACTTTACTCAACATGCTTTCTAACTCGATTGTTGGGAAACTGGCTTTTAATAAGAGAATTTCAATACACACACACAAACAATCAGGCCTAATGAGAAATCCGTTTGACTTGACAGTGATAGTATGGTTAGATGTACAAGATGCTCTGAATGAATGAACAATGCAATTAT
Source organism: Mucor racemosus (assembly GCA_027405735.1). Taxonomy (NCBI): domain Eukaryota; kingdom Fungi; phylum Mucoromycota; class Mucoromycetes; order Mucorales; family Mucoraceae; genus Mucor; species Mucor racemosus. The sequence goes on from JAPEHQ010000018.1 coordinate 436,609, forward strand.
AAACATCTATGGTATATTTTATTGGTTTACAATAAATTAAGTGAGTAAGATATTAAGAAATGAGTAAATTTTTATAAAATATAAAAATGGACGAGGATTGGAATTAAGCATGAACCTGCAAGGTGTTGCGGTGGGAGAAGTAGAAGAGCTTGAAATATGAAAGATAGAATTAGGGTATTTGAGCACTACTTTTTCTCAATTTTTATAGTGATAAATTCCAATTCTTTGTGCCTATGCGCCTTCTTGAATATACTGTGTACAAGTTTATAATTGAGATGAAATGACTGTAATTTGAGAATATACTTCATTCTCGGTGGACGTTCTCCTTGCTTGCATTATTTAGGCTAACTATTATCAATGCCCTGTCAGCCCGTCTGCAATCTAGATACACATAGCATCTTTTGACAAAACCATTCAGACCATTTAACAAAATTAATTATTTTTTCTTTTTTCCTTCCATCTAATTTATCTCTTAGTTGTTGATTGTACGGAACGCTAATAAATACAAATTTTATATGCTTTTCAGATAATGTTGCAGTAATGACACTACATTGAAAAAATAGAGTGTAAGGCTGTACTTTATTACGAAAAAAGGATGTCTGGCATGCGATCAAGCATAATTTCCAGATTATATTACAATTTGAAAGTTGTCCGATATACTTTACCTGCTATTCTAACACAAAATACACTTTCCTTAAGCATGAAAATAGTTTAAAATATACTTTTCTCTTCTAGTTAGCGCTTTTCTTACAAAATTACATATATTGTCTATCTCTATACAAGATTCAATGATAAAGCGAAGTATGAAATATAAAATTGCACGAGTAAATTTTCAGGACCAGTTTGACATTTTGCAAAAAAAAAAAAAAAAAATAGGGCTTTAAAGAATTTTTACTACCACAATCTTATAATAAAGCTTTTCAAAGTTTCTAATTAATGTTATTTTGAATAAAATTTTGTATATGATGGTATTTTAGTTTTGAGCTTTTACTACATAAACTTGTAACATACACTCAATAAACTACGATTTTGGTTTTTTTCGAAAAAAATTGAAAAGGTTGGCTTGGCAACTCAAAATAAACGTTCCCAACATCAAATTGGTTACATTTAAGCTCTATAACTCTACTAAACATCTTAGTAAAAAGTCTCATTTTTCAATCAAAAAACTGAACTTTGCATAAAATAAGAGTTTGGACGAGATATCGTAACGCAAATTTGAGTTGGAACCATGATCAAAAAAAACATTGCACAAGTCCATTAAGTCAAGTCTACCGATGGTAGTGATCTTTTGATATGGTTTTGAACATTAGAGATTGCCGCAAATCAACAGAATGTAGTTTCTAGAGTTCTGATATAAGCATATTTTGCTAATATGTGGGCATTTTAATGTGTAATGTACTCTTTTGATTGGATTTAGACGTATTTAACGATTTGATATTTGATATTTGATCTTGCATATAGCGATTGCAAAAAAAAAAAAAAAAAAAGTGGTTTATTGTGGCCGAAACTATCGTAATCAAGCTCCATGCACCTTTTTTCAATTAGATCAAATCTCTCGCTTAAAACCCAATAACCTCTTTTTAAGGGCGTTTGGTGGTAAGAAAACTGCTGTATTGGCCTGTGAATAATGCACCGTCTTTTTCAGTGACTTTTATTTCACCAGCCAAAAACTGATGGTACCCACAAAATTCAAGTTTTGCAAAGGCTGTAACTAATGAATCCCTATCAGTTGACCTCCTTTTTCCTTGCTTTTTTTTCCCTTTAAAATACAATGAATTCACAACAGATGGATCAATTAACAGCTAGCATACAACAGGAATTCGAGAGATTAAATATAATTCAAGATGAAATTGGTATACAAACAGAAGATAGAAATCGCTCCAACGCCCTTTTACTTGAATCTATTGTAAATTTCGTGAACCAAAAAGTGAACCAAGTTGAAAATGATAGACAGCATATAATTCAAGAAGCCGAATCAGCGCAGAAATCCATATTATCATATAAAAGGTTAATGGGGGAATTTGCTTCAGATAGAGCCGTATTGGACCCATCAAAATCATTACAAGCAAATTTAGCTGATTTACAAAAAGAACTTGCAGTGGTTAAAGAGGTTTGCTTTTACTAATGAATTTTAAGACAATAAAGCGTATTAAAGTAACTTGGTAACCATAGAAATACGACGAGAGACTTTCAACAGTGAAAGGTAACGATTATTATCAACAAAAATTCTTTAAAAAGTCATCTAAATGCTTTTGATAGAATTATATTTACAATTGGAAGAGTTCAAGCAAGCTATGGGCGATTTTGTAGATGCAAGTATGCTGATGGCAAATAAAATTGATGTATCCTCTTTGGCTGTAAATGCAATTGAAGAAGAGATCCAAAGATGTGAAGTTGAATACATAAAAAGAAAAGAAACAGTTGACCATGGCGTAGAGCAAATATTCAATTTATTCATTTTACTTGGAATACAACCAGAGAGTGATCGAGACAGAATTATAGAACAATTTCACCTTGAAAACGATCCAAATGAAAAAATGCATCTATGCAATATACTTGTATCTGAAGATTTCATGAAATATATATCGAAAAGAATTAAAGAATTGCAAGAACAAAAACGTCAAATTGAATGTCGTAAACAAGAAATTGCCGCAAATCTAAAACATCTTTGGAATCGATTACATATCAATCAGCAAGAGTGTGAATTGTTTTTGATGGCTAATCGTGGTTTGACATCCAAAGAATTGGACAAGGTAAATTTCATTGATATACGAAACGATTGCATTGATAATTGACAATCTTTTATATTTTAGTATGAAACCGAGTTGACTAAATTAAATAAATTGAAACAAGAACGAATTGGCGATTTCATACAAACAGCAAAAGAAGAGCTCGCATCATTATGGGATAGATTATACTACAATGAGAAGCAAAGAGGACAATTTCAACCAGATCAATGCGATGATAATATTACAGATGTTGTACTTGAAGCTTATGAAAACGAAATATCAAGGCTCCAATTGGAATTAGAAGACTCGAAATATATTTTGGAGCTTATAGAGAAACATATGAAATTAAAGAAAGAAGTCGAAGAGTTTGAAGCAACTACAAGCGATCCAAATAGGTTGTTCGGTAAAGGTAATCGTGATCCTGGACGTTTACTTCGTGAGGAAAGATTTAGAAAACGCATTTCCAGAGAATTACCAAAGGTGGTCAAGGAACTTGAAGGCGCTTTATTAGAATATGAAGCACTCAAAAGCCATCCTTTCTTGGTTTATGGTAAATCGTATTTTGATGTCATTTATGAAGATGCAGATCAACATTCCGAATCAACTATTGTAGAAAAGGTAAAAGCAAATGCAAATTCTGTAATGAAATAAATGTGCTAGTGTTGAATTTTTATAGCCAAAAACTCCTCATAGAGAACAAAATCAACAAAATCAATATAATCCATTACCAAGAACACCAAGACGTAATGAACCACCACTAGCACCTCGTAAGCCAATGACTAGTCCAAGAACTACAAAAACAAAGCGCACAATATTCAATACACCACAGCTTCATCGAGCAAAAAGCTTTAATTTAGTGACTGAAGTGGTTGATTCTAAGATTGATACGTCTGCAAGTGTATTACATCGAGTTCGAGCAAGAAATACTCGACAACATGAACAAAAACCAATTAAAAGAGGCCATATATTCGACGATGAAGATGAAGAAGAGGACGAACCAGATTATCAAGCTCACATACAAAATGAAAATAAAGCACCCAGTCTAATGGTAATTTTAAATATGTTGCTAATGGCATTTTACTCACAACCTCTCTCTTTTTTACACAGAAATCTCATACAGTGAAAAGGCGCAAACAATTTACACCAACGGGATTGATTGGATCTCAGTCTGAAAGTGATGAACACATCGGTCTTGATTTAGGGATATTTGATGATGGACCTGATTTGAGTGATATGTCAGAAATCGATGCTTGATTGGATTAATTATATATCTAAATTTTTTATTATTAATAAAGTGAACAAAAACTAATTAGGTGCTATGAACGAAAAAACGCCAGTAGAAGTAACCAAGGAAGAATAAAACGGGAATAATGATTCTAAGAGGACTAGAATGAAAAGCAATAATTTCAGTACATTTACTCAAACATATGCTATTTGATACTTACTTTCCTCCTTGTCCATTAGCGCTATGAGCTACAACTGGTGGTTCAACCTTGACAGGCGTTGACTAGTAGAGGAAATGTTAATTCAATTGATCTTTGCTATAAAAAGAAAAAAAAAAGAAAAAAAAAAGAAAAAAAAAAAAAAAAAAAACTTACAGTAGGATCCACTTCACCAACATAATATTTCTCGAGCATATCACGAGCTTCAGGAGAATGACCAACATCTTCAAATGCTTCAGAAGCGTCCTTTGCACCTTCTTCAATTAATATTTCATCACCACCGGGATGCTTCACAGAAAAATATAAAAAATGAGTACACGCGTATAAGAAACAAGACGATAAATATGTCGAAACACTAAAATTAAACTATTTACCTCATCTAAAAATCTTGTAATGTCATAAACTTTCTTGTCGATAATCATGTAAAGATCGTTTCTAGTATTGTGTTTTGAAACTTCTTCATAAGTTAAAATTTGAGCAGACATTTTTTTTTTTTTTTTTTAATGTGGGGCAAAGAATATGAAAATTGCAATTTGTATCTATGGAGCGCCGGTTTTATCTTGTGTCATTAAGATGCCTCTAAACAGTCCTTGTTGATATTGGTCTTCACAGTCCCCTTTGTCTTGTTTGCTTTCATTAAAGTACTACTACCCGAAATCAGCTCATTTTTCCCATTTGCTTTTTATTTCTTGTTCAGTTTCTTTCTAACTTGCTCATTGTTGAAATATGACTGGAGAAAAAATTATCAATTTTAAATTAGATGCTCAAACTATTGAAAAGTTGACTAAACAAAAGTCGCTTCACGTAGAATATAAAAAAACAGGTGTATTTGTGAGTGAAATTTCAAATGAATATCTCGTTGCCATGACAACGGTATAAAAAAAAAAAAAAAAAAAAAAACTAAATTCAATATTAGGAACTTGTATTGAATGATGCACGAATAAGACTAGATATGATGAAAGGATCAACATCACCTGAAGCTGATGCGACCTATTTTAACAATAATTCAAGCACTCTTCATTTTTTGGGTGATACGATACTCGCTACACCTACAATTAAAAGAGTAGAAGAAAAGAAACGTACTAAGGAATCTGTTGAGCAAAGGGATAAAGTTGCCAGAAGAATTGAATTATTAGATATACCCAGCACAACAGATAATTCATCTACATCACCATCAAACAAGCCAACAAAGACTAGTTTGAAAAAGTCTAGCTCTAGTAAAAAATCAAAATCTAATAATATTAATAATAATATACCAACACCAACGACTCCTTCTTCATCATCAAAAGGCTCCAATACACCACAAAAGACATCTAAATCATCCAAATCATCCAAATCATTTGATCCACCTGTGACAAAGACACCTTCTCCATCAGAAGAGAAATATACAATGAAATCTAGAATTCTTCAAAGATTAGCTATTCAACCATGGTCACTAATCGAGATTACTAAATCATTAAATCGATCACAATTAGAACGATGTGAGCAATTAGAAGTTAAACATATTTTAGACATGGTAAATAATAATATAAAAAAATATATATTGGCATTATGTACTAACATCAGAATTCTAGGTGGCCATTCCAATTAAAAAGGATGAACGCAAAAAGTTCTGTTTAAAGCCAAATCTTTATAAGGATATACAAATATGGACTTGGCCATTTTATTCCAGTACCGATAAAAAAACTGCTGCTGATAATGCCAAAGAGGCCTATGATCTATTACAGAGTCAAGGTTTTGAAATTGACCGATCAAATCTATATCATCCTGATTCACCTTATAAACCGCCTGTTATTACAAGTCCAATGCTCGCTAATAGCAAAAAGACACTTTCCCCTTTGAATAATCGTAAATCATTGGCACAACAACAGGAAAAGGGTAAGGGAAGATTAACTCCTGTTGATCACGCTTCACCTAGCACACCATTATTACCATCTAAACGTTCTTCACCACAAAAAAGTAAGCCTATTACACCAACACAATCATCAGTGCAAACACCACCAACATCAACAACAACATCAACAACACCAACAACAACAACACCAACAACAACATCAACAACAACAACAACAACAACAACAACAACAGCAGCAGCAGCAGCAGCAGCAGCAGCTCATTTGAAGCCTTCCTCGGCTAATAAAAAGTATGCTTCCAAAGCATTACCCCAACAAAATGGTAGTACCGCCACTACACCCGAAAAGCTATCTCCGCCTACAAAGAGAAAGATTTTAACGAATGATGATGGTAAATTACTAACAATGATAAAATTTCGCTTGATGATCGTTTAACAAGATGTAGTAGATGTTCCTAGCCGTGATGCATTAATAATGCCAACTCCTCGTCATAAAAAGCGAGCAAAGGAATCAGCCTCAGTTTCAACACCAACACCACCCAAGTCTACTAAAGTCTTTACCACATCATCTTCATCTTCATCAGTAGCACCAACACCATCGCAGCAAGCTGTTGTACCTCTACCACCACAACCACCTGCATCCAAAGAGCCAACAAGTATCAAACCTATTAACATTAGAAATCAACACAAGTTCAATGCATATTGTTATAGTTACATAAAGCAGCAAAAGGATTATAATCGAATCAAACGATTCTTCAAAAACAATTTCCCTCAGTACATCAAGGTTTTGCAGTCAACAGAACCCCCTAAAGGAACTAAAAGATCATATTACGATTTAAATGCAGAATATCAAGGCATGCTAAAGACAAACTATTTAAAACAAGGTGATGATGAACAAGCATTTAAGGAAGCTCAAGATTTTCTTGTAGATTGTAACAACAAACGTAGAAGATTAAATTATATGTGGACTTCTATCAAACAAAATCTAGATGAACATCATTATAATATCCCCAAAAGTCTATGCAAGTAGTATACATCATATCTCTCTTTTTTTTTTTTTTTTTTTTTTTTTTTTCTTTTATTTTATTTTATTTTATTTTATTTTTTTTTGCAAATCAAGGCTAGTTCAAATATTTATAATTGTGTTTATCATGTATTGCTAGCCATGATGTCCGTGCTTTCTGCATATAAGGATATTTTCAGGAGACAATACATACAATCACATTTTTGCATAAAAAAGGTTCTGCCAAGTTTAATAAAAAGTATCTGACAGATATGTATAAAAGATTTAGATATTCAAAAAAAAAAAAAAAAAAAAAAAAAAAAAAGATTATAGGATACAATACGATATTATCAAGTTACTGTAACTACCATATATCTGTAGATTGTATTTGATGATGAGATCTAGTCATCGATGGTTTATTTTCAAAAGACGCTTATGATTCTTGTGTATATAATTAGAGTACACAATAAAAAACCCCCAATCATATATGCGGCTCATTGAGTAGAATTTGGAAATGCCATCAGGCATTTACCATTATTGTTAAGTGTCCTGTTGCAAATTTTCGTTTCGTTGTATAGCTTTTCCAAACAGAAACGCTAATTAGACTTGAGCAAATAAAGTATTTCAAACAAAATTAAAATGCGTTTGCTTTCAGTTATTTACCAAGGCATGTAGTTATCAAAATATTATTTCAAGGAAATTGAGGCAACTCAAATCAATTTGAAGGGAAATTCTCAATGCCACAAATCAAGCAATAGAAGCTTAGTTGTTGTTTCAAGGTCTAAAAAAGTTACACTCTAGAAACTGTTTTAGTTTTTGAAAGAAATCCGATCTTCATAATCAAATTGATGAAACAGTATGAGATAACAAGTAAAAATATAGTCAGAAAAAGCAGCAGCTGTTTAGTTTTTAATTTGTTTTTTTGGGAAAGAACAGTTTTTGATGGAATATTGGAAATGACAAAACGAAGCCCTGTTTTTTATCTCGAAATATTTTAGTTTTGAAACATTCTCCGAGATCATCAGCATAACCAACAAGAACTATGGCAAAATCCGATGATGGAGAGTCATACTGACAAGCAGGCCACAAAAGCTCATCCAACAAGTCCTCCGTATCTACCAAAGAGAAATGAGGGTTAAGTGACAATAATAATTAATTGCACAATAATAATGTTTAGAAACAATGAAAGAACAACGAGGAAACGCAAAAGATAAGGAACATATTTGGGATTCAGTGAGGGTATACTGGTTGTAAAAATGGTATATCTCTTGTAGGTAAAGGATATCCTCTTGGAGATGTTTAGAGCGAAGATAGGAAGTAAACTCCCTAAATGCGGTATAATTAGACTCCATGAACAAGCTACGAGTGTTCAAAGAGCCTATTTTGATAGCATTGCTGTTGATAATTGTAGCCAAAGGTCAGGCTGCCTGTCAGAACTAACGAGTCATCTTCAATGATTAAAATCTATGCATTATTATATTTTGCCTTTCGGGTAATAACTAACCGCCGCCTCAAGTATATATATTATATATCAACTGCACAAGTCCAGACAAATGGAGCAGGTATATAATGTGGGATAAAAGGCTTGAGCCTTATTAAGCTTACTGATTTTGTTGTTAAATATACAAGAAACATATAAAACGTTGACTAACAATGACCCAGACTTCTGAAAAATATAATTAGAAATAAATGTGCTGCTTATAAAAAGGGTTATCCTGAACTTTTTCTTTCTTTCACTGTTCCACCGTTACCCTGTTCCCAGGTTCCCCTGTTTTCTCACTTTAAGCAGACAATGAAGTACTAACTCTTCAAATTTAACACTAGAAAATAACCAATTTTTAATATATCTTTCTCCTGAAACCACATACTGATTGAGAATTTATGGATAATAATACATACAATCTTATTTACAAAAAGAATAATAATAAAGACTAGTAACATTTATCATGGAGAACATAGGCTTTATTACTAGTAGAAAAACTAATAATGGTAAAAGAAAGAAACAAGAGCTTCTAGGACTTGGTTTAAAAGACTATTTATAAGAATCACATTTCAATATGAGTTAGAAATGGAATTGGCTTCGAAATTGGCTGTTTAATATTCTCGAAAACCGACACTAATTCGCTGTAATGATCAAATTGTTGTTTAAAATTGAATTGTGAAGTTGCCTTGATTGCCCAGTAAATTTAAAAATAACGCGTTATAAAATCCCTTAATTTCATTAGTCAACAACCGTTTTTAAAGGAATATAGCACTAGTTTCAGCAAAAAATCTGTCTTTGTCTGTTTAAAAAAACCATAACAACTGGAAAAATGCTTGTATTCAATGAATATCAATCCAAACAGGTTGAAACTTTCAAAATATATGATAGAGCTGTAAGTGTATTATAGCCCAAAATTCCAGCATCCTTTATTTTGATGATTAGTTCATAATAATTGAACGCCCACTTTTGGCTTGGTGAAAAACTGAATGCTACAAGACTTGATCACGTAATCTAAGACCTTCTGGGCGCTTGAAGTGCTTTTTTAGAGTTTGCATGAGCATTATCATTGGCTGCTTTGTTTCCCACCGATCTCGACAATTTAAGCGATTATATTGGCTTTGGTCATTTGGATATTTTCAAGAATATATAATATATTCTAGAGTATAATAATGTATCATTACTCCATCAAAAATGCAGCTAATATCAACCAGATAAATGTTAGACAGCTTGCATTAACTATGATGTTAAAAGATATGATATAAATAAGGTTAGTGCTGATTTTTTGTTAATTAGACTGACCTGTCATGAGCAATTATTTACATTTGTAAATACTAAGTATACCAGAAGCTTTAAAACGCTATTAAAGTTAATGAAAATTCATGCCGTAAATCGTATCACTAATTTGGTATATTATGGTCTCAAAAATCTTTATAACCGATGGAGATATCATTGATAAAAAAATGAGTTTTGCATGTTAGAAGACGCATGTTATATGCATGATATATCCACAACTACAAAATAGAATCATGTTACAAATAATATGAAATATATTTAAATTATATTGTCACTCCCGATAAATACAATATTATGTAAGAATAAGAAAGTATATTAACCTAAAAATGCTTGATCTAAATCAAGGGATGTTTTGAAAAATAAACATACTCACCGCTGCTGCTGTTTCTTTTTGTGTTGTAATCAGCAATTCATACTACCATTATGTCCATTTTTTTCAAAAGTGTTTTTATATTTACAGCTATATATATAAAAGTACTTTATTTATTCACTATCACTTTATTATGATAATTCATTTAATTAATATACAACAGACATATTATCATCTTTTGTCGAATTAGTAGATCGATAGGAAGGTGGATAAATCATGTCTTGATAGGCAGGTGGAGGAGGAGTATAATCTAAGCTTGATGATCGAATAGATGCTTGTTGATGAATAGTAGGTGCCAAGAACGAACTTGGTGGAATGCCTACAGTTGATGGATTATAACTTGTATTATCCATCGATGATGGTACTCCATCATCATCCTCTTCCTCTTCCTCTTCGTCTTCCTCTACTATATGTTGATGCAAACCTGTAATTTCATCTTGATTTTGTTCCATGTCAGCAACAGGTAAATTAGTTGTTGTCGTTGTTGTTCTTGTTGCTACTGTAGTATTATTTCGTTTGATTATGATTAAAAGTAAAATATACATAGTAAAAGGAACGACAAATAAAACGATGATTGCCCAATACGGTGGAGAACCAGTTAAACTATTGACAACTGGTATAATAATGCAAAGAGATATAAGAATAGTGATAAATGTCAAATGGATCAAATATCTCCATTTGTTATTTTTGTTGTTAATTGAGGATGATAATATCAATGAATCTGTCGTTTTCATTTTGTGTGGTGGATGGTTTTTTGTGGGTTAAAGGAAGGTCATAAAGTGTATAAAATGTTGATGTATTAAATTGAATATTTAATGAATAACAACAATAATAATATTAATAATAATAATAATAAGACCTTTTTTTTCCCTTAATAACAATTAAAAAAAAAAAAAAAAAAAGAGAGAGAGAGAGAGAGAGACAAAAACATATATGTTTATATGCTGCTCCTTACAGCATTTTGCTTTTTCATAATTTCCCCTATAACTTGTGAAACTCCTTAGTTTAGTGTAATCAATTTCATGTAAATAATTCCTGGGCGTTTTTTTGTTATTATTATTATTGATAATTTGTAACAGCTAAGTTCTTCCTGATGTTCTTCTCTCTTCTTCATTATCCCTATCTTGCTGTTCTGTTATTTCTTCTATTGATAATGAAGTTTGAGATCTCATCAATGGTTGATGTCTAACATTTGTAGGTCTAGCCCAATCTGAATTTGAAGATAAAAAGGAATTAAATATCGGTGAACTCACAATTGTCGAATTATTGACAGATGACGAAGATAAATAAATAGGTATCCAAATTGGTTGCTGTTGCTGTTGTGTAGATGAAGACGAAGATGAAGATGAAGGGTGATGATCAAAAAATGACATTCCACGTATTTGTGTGACAATAGCTTGTTCATATTTTGGTAAAGAAGGATCCTGACAGTGGTAGGAAGGCAAACTGCTATTACTACTATTATGACTATTGATGCTATGTTGTCGCATTGCTGTATATACGATATTGCTATTATTAATATTTGATTGGAATGAAGGGGGACTTGTATTTGGTGTTGATGCTGTATTTTGTGATAATGATGATGCTAATGATGATGTCGATAACGGTACAATAGGTGGTTTACAAAAACCACAACAAAAGTACTTGCTGATACACGGCCAGTACTTGGTTTTATAAAATATTATCCTGACTAACCATATCATCAGAAAAAACGAAACAATAGTACACACTGAAATGAGTGCAATTGAAGTAGGGCTTTTTGATCTTGGATCAAATTGATTTCGATGTCGATTTATGTTTCCACTGCTCGCTATTCCTGGTGATGGATGATGTGTGTTTGTTGTTAATGTAACATTTGAAATTGGGATTGGTATAGGTGGTGGAGATCCATCTTTTAAAATGAGCTGGCAAGAATCGTTACATGTCAAGCTTCTCCATGTGTGTTGCATTAAATCACCCTGTTTATAAGGATAACAAGCAGTACTTGTATTACAAAAATCTGAAACGTATGATGCATGTAATGTTCATAATGTAAGCATAATTTATATCTTATACAGTGTATATAAACTGTATACCTTCATCATCACTATTATCATAATCATCACTATCACCACCACCATCATCATTATCATCGTTTGCTAATCCAGACGATAAACAGTAATTATAGAAATCATAACCATAAGGCTGATTTGTAACTGCACATGTTGATCCATCATTATCCCCTGTAGAATAGGGTGTAGCTAATACACATACACTTGGTAAGCACATGGCGCAAAACTTACAAACGCCATTTAAGCATCCTTCTCCACTTATGAATGAGCAACTATCGCTATCATCGTCTTGTTGTATTGTAATATATGAGCAAAATATCAAATAAACTGTTACAAGTTTGAATAATACCATGCTAGAAGAGAAAAAAACAAGAAAAGAAGAAGAAGGGAAAAAGCTGAACAATAATAACCAACACACGCACAACAAAGCTGTATGTACAACCTTACAATGCTAAATTTAGTTCATGTGTGTAAACATAAACAAAAAATATGACGTAAAATAGGGTCTTTAATGAAGATATACAATAAGGTATACAATTGCATAAGGTATTTCATATGTATTTATAAGCTTCTAGTAGTAATTGTTGTTGTTGTTGTTGTTATTGCCGAAGCAGTAAGCTTCTTTAACTTGGAATTTTCCTTGACAAGTCTTTCAACTTCAGCTAAAAGTTCATTTTGCACCTTTTTCATATGTTCTAATTGCTGAACAGTACGAGTTAAAAGAGCAGCTTTGCTAAATTTCTTATGACTACAACCAGGTAACTGATTTTTCAATTCTTCAAAACCATCCTTGATTTGAGCACGTCTTTTTTGTTCAGACTGAATATGAATTTGGCGACGAAATTCATCATTTGATGAACGGCTGTCAAAATGTATGACATTAGTATCATCTCTTTGCTATGTATACATACATATGTATATATATATATATATAAATAGAACTTACTCTTCCTTTTCAATTCGTTTCTTATTTTTTTTACTAAATGCCTGTTGTTCTTCATCCTCATCTTCATCTACTACTGCTACACGATTTCTCTTTTTATTTATTTGTTGTTGTTGCTGTGGTAATGGTTTAGAATACTCAAAGAATTCAGTTTGATAAAACTCCAGTGGGATAGTATTTGCCCGGGCAATAGTTTCTTTAACGCGCTCTTCAGTTGATTTTATAGTTGTTTCAAGCATGAATTGATGCTGAGATGAAGGAGGGACAGGGGTTGGAGGTACAAGAGGATTGAACATTAATGATGATGATGTTGTTGTTGTTCCTTGTGGAGCATGAATCAAATGCTTGGTATTATTGCTATTGTTAATATTATTAATTGTTGGAGGAGTACGAGGTGATCCGTTACCATTCGAAGATGAAATGGAAACTGGACTTGATTTTATCAAATCAACATTTGATTGATGCTGATGATATTTCTGAGCAGAATGTGCAGGATGATAATAATGTAATTGATGCTGGTTATACGTATTATTATTGTATTGAGGAGACATGTTGTAGTTTCCATATGCAATTGGAGATTGATGCAGGATTGGCTGTTGACTTATCATTGAATTGTTGCTAAACAAATGTTGCTGCTGATGTTGATAATGGTTTGACATGTTATTATTATTTTTATACGGAAGGAATGTAATAAATGAGTGTAATGTTGTAATGTAATTGATGAAGAAGGAAAAAAGAGCGCAAGACTAAAAAAAGTAGAATGTCTTTTGTACGCTTTCAAAAGTTTTTGCCCGATTCTAAAAAAATTGAAAGGTCCCTGTCCCGATCCATCGAAATATTACTTTGATCGTTGTTTTGGCCCTCTTCAAGTCTTGTTTACCCCGTTTATAAGATCAAAAATAAATGGCTGAGCATTAAATATAATATAGTTTCATTGTATGGAAATAGCTTTTTGCTTGTCAGTTGGTTCCTGACAATAAAATCTCCTTAATTTGTTTTGTAACACAAGAAGAAGAAGGCATTTGGCGTATTTTTTTTTAATTGAAATATTTCTCAATCCATGTCAATTTTAAAATTAAAAATTCTAGACAATAATTGCACATGCATCATTATTTTTTAATATATTTGGTTTCTGTTTTTACAAACTCTTTGAATCAAGTTATTCACGAGGCAGAAGACCCTTTTTTCGAATGATGACAAAAGGAGACGAAGACAAGGTGGAGATTAACGTTTTCTTTAAAGCGGAGTAGAGTTACTTTTTAAATACCTATATATCGTACCAAATTCTTGGCCAATAACCGCGGTTAAAGTGAAGCTTTAGCTATTTTTTTCGTTGAGAATTTCCTTTTCATTTAAATCGAAGCATTCTATTAATCCTGAACATGTACATCTAGAAGACAGACGGTTCAGGACATTCTATTTTTTTATTTTATAAAAGAGGACGTTTGACATATGTTTCAAATGTTTATTGTTTCGTAATAATATGAGACATATGGATGCTTTTTAAAGTATAGCATAATATAAAATGTGGTATTTGTAGTCTGTGCACTCGACCATAGCTGCTGCCTCTTATTCTTAAAGTTTAGAAGACTGTAGGAAGAAGATACAACAACATCGCCGGCTAACTGATTCAATTCGTACCCATCCCAGAATTGATCTAGTAACTTCGTTTATACCCTTTGGTTTACTAAATAAAAAATAACAATGTAGATGAAAATCTCTCTAAACATTATTTAATATAATTTGGAGGGTTTAACTACTATAGATCCAAGAGTAAAAACTCTTGAAAGATGTATACAATGCCCATGATATTGGAAATCGGACATTAAAATCTATTTGGTGGTAGCGGCGGCTTCCTCTTCTGTTGGCATTTGCCTTGTGGTGTATGAGTATGTCAAAACTGGCTGCGATTGTACATTCTCAGAGGAGATCTCATGCATTTTGAGCATAATATACAGACAGTAAATCCAAGGAATTTGATGGAATGATTCATATTAATTTCGAGATGGAATTTGCAAATTACAAATTATTGAACAACCACAGAAGGGATCTAGTTGAATATGCATCTATAATTTCAACAGTTGGTATAGTTAAACTTTAATACAAATTTGATTCAGTACTTTACATACCAATAATTGCTATGCTAATAAACAATTTAAAAAACTGCCCCTGAATATACATAAAGAATCCTTTGAGATGAATGTATAAGTTGGTGGTATTGTTGCGTGGTGATCCATTATAACCACTATTGTCGCATTTGCAAGGAGGTCACGTAAGTTAGAGTGCCTCATTCAATAAGCGACGCACTCGCACACATGCTTGAATGAGAAAAAAGATGATACACTTTACAAAAGCTTTATTTATCCCTTAATAAACTATTTTTCTTAATAAAACATCTACTGTGAACGATTTTTTGAGACAAAAATGCATGACGCTTTTCAAGTTACAACAGTAGTTGATAAGCTCACCCGTATCGAGTCCATTTTCGCCCATGGTAAATCACAAATAAAATAGAAACACGATGCTTATGTGTTGTGTTTCAAAGAGAGAAAGAGAGAAAGAGAGAAAGAGAGAGAAATTGTATTTCTAAACTATCTATATAGGTGATAGGCTTTTGATAGGTACTGGCGTTGGACAGCTACTTGTATATGATACCAAAGAGCCTTTATGTAAGTATCTATCAACAAAAACTAGCCAAGTATCTCCTCTGTACTGGGTTCTAGGACAAACTAATGCAATTATATTATTTTAAATCATCTAGTTGCCGATGATAATCAAGTACCAGAAGTAACTCTAGTTCAAACAATTAAACAATTTTCCAAAAGACCTATTGAGCAACTAGACATTATTAAAGAAATTGATGTCTTGGTATCACTTTCAGGTACAAAGCATTTCCTATGCATAATTTGAGTCATTTATTAAAATAGTTTGTAGATGGTTTGGTTAGTCTTCATGATCTACGTTCATTTGAGTTACGAATGGCATTAGGGAAAACAAAAGGAGCCAATTTATTTGCCATTCAAACCATGGTCGAAATGAGTCCCGAAGAACAAATCCCGGTTTTGACCACTCGATTAGCTGTTGCTGTTCGAAAGAAGTTGCTTGTATTTGTGTGGAAAGATACTGAGTTTTATGAAACAAAAGAACTCAATATACCAGATCGTATAAAGACAATGTCTTGGGTTGGAACAACCAAGATTTGTCTGGGCTTTTCTACAGAATATGCATTGATGGATGTTGAACAAGGTCAATTGACAGAATTATTTGCCCCTACAGGTGTAGCTGATGCAGGGCCAATGAGCACCTTGAATAGTTTATACAATATGTCTATTGGTGCAAGAGGTGGAAAGCCTATGATTACCAAAATTCCTAATAATGAGATGCTTCTTGCAAGAGATCGTAAGTTTCGGTTGATCATTATAGAAATTGATCAGGAATCTTACCTCTTTCAATTTTTATAGATGTTAGTATCTTTTTGGGTTTGGATGGTACTCCAACTCGAAAAGTAGGTATAGAATGGTCAGGCACACCAGAGCAAATTGGTTATTCATACCCTTATGTTATTGCAATTTTACCAAAACATGTGGAAGTTCGTAACATTCAAACTTTAACACTTGTACAACAAATTGATTTGGCCAATACCAAATTCTTAAATCAAGGAAAACTAGTCTATGTAGCCAGTACATCTCAAATCTACCGTTTAACGCCATTTAGTTTCTCAGTTCAAATTGACCAATTAGTCGAAAAGCAAGAATACAAAGAAGCAGTGAGTTTATTAGATCAAATTGATGCCGTTCTAGTAGAGAATAAAGAAAAGAAGCTTAATACAATCCGTACAGCTTATGCTCATGATCTGTTTCGATGTGGAGAATATGACACAGCACTTGGCTTATTCCAAGAATTGGATACACCAGCAGCAGAAGTGATTAGTCTTTATCCAGAAATGATATCTGGTAGCTTAGCCGCCTCAAACCATGACCAAGAGGATGATCAAGAAGACCAAGATTTACAAGACGACAGTGAGCTACTTTCACCCAATAGTAAAAAATCATCTGCTTTTATTCACAGTAATGAAGACAATAATAGTCGACCTTCTAGTCGTGCAGCATCTATCAGAAGCAAAGCAACTACAGTAGCAAGCCATCAAAGCCAACAATTGAAAAAGAAAGAAACAGTTCCCCTGACTGGATTGAATTTAAGGGATGCTGTCAGTTACTTGATCCGTTATCTTACCGATAAGAGACAAAAATTAACAAGAAAACTAAACAATAGTGCATCATTGAAATCATCTTCTGTTGAAAGCAACAGTGAAGATGGCGACGATATACTTTATCAAGCTAGTTTGGTAGATACTTCATTATTAAAATCTTACATGATGACAAATGATGCTCTTGTTGGCCCTTTACTTCGAGTTCAAAATCATTGTGATGTTGAAGAATGTGAAAATATTTTAATGGATAAAAAGGTCAGTATCCTTGATAGCGTCTGAAACACAAACTTAAATTAAATATAGAAATATAAAGAATTGGTTGATTTATACAACTGTAAAGGGTTGCATGCAAGGGCTTTGGATTTACTAGAAAAGTACCGTAAAAAGCTATTTATACATACATACATACAAATCTAAGACATGTTTTATAGACTAGGGAAGCAATCGGATGGACCTTTAAGAGGTGTATTACCTACCATTCGCTATTTACAAAAATTAGGATTGGATCATTTTGATCTTGTATTACAATATTCTCGCTGGGTATTAGAAAAGGATCCAAAGCATGGAATGGACGTAAGATATACATGAATGTTTGTGTATACAAATTGGATTAACTTTTCTTTCATAGATTTTTATTGATGATTTAACTGAAGTAGAGACATTTCCAAGAGAAAAAGTACTGCACCATTTGGAATCAATTTCAAGTGATTTAGCTATACAATATCTGGAATATATCATTGAGGAATTACATGATGAATCGCCAGAGTTTCATAACAGACTTGTTATAGCTTATCTTGACAAAATCAATTCAGATAAGAAAGAAGGTAAAACAGAGAAGTTATAGTTTAATTTACAAAAATTTTGTAAACTAACATGTTGGCAAAAAAAAAAAAAAACTTGTAGTCGATAAAGAAGACACAACAAATGTGCGATCTAGGCTTATCTCATTCTTAACAGATTCGTCCTGCTATAAAGCTGAAAAGATATTATCTCGGTTACCCATAGATGGTATTTATTGATAACGTACACATTCTGATTTTTTTTAATAATAACACCATTTTTATATATTAAGATTTATTCGAGGAACGTGCCATTCTTCTTAGCCGTATCGGACAGCACGACCAAGCCTTGGATATTTATGTATACAAACTTGAAAACTACGTCATGGCTGAAGAGTAAGTAGAAAAAAAGAGAAATTAGACATTGCTTATCACTATCTAACACAATGTAAAAAGATATTGTACAAAAGTATATCAGGAAGATCCAGTTAAAGGAGAAAAGATGTATTTGACATTACTCAAAGTCTATCTTCAACCAACAAGCAATCAACAAAAACCTTTAATTGAACCTGCTTTGGATTTACTAGCACATCACGGATCTCATATCGATGCAAGCCAAGTTTTAGCTATTTTGCCTTCTTCAACAAGATTATTTGGACTATTCCCATTTTTTGAAAAATATATTAGAGAGACAAACAAAAATCGTAATATGGATTTAGTAGTTAAAAACTTGTTGAAAGCCGAACAAATTCAGGTATGTCTATTTCTTTTTTTCACATGTCAATCAAGTTACTAAACGTATAATTTATTTTTAGGTTGAGGAACAATTAATGTTTTATAGGTCTCGAGCTGTCAAAATAACAGAAGATCGAATGTGCCCTCAATGTAATAAGAGAATTGGAAATAGGTACACTTTTTTTTTTTTTTTAAATATTTCTCTTTAAACATGATAGCTAACTCAATTAATCAATAGTGTATTTGCTGTATTTCCAAATGGTGTAGTAGTTCATTATTCTTGTAAAGAAAAGATTGAACAGACTCAATGGAAAATTTTGTAATAAAAATACCCTCTTTTTTTTCATGATAAGTATACATGTTTCTTTGTTGTTGTTATTTAGTATTTTTTTTTCTAATCGATAAGAATTGTATCACTCAAGATTATCGTAATTTATACAGTTTATGTCTAAATGTTATGATATGAAAGAGCTATTGCTTTTTTCGTATATAAAAGGGGCAAGAAAAAAATAGATTATCCAAATAAATTAATTTCAGTAAAAAAAAAAAAAAAAAAAAAAAAAAAAAACACAATCTTCTCCCTCTCTCACTTTCCCTTATCGTCTATACTTCCTCTATACAATATAAAATGGATTCTCATATCTCTCATATTAGAGCTACCATTATTATAAAATTTGCATATCATCCAACGACTTTTTTTAATAATCAATCAACTACATTTTCATCATCTTCAATTGATAATGACCAAGGTGTTACAGAAACGGAAACAGCAAACGCCGCCAAATCTTGTGCTGTTTGTGGTTCTCGATTACACATGACAAGTAAGTTTATATTGCGTATATCTAGTATCATGATATTAATTACGTACATTTATTTGTAGAGCATTGTCCTGTTCATCCTTAAACCTAAAAAATACATTACTTATTCCATATACATTATATATTGACCATATACAAATTGCATTATTATTTCCAATAAAAGAAATCCATTTCTGAATTCCACATGATTAAAAATTGTATTCATTTTATAAGACTGGAACAAAAACCTCTAGTTTTGTTCAATTGATATATTCTTTTGTGTGTAGGTTTACACGAAATGGTGAGCCAATTCTAAACAGCTCAATTAGTCTGCCTGAAATAGAGCTTGAATGAGATGATTATGTGCAACATTACTCTGTCGTTTATGCATCTATTAAATGCACAAACAAAAATCAATCGCGAAATGTCTTTATAAACAATTAAAGAATACAGTAGCATAGTAAAGCACCAAAAAATTTAATAGAATGTGTCTATATCATCACGGCAAATGTTGAATTATAAAAGTTTGCAACCATTTCTAGCGCTTAAAACACACTAAACAAATGCTATCTTTCTGTAGACTTGATTTATTGTATTTCTGCAATTTTTTCCAATAATGATTTCAATTCAAATTTTGTCTTTTCATACCTTATTCAAAATCTTAGTTTGTATAAGGTTCAATTCTTCGCTTCAAAAAAGAGATTTTTTACTAAGATGTGTAGTGGAGTTATAGGACTTAAATATAGACAGCTTGATGTTGAAAGTGTTTATTTTGAGTTGGGAAGTCAATTTTTTAATATTTTTGGGGAAAATCAAAATTAAAGTTCATTGTGTTTGACTCAAAATTTTGCAAGAAAACGTAAAAAAAAAACCATTATAGTATGAAAATCAAAGCTTACATACTTTTTGTTATTAAATATTTAATATTTTATTATAAAATTCTGGTAGTAAAAATCCTTCAAAGACTTGATTTTTTTTTCTGAAATGTCAAACTGAACTTAAAATGGGCTCCAGCAAATTTGAATTTCAACCCTCGCTATGATGTGAAAAAAGATGAAGCTTTTTGCATTACTGTACGATTGTTGCTACAAAAGTATGAGTCTAAACCCAAAATTTATCAATAGTATTGATTTCAAATTAATTTTACTTTCTTTTCTCGAAAGCAAGCGCTTTGTTTGAACCCTTCCTTTACCTTTCAATCAAGAAGACTGGAGATTAGTCAAAATTTAGAATTTTAATGTCCTTTGGTTCAATACCTACCGTACTATGTACAATATCTTCATTAAGTAACTCCTCAACATAAAACATGATAAGAGAATTCAGAACCGAAACATTTCTTTAGAAATAACTTCTATTCAAGATGTGTGGAGAAAACATGTTGAATCAATTTCCCTCCATCAAAAGCAGAATCATCTCATTCATAAGCATAATTGGGCTGACAAGAATATTATATCACATTAAGAGATATAAAATAAAACAAACTTACTTTATAATTAATTGCATGTACTGTGTCTATAAAAAAATTTAATGTGTCATGATTGCATAATCTTAGTAAGCTTCAAAGAAGGAACTAGGTAGCTGAAAAAATACAGCCACAAACATCTACTTTCAACAAAATTTAATTCTTTGATTGCAATCAATAGGGACACAATGTGATTAGTAAAGCTATATGACCTACTCAAAGAATGCTTTAATTCGCATTATTGATCAATGGCAACATGTTGAAATCAATATATACATTGATAATCTTCGCAGTAGCACAAAAGGGTGTTTTGCAGCAAGAGCCTGTATTTTAAAAATGTGAATTGCATGTTGAGTGATTTTGACTGAGAAAGCATCAATCATTCTTTACTTGATCAAATATCTAAGTAAGTCCTCTTTTTGATTGAAAGACTTGTAAAAGAAAAAAATGCTCTGATAAGCAGAGACAGGGTAAAAGTATACTATCATTTTACATAACCAATTCCAACAAAAAGGAGGCTTGGTATGTAGCATTGTACAAACAAAGTTTCGACGCCTTGTTTTTGCGTGCTACAGTAAACTGATCTATTTTATTTATTCCAGGAAGCATACAAAGGTTAAATCACCTCGTTAAATCCGGGCCACTACATATGCCCAATTAAAATACTAAAAATGACAAATTAGTTGTAAATCTAGTTCCATTGTACCTGATCGTAGCGCTTACAACTTTAGTCAGAATACTCCACATGTTACAAAACTCAAAAAATAAAACCTGATGCATTGGATAACACAGAAAAAAAACATATATAAAGAGCCGATTTTTTGCTTATTCAGTTTCTCTCAATTAGTTACATATTCACACACACAATGAAAGTTACAACTCTGCTCCCCCTCCTTGCTTTATCAACAACTTCCGTCTCTGCTTTCAGCAGAATCATCGCCTATGCCGATAGTCTTACTGATGCTGGTAATGATTATAGTATTACCAAGTTTCCCCCATACCCTTATTGGGAAGGTCGTTTCTCTAATGGTCCTACCTGGTTGGAACATGTAGATATGAGCTTGACTGGCATTGAGATTATTAACACGGCTAATGGTGGTTCTACTTCTAACAACGAAGACGTTTATTACGTTATAAAGGACTTCCTGGTACCCGGTCTTCAACAAAAGATCTTGACTACCTATGTCAATGGAACTGCTGATGATTTGTATCTCATCTACATTGGCTACAACGATTTGAACGCTATTGTTAACCCCGATCAATACATTGTTGTCAATAAAAACTATACCAAGGAGAGAATTAGTGAAAATGTAGTCAAAAGTGCTGAACTCTTAATCAACATGTATGGTGCCAAGAACTTCCTTGTCATGAATGTTATTCCCTTTGATCTATTCCCCGTTGTCCAAGATAAGGATAAGAAAGCCGCAAAGAAATTGATTGAGGATTACAATGCTTTGGTTACATCTGAACTTCCCAAAAACTTCCCTAATGCTGACTTCAAATTCATTGATGATCATTCTTGGTTTGTTGAGCAAATAAAGAACCCCAAGAAGCTTGGTTTGAAGACTTCCAATGGTCCCTGTGCTTGGGGTGTTGGTAATACTACTGCTTGTGATGACCCTGAGAAGCATTTCTTCTGGGATTTCGCTCATCCTTCAAGAGCAGTTCATGCTGCTTTCGGCGACTGGGCTACTAAACAAATCAAGTCCATTTACAAGATTTAATTAGATAAAATTAAATAATTTCATATTCTCATTTATACTTATTTAAATCCTATCGATATAATAAAAATTAAAACCGATTCATTGTTATTCTTCCATGAAATGTAAAAAAAAAAAAAAAAACCAGGGAAAGAGTTGAAATTCATTGAACAGTATAGGCGCAGAAATAAAAACAAATTTATAAACGTCATTGACTCATTTCTCAAATATCGTAAAATCTCTTATTTTTAAGAATTACAAGGCTTATATGCGGAATATTAATTTCAAAATCATTCTTGTCCAGATCATCAATTTTGACATTTTCCGATTTTGTTTTCTGATTTTGCAAATTTAGAGTTAATTATTCTACCAATTATAGAATAAAAAATATGCACATATACAAAATTTGACGCTCTATTTGTTTAGTTAAAAGTAAAACACATTTACATTGCAAAATATTTCATGAAAATCCTTTAATCAAAATATTGTTTTGGAAGCAAAAGTATAAATTTTCATTACTTAAATTCTAATATTAAGCTTTTGTAAAATGCGTATTATTTATAGCTACAATTTTCTTTTACAATGTAGTATATTTTAACGTCGATTTTGTTGTCAAAATTTGATTTTTTTGTTTTTTGATCAAAATAATGAGTGTTGGTAAGGATAAAATGAGCTCCGAAAATGTTGGCTAAAAAGTCTGAATTTTCAGATTTAACATGGTTAAATACAAGAAAAGTTGAAATTTTTTTTTAATCTTGCTACTCTCAATTACGGCGTCGCCTAAGGGTTTGCTTTTGCAATTTTTTTAATGAATGTGCTATATAACTGGCAGTTATATTCCGTTACTCCCAATTACTGCCTCTCTAGCCGAAAAATGTATGTTTTTATGGTGCTCATTTAATGTAATAGATGTCAATGAGATTTATGAACAGTTTTTTAAGAAAATTCTGATGTTTTGATTAGCCTGTCCCATATCTTAAAAAACACGTTTTATAGTGTATTATTAAGAGGATACCTATGATTGATTATACTGAGCTATACATCAATTGATTATAAGTAGCAAAAATAAATAAGTAATAAGATATATTTATTGGGTTTGATGCGATAAATATAAAAAGGGAAGGAAAGAATAGGTAAATTCACTAATGTGCAATTGATCTGTTCTTGGTTGTTATTTATATGTGAGTTATGCTTATGTAACGTAGCTGGGTCATTACAAGACCATTCATTGCCAGCATATACCTCGTAATACTGACGAGGAAGTCTCTCACTCACCACCGCCTCTGCAGATGTCTTATTTACGGAGATTAATTTTGACACTGTTTATTCACCATGTGTCATGATATTAATCAAAGGCTTCACTGATGAACCAAGAAAACAGCTTGCTTTATTTTTGCTGTCAAAGACAATGGCGGCAAAATATATTAAAATTCCGCAAACAAAAAATTTGGTTGAAATTGGAAAAAATGAAAAAACATAAATTTTTGTGATCATTAAGGGATTATTAGTCTAAAAACTTTATATTTAACATACAATTTTTATTTAATAACTTCTATGTAAAATCTTATGCTCTATTATAATGTATTTTTATTTTTAGTTTTTACACCTAAAAATATTTCGAAATTTCCAAAAAACCAAAATTTAAGCTTTCTCATCAAAACTTGAAAAATAAAGCATATAACATAAAAATAAGCGATTCCAGTGTAAAGATAGGGTTTATACACACATTTTATCTTAAAACCCATCTTTGTGAAAAGTCTCTTTTTTGGGTGAAAAATGCGATTTTCTTCAAATTTGTATTTTGGATGAGGTATACCTCATGGAAAATTACGAAAAATCAAAGGTGCTCAAAACAAACTGAAATCGATATAGGATACGTTTATAAAATGAAGATAATTATTTGCAACAACTCCCATTATCGACAAATGCGTAATGCAAACAATATTGCTCTTTCAAGTATTAGTTTATTATGCAGTTTTGTTGACACATGATATACTGAGAGGGTATAGCAAGCTAAGTAGTTCAAAAAGGAAAGAGATATTTGATTAGTTGACTGGGTAACAAATGTGGAAGGATTTTACTTACCAAAGGTAAATTTGAATTTAGAAGATTAAAGAATGAATTGATTTAGTATTGAGTTATGTCTAATGAATATAAACTTACCTCAAAGAGCCGAAGCTCTCGTCGTACTACCCCCAACGGAGGGCCAGCTTGTCTGCTGTTTTCTATCCGAAAATGACAGAGCTAATTGAGAAAACATTGCTTGTTTCGCTGTTGTGTTTTTTGGATCAAAGCAAGGAAAGGTGTAACCAAGCATAAGCTGAGCAGCACCAGCGAGACCAATCGCTAATGCAGAAAGACAATCCCTGCTCATGACGACAGACTTATTTGGGCAGACATCGTTCAAACAAATGAATGACCCATTAGTCTTCTTGACTGTACCATCTTTTGCAGTATACGGATGTGATAATTTGCTGAAACACCAAAGGCAGGTCTGAGAACTGTTGTGTTCATTAGTGATCAATGTAGGCGTATATCGAGAATGTCTCAGCTCTTTCCAACATCCACCAAACCGCAAATGTCCTTTAATAGGAGACCTGATTGCATGCCCACGATCTCCAATAAACATAATAGGGGACAATGCTTTCGTAAATTTTCGTTCCTTTGATGCAAGTCTATCATAAAATCGATTTTTCGTTAATTCTAATCGTCTTTTTTTATTAGCACTCGATCTTGAAAAGTAAAATTGACGAATACATGACTTTGCTTGAGAATGGCGAGTGAATGTTGCATCCAGTTCATCAATTGTACCACATTGCTGTATACTGGACTCAGAAAGATCGCTTTCAAGATCAGCAACATTTTGACCTAAGACTGTGAGGCGCTTTCTTCTATTGAGCGAAGACGAAAAAGAAGCAAGACCACTATGTTGGCGGAGGGCGGCACTCCTTACCTTGAATGATGTGGGCAATTTCTTCAACTGAGCGTCTTCTTTCTCTTCCATATAAGCGTCTTCTAAAATTTGTGCATTAAAAATTAGCCACAAGCAAGATATCAACAAGCATTAAATTACCTTGATCTTGTAAGACGTGAAAGCGATTGTACAAATGAAGATGATATTTCAACCTATCGACACCAAAAGCAACTGTCTCTGTGACATTAACAATACCGTTATCTGTCCCTGAAAATACAAGTTGGTCTTTATCTACTTTTTGATCAATAATACACTCCTCCACCTTGTGATGGCAAGGTTTGTTGGGCTCGACTGGTATTATCTGTCTTCTTTCAGCAGAGGAGGTAGCGTCATATCTCTGCTTGTAGAGGTCATTATTGGCACTGGACAGTTCTTGCTTTGCTTTCACTACTTCTTGAATCAATCGTCTCTTCTTTTTCTTGGCCACTTGTATCTCTTTATGCAACAAGTCTCGATCTATATTTTCATCATTCCATTTTTTTTTCAGTTGAGAAGCACTTTCTGAACCAAGTAGATATTTATTAAGTGTAATTTGAGCGTTCTTCAACCTTTTCTCTACTGTGATCTTCTGGTCAATCAATGCTGCAATTCTGCTGTTGATCTCATTGCTTCTTGTGGATGTCTGAGTCACAGGAGGTTGCTGTTTATTCTTCTGTTTATGCTTTTGGTAATTTCTAGTACCAAGGATTCTCACACACTGAAGTCCAGGTAGTACATGCATACGGTAGGCGAATTGCAACCCGTAGCCAGCACATATTGTTTTTAGACGATCTATGTCGAAAAAACTACTAAACACAGCATCCTTTTGAGACGTAACTGAAGCCGCACGAATGACGTTCCCTTCGAAATCATGGAGTACCATCTTATGCTCCAGCTTTCGAGCACAAAACAAAGAGTGTAATGTAGTAGCATCAATCCATAACGCGTGCAGATTTGTAGGCCTAATGATGGGGGACAATTTCATCACTTGCCCATGGTAACCAACAGAACGCAATACTTGATTAACCATCAAGAGAAAGTGAATTTGATGTGAAAAGACATGGTATGTGGCTCTAGATGCCATGTATGGCTTTACAAATTTAATAATCTTCAAGATGACCTCCACTTCTTTGTCGCTAATGTTGCTCAAT
The DNA here is from genome assembly GCA_027405735.1 of Mucor racemosus. NCBI lineage: Eukaryota > Fungi > Mucoromycota > Mucoromycetes > Mucorales > Mucoraceae > Mucor > Mucor racemosus. Next base: position 463,562 of record JAPEHQ010000018.1, read on the forward strand.
TTACCAACAAAATATGCTTTGCAAATTGTTTTTTCCTCAAAAAGAGCTGCTCTTGTTATCTGCTTTAACTGGTTTATTCTTTTTCGCGAGGTGTCCTCTTCTACCAAAATATCTTCCATGTCAACATCTTGAATCTCTTCTTCTACCAACGCTTTTTGGATTTTGATACCTTGCTCTTCTTCTTGTTGACGTTGCTGCTCTCGTCTCACTTGCCGCTTTTGTTTCTAGAAGAAGATTGTTTAATATACTTGTTCAATTCGATTGTTCATCAATCTTACCTCTCTTTGCAAAACATCTGCATATGAGTTCAGCCTTTGCTGACACAAGCTAGCTTTCCATTGCTTAACAACCCAATCTCCTCCTTTCTCGATATAACGATTCCTTCTTTTAATCTCGTCAGCGAAAAGCCTTCTGCGTCCATTATAAGTTTTGTTGATGAGTGACATCGAATTTACTGGAATGGCACAATTGTTGTTAGGAGGCTGTCTATTCTTTCCTTTATTCTTTCCTTTGAGCTCCTCGCGTTTTTTCTTGAATTCTTGATCACGAGCAGGAGATAAATGGACAATCAATAGAGTATTCAAGAGCCTGTTCAATGCTTTGTTTACGATTGTATTATCTGCCCACATATTCATGAAATTGGCGATATAAACATTTCTTGCCATTTTCATAACGTGAGATGACAAATCATTGTAAACATTCTCCTCATCACGCCCAAGTAAATTTACTATTGCTTTATGAAGTCGTGCCGTATTCAGGGTGGATTTGCTAATTCCTTTTGATCCAAAGTAAGTTGAATGGATTTGATCAAAGTGAGCCTCTTGGAATAATGCATTGTACTCTTCTTTCAGGCTATCAGTCTGCAGGAATTGACTATTTAAGGGCTTAGGCACAATCACATCCTCGTGTAGATATCCTACTGGTAACACTGGATTGAGACTTTGTCCCTCTTGGTGCACTAATTGAATATTGCCGCTATTTGTGATAAATTGATTGTCTTTGAAAAGCAGCAACATTTTCATTACTTGCTTGCTAAAATCAGCCAAGTAATCTGAAGCTTGTTCAATGGTTTTATTGATAGTACCAATGAATGTTGATCGACAATTTTGTGGCAAATCCTTTCGAATAACTGATGAGAAGGATTCAGAGCAAGTTCTATGTGCTACGTCGTCTTCTACTTCATTATCATCTATTTCTTCCGGTTCTTCTTCATCTACTTCTTCTTGCTCTTCAATGCCTTCTTGAGCTGCAGTGGATTCTTCTTGTATCGTTACTGAATCTTTGAGGGATTCAAAATTTTCTTTTACATAGTCTTTCCAATGTTCAATGCTTTTCTTTTTGGCTGTTCTTGTTACACGATTTAGATACACTACGATTGAATTTACTGGTGCATTGATGCTCTGTTCAGCGCTTGAGACCACACCTCTTGGAAGTTGTTTTAACTGCATCAATGTTTTGTATAAATCATCGAAAGACTCGTTTTCATCATGGCATGTTTTGATATGCTTTATGATTCTATGTCTAAATTGAGTTTTCAACGAGTTCATATAAGCTTCATCATCATCAGTTGTTGCTCTTCTACGACTAGTTGTTTGTGTTTCCAAAGTTGCTGGTAAATTTCTCCTTGTAGTGCCAGGAACGTATATATTTAATTGTTTTCTTTTTATGTGCATTGAGATGTTATTACAATAGACAAAGAAGAAAAGAAAGATCAAATGTTGTCGATGCTAATACATTCAATGTTGGCCAACAGCGGGGTTTCCTCGCTCACGCTGTGGGGCCAAATCAATCCAAATGATTTATTTGGTTTTGCAGAATGTCAAGTTCGCAAGTTGTTAAAAAAGGTTAATTGCAGATATATGAACTTCTTTGTTGTTTTGATATTATACCGTACATAACCTAGTGAAACTTTTAGTATAAGGTACAAACGTTGGGTGGTTTTGATCTACAGCATCCATGAGAACATGTTGGTTTTCGATTTCTGCTTCGATTTCTTCTTCATCTTCAACAATAAGACGTCTTTTACAAATATTATTCTCGGTAGGGGATGGGGAGCTCATGGTTTTTTTTGTATAAAAATAATGCTTTAAGTAAAATATTGATGACGAGTATGTAGATTTTGATTATTTATTATTTAGTAGCTAATATATCAGGTAAATCTACAGGAGAATCAAAAGATAGTTTTCTTTATTTATAGTGTTTTTAAGGGCTATTAATACAAATGAACCGAAGCAATCTACTGTGCGACTCTTATTGCCAACATGTCAAAGGTTTTTTCACAAGTTTTGACTTGTGAATACTACTACTGTCCTTGCATATTTTTCAGTATAAGCAACTCAAACCCAATATCTTCACCCTGAGACTCAACCAGACTCAAGGTATTTTTAATATTTTAAGCGGGTAACTCAAAAATACTTTTTAATTTTTCAATTTCACTGCTTAATTTCGAAGTCAGATCGAAAATACCTTGAGTCTGGTTGAGTCTCAGGGTGAAGATACTGTTAGATGTTATAACATATAATTTATTGCGTTAATGATTGTAAAACATGAAGTAAATCTTGACTAGAATCAAGTTTCCAATTAGCAAGTGTTTTTCTATTGAAATTACCAACAATAACAGTAAATTGAATCATTTCAATACCACCGATTTCCATTCTTTCCAGAATACGAAACATGTCTTCATCTGTACGATCATCACCAGCGCAAAAGATAAAGTCAGCTTCTTGATTTTGTGAAATAGCACGTTTGATAATAACACCTTTGTTGACTAAACTGGGTCTTACTTCAACGTTCTTTTTACCAAGCAAGCATTCAACTGGTAATTTACCAACTAAATTTTGTTCTAGATGATTTTGTAATTCTCTTGCTTGGAAAGCGCCAAATTTAGGATCGGCTTTACGATAATGCCAGGTTAATGCACATTCTTTTTCTTCAATAAAGCTACCAGGTGTACGTTCGGTATAGTATTCAAAGACTTCCTTTACATCACCTTTCCAAGACATGTCAAAATCATGAATGAGACTGACCCATGTAGAGCTATTGGGCTCTTTTATAAAGCATCCATGCTCACTAGAAAGTCCCAAGTTTGGAATACAACCCAACCAATTTTCCAAATATTTCTATAAAACAAATGTTAATATACTGGCTAAAATGTATCATATCCATTAAAACTTACTTGACTTCTACCAGAAACAATCCATACTACATTATTAGGGTCTTTACATAGATTTTTTAATGCATCAATCACTTGTTGACTAGGTTTAGCATCTTCAGGATTTTGACAGATAGGAACCAAAGTGCCATCATAATCAAAGAAGAATGTCCTTTTTCTTCTATTATCATATTCAGTTTGCACTCTCGACAAGTCCAAAGGAGTTGTACTACCCCAATTGTTTTTAGGACTATTCAATAAACCTCTTACCAAAGACCTAGCCCAATAAGCAGCAGTATGAGAAGTAACAAATTGACTCAATTGTTGATATTTAAGATTTTTCTCTTCTTCACTCATAGATAAGCATTCTCCAATTGCACGAGCTACTTCTTTACAATCCCATGGGTTAACAATGACAGCAGCGCCCATACTATTGGCTGTACCCGTAAATTCTGACAAGATTAGAGGACTATGGTGTTCTTCTTGCGCAACCACATACTCAAAACTAGCTGTATTCATACCATCAATAATGGGTGTTACCAAACCAATATCAGCGACCTCCAACAAGGCATAGTATTCATCACGATCAATATGCTGATTAAAGAGATTAGCAGGAGAAAATTCAAGGGAACCAAACCTTGAATTGATACGAGCTACAATTTCTGATGCTTTATTTTCAAGTTCGGTTGCACCCAATACACCGGGAGATGTCACTTGAATGAGTACAACTTTTTCGCGCCATTCTGGAAAATCTGTCAAAAAGGTTTCAAATGCTTCCAATTTCTGAAGCACTCCCTTGACAGGATCCAACTTGTCTCGACCAATAATGATCTTTTTACCAGCATAACGTTCGCGGATGGCTTTGGCTTTAGGAGCAACGCCGGGACGATGACAATGATAACGCGTTCTCTCCACATCGATACCAATGGGAAAGATTTCAATTTGAACCAAGATGCCATTGCCTAATATACCAGAAGGTGAATATTCATAGCCTAGAATTCTAATACAGTTGGAAGCAAAATGGCGAGCGTAATTGTAAGTTTGAAATGCCACAACATTTGCGCCCAGAATACCCAACAAAACTTCTTTACGGTCTAATGTATAAATATAAATATAAATATATAGGCGTTATTATTACATGTTAGATACAATCTTAGATCTTACGAGGAAGGCATCTAAATATCTCGGAACTAGGAAATGGCGTATGAACAAAAAGTCCAACAGGTGCGTTTGGTAAAGCATTTCGAATCATTTGTGGTACAAGCATTAGATGATAATCATGTACCCAAACTATAAATTGTTTGTTATTACACACATTTACACATCCTTGCAACAATGTACTTACTTATATCACCTTCTTGATAGTTTGCAATAACTTCATTTGCAAATATTTGATTCACTTGAACATAATCATTCCAAAATGAAATTTCATCCACACTATCAGACCACATCAAATAATGCATTAATGGCCAGAGAACTGTAAAAGGTAATCGGTTAGTCTATAAAAAGAAAAATCCGTCGTGTAACAAGCAATAGAACACACCTTGTTTACTATAACCTTCATAATGTCCGAAAGATAATTTATCATCAATGAAAATTGGAGCCATATCGTGTTTTGATTTTAGTAAACGTTTGAGCGATTCTTTATCACTGTCCGTGATCAAGCCAGAATCAACGGGTAGCTTGTCATGATGCGACAAGATAGTACCTGTACCACCAATATAAAGGGTTCGGTAATCCTTTTTTAGAGAATCAAGAGCGGCATACATTGCCGAATGACCTCTTCTTGTTGATAGCTGCCAAATATTGGTCTGACCTAGAGCCACTACAGTCGAGCGTCTTCTTCTTTCCAAATGTGAAATTGGGGTTGTATCCAATAATTCTGGTTGTTGTTTATTTAGATTTAATCTTTCGAGAATTGATTCATCACTATCTTGGTTTTGCATGAAACAATTGTAAGGAATTTGATTGACAACATTTATGATTTTTCCTTTTAATTTGTTATCGGTTTCTTTATAGTGAAATAATTCGCTCAATTTTGACGTATCAATTGACATTTTTCATGAGAATATAGAGAATGAAAGAAAGCGAGAGAGAAAAAAGAAAAAGAGACAAGCATGTTTCTAATATACTTGATAAAATCCCATGTACTATTTATTACACCAAAATGACGGGTAGTTTTAGAGTTTTTGACAATGTGAAACCTTTATGGTTACATTCACGCAAACAACACATTTTTTACAACTTGACATCACCCTTTGAATTGTTGTATAACATCGTATATTCGTACCCCTTTTTTTTTGTATTTTAGATTTTCATTTTCTCTCCTTTTCTCTCTCTTTTTATCACTTTTTTTTTTTTTTTTTTTTTCATGAAAAATGACACCTACAGTAACAGATGATTTTGTTAATTTCAGCTCATTTTCAGTTGATCCATGTGAAACGATCCAAATTAAAAGATATAAAAGCTCAAAAACAGGATTAACAGCTGTTCATGCCGACATTGAAGGTTTTTTTTTATAGATTCTCATGATTTCATTAATTAACTAATTTCTGATTTAGGTCCACTTGTAAGTGGATTTCTAGCTTTGGCTACAAAAGGTACCCTATTTTTTTTTTTTTTTTTTTACACGCACAAAAAAAAAAAAGGAAAATTAACATGAAACATTTAACAAATCAAAATATTTTTATTCAATGTAACAGTATTAAATGATGATGGATGTCCACACACACTTGAACAGTAAGCAAAAGTCTCAAGATATATGCAATTATTCTTATCGATGTAATGTCCATAGTTTAGTATTTCTCGGCAGTGAAAAGTATCCATACAAAGTAAGATGTATTAAACCAGAGATCAAAAGTGGATACTCAAATTGGATTTGCATATAATAGGGCGCTCTTGATTCATTGGCTCCAAGAGCTTATGCTCCCGGCACAAATGCTTGGACAGATGTTGATCATACATGTTATAGTGAGTTAAATTAAATTTGATGATTATATAATAAACTAATTGAGAGAGGGGGTGTTATCATTAGCAATTACAACAGCTGGAAGCGATGGATTTTTACAACTATTACCTGTATACGTAGATCATATTTTATATCCAACATTGACAAATGAAGGATTTTATACAGAAGTTCATCATATTGATCAAGATGGACAAGACGCTGGTATTGTATAACCTTACACCAACTTGTTTGATTGAGGCTAATTATATATATATAAATTTCAATCACTATCCTCCCCTCCCCCACCTTCCTTATTAATCTAGGTGTAAGTAGTTTTTTTTTGTTTTTATATCAATCAATGCAAAATGCTAATTAATATATTTTCTAGGTCGTCTATTGTGAAATGCAAGCTCGCGAGAATTCAATGACAGATATTATGCAACGTAGATTACAACATCTCATGTATCCAAAAGAAAGTGGCTATCAAAATGAAGCCGGTGGATTGATGGAAAACTTGAGAACTTTAAAAATTGAATCTAGTAAGAATAACAAATAATTCACACACACACAATTTGATATTCATTGTTCTCTGCAAAAAAAAAAAAAAAAAAAAAAAAAAAAAAAAAAGTACGAGATTACCATCGTCAATTTTATACACCAGATAATCTAGTCATTGTTATTACGGGTAAATTAGATCAAGTTCATTTACTGTCTACATTGGAACAAATTGATAAATCAATATTGGATAAAAATCAATTCATGACAAAGAGCATAAAGCCATGGATACCAGCTCCCATCATTCCAGATCTAAAAAACAATCATATAGAAACCATTTATTTTCCAGGTCAAGAATTAGAGGATATGAGTGAAATTACAGTAACATGGTTAGGTCCTAATTGGAATGCATTTCTTGAAATTCAAGCAATTCACATGTTGAATGCTTATCTAAGTGATACACCTATTGCTCCATTGAAAAAAGTATTTGTAGAAAGAAATGATCCTTATTGTACAGAATTGGATTTTAGAATTCAAGAAAGAAGTAGAATTACAATTACTGCTAGCTTTCAAAATGTTCCCTTGGCAAAAGCAGATGATATTGTCCCAATATTAACATCTACTTTGAATGAACTTGTAAATACACTTGATATTGACATGGATAGAATGGCTGCCTTATTACGAAAAGAAAAGCTAAAGGTATAGTTTTACCGAGGTTATTTGTTTTTTTTCTCTCTCCTTAATTGTGTTGGATCTATAGTTTTTAGATGAATATGAAACTCGTGCAACATACATGGTAGCTTTACCCGCCATTACAGGTATAATATATATATATAGTTTATTATATTTTTATATTAATATTAACTCGATGTAATAAGCTTGTCTTTATGGTGATTTAGGCAGTGATGATTTTGTGAACGCTTTACAACAAGCAAAATATTTAGACGTGCTTGTTGATTTCACAAAGCAAGATTGGCTACATTTATTAAAAAGGTACTAGCCAATACCTTTGTTATATAAAGATTTAACAATTAAACTAATATTCTTGTGTAGAACTTACATCGATACAGCTCATACTGCATTAATTGGTAAGCCATCACTTGCCATGTCTAAGCAATTAATCCAAGAAGAAAATACAAGGATCGAAGCGCAACGGGCTTATTTAGGCAAAGATGGCCTTCAATTATTAGCTGCTCAATTGAATCATGCTAATCGTATCAATGAGGCACAAATACCATCGAGAATCATGGAAGGGTTTCCTATACCCGATGTTTCAAGCATTTCTTCAATTGAAGTTTTGACTGCTATGAATCCTTACTATCAATTAGATACAATATTACCAAATAATCTTGTTCAGGAACATGTCAGTAGAGATGGCCCTACAAGTGATATACCTTTTTATATACAATACGATCGTAGGTCAATTTACAATTATTCATTACTGTTTCTTTTATTCTTAAAATACTATATACAAATTAGATATTTCCTCGGCATTTGTATCTATTTCAGTTTACATGAATACTTCCAACATGCCCTCTCATCTAAGGCCTTATGGTCGAATGTACATGGACACTATTTTTGCTTCACCTATTTGCTTGGACGAAAATGATGGTTTTATAGCTCACGACGATGTAGTTCAAAAACTCGATCTAGACATTATTTCTTATGATGCATCGTTAGGATACCAAGGAGCCTTTAGAGAATACATTGTTGTTACCGTCAAGGTAGAAGCAAAAAAATACTCTGCAGGTGTAAATTGGTTACGATATCTCATGTGGAACATTCAATTTACACATGATAGGTATTTATGAAAACAAATATTGATATACACAAACCTAAAAAAACTCATGGGCTTCTTTATTTAGATTGGTAGTAGCAGTAAACAAAACATTAAATGATATTCCACAAGCAAAAAGAAGTGGGAAATTGGTTACAGATTGGACTATTCGTGCTCTCAATACAGATATCACTAAATCGACAGAAGCTTCTTGTAGTTACCTTTATCAAGACACATTTCTTCCAAAAGTATTAGAAAAGATGAGAAAAGATCCCAGTCAAGTTATCCAAGACATGAACGATTTTAGATCTATTTGTAAAAAAGAAAAGAATAATCAAATTACGTTCACATCTAACATTGATTTATAGTGTGTCGAGGCGAGAACCTGAGAGTTCATGTCATGGGCAACATCTTGAATTTAAAAAAACCAAAAAGTGTGTTCAGAACATGGAAAAGATGTCAAGTAAGTTTATCATTTATTCCATACAATCAAAATAACTAATACATACACATAGAAGAAACTAAAAGCTATCCCACCTGTCGTTCGTTCAAAAGATGCATTTGGTTTTTTTGGCCGAAGGCCAGGGCAATGTGTAAGTTCTATTATTAATTTAATATACTTGTAAATAACCCCTTTTGTATACATAGACAACGGTAGTTGTATTACCCTCTACCGAAAGTTCCTTTTCCATTCATTCCGCCAAAGGGCCTTCCAATTTTGATTCACCCGAAATACCGCCTTTACTTGTCCTCATGGAAATGCTACATGCAATGGAGGGTGTCTACACTCGTCTTGTTCGTGGTCTTGGTCTCTCTTATAAATGCTGGTTATCCAATTTAACAGAGTCAGGATTAATATCGCTTTGTATTATGCGCTCTTCCAACATTTTGGGTGCTTTTGAGCACGTCAAAAATGCAACACATCAACTTGCTGCAGGTGAGATGCATTTTGATGCATATGCTCTAGAAGGTGCAAAAAGCAGTGTTATTTTTGATATTGCTGATTGTGAGAATACGAGAGAAGTAGCTGCTGCTCAATCATTCATAAACAAAGTGTTACGACAAAGTCAACGACAAAAGTTAGACTTTTTCAAAGCTGTTCAGGTAAATGATATAAAGATTTTATTACTTATAAACATATAACTTACCGTCTGAAAACCGCATAGGATGTTACAATGCAAGATATCACAAGAATTCTCCTCAAGTACATTCTGCCTATTTTTGATCCACATACCTCAAATCATGTCATTGTTACTTCCTGCGCAAAAAGTCAGGAAATCGCCCAATCATTCTATCGTATGGGTCATCCTGCTCAAGTTATCAAAGTTGAAGATGTATATGCTAGAAACATCTTTCAACAACAAAATTTAGATTAACCTCATAAATGTTTTGCTTTCACTTTTGTCTGTTTGCTTATTTTATATATATATATATTTATATATACGCATTAAAAAGTTATTTGTTCGCTTTTTTTCGTATATAATCCGAATTTATCGATGATATAAACATATGAGCTTTACATGTATTCAGTGATAGACCTCTTTTCTATTTTTAAAATACTAATACTGTGGCCAGGTTTTAAGAATATGTCGTAATTAGGTCAAGTTCTAGAGCTCAAATCACTCTGTCTCCTTTTTATTCTTATGAGGAAAAACATCTATTTCAAGATGAAGCAATCCCTTTTTGATTAGACAATTTGGTGGCGACAAAAGAAACTTTCATTACAAGAGTCAATGTATCTCATTTCATTCTCTCCATCTTTCCCTCATCCTCTTTATATTAGTAAAGCATATTTTTGAGCTACATGAAATCTCCAAGGATTCCAGGAAAAATCACGTTAAGGCCTATCAAGGTGAATACTATTATATCAAAACAAAGTATAGCAATCATTATTCATGCAAGCTTTCCTATGGATGTAATAACTGATAACTACGATCAAAAGTCGATCCAAAAACTCGAATTTTAATCCAGTCAGCAAGCTTGACCCAACTCATTTATGGCTTTCTAAACATCTATACATATTTTGAATCAAAACAGGTTTAATCTTGTAGATGTCCAAGTAAGGTTTTTTACTAGTTATTCATTGCATCGACTCATAGAATTGCGAATACAACATCAACAAAGCAGAAGTTGAAACAATGTTCCATAATGAGCTTATGAGTATTGACCAAAAGAATATCAATATATTCCAATCAATTAATGGGCTATAAATAATGTATATTGGATCTGTAAGTTAACATATAGCATTGCCTCAACATTTTATCATTTTCATAGGAAAACTGCTTAGTATGCCAAAAAGGCAAAAGGTGATTATACGCCAAGAAAAAGGACCATATTGGCCCTCTTTTCCGTCCCATCGCAAAACTTTGGTAAAAGCATGACAAGAACGTCATGGTGGTCTATCGGATCCAATTTAGGTCTTCTCAAAATATTGATTTTTCGTGGAGACGTCCTCAAATGAATAAAAAAGAAAAATGTTGCATTCTATAAGCTAAAGAGGGGGGGGGGGTTCCAAAAATCAGGTCCCCATCTTTTTTTCCATGAATGTTTTCCTTTGTTGAGGTAGGAATACATTCTGATACAAATCAATACTGCAATAACGATGATGCTATTCATATATTTTCTGCTATTTTCTGCGCGGAGATATAGTCGTTCAAACAATTAGGGAAATATCAGAAAAACAAGCGCAACTATTGATTTCATTAAATAAATATTAGCTGCATTTACAATTAAAGTTTTTTTTTCTACATTATTTGCATATTATTTGTTAGATACAAGTAGTGTTAAATTAAAAGTTCAAAGATTTCAGTTCATAAAACGTCCCCCCTAAAAAAAAACGCATAAATCATAGATACCCTTCCAGTAAGTTATTGAAACAGAATGGTAGTTTAACAAGCATAATAGTTAGCAATAACAATTTATAGTTGGGTTTTTAGTTTTTTCTAAATAATTGATTTTTGATGGAGTAATGACAATATTAAGGCGCACCTTTATTTTTTGACCCCAGCCCCCATTCTAAAATCGTGGTTTTGAGCGATTTTCAAAACAAAATTGTAAAAACCTCTTATTGAAATTAGCATGTATTGATGCATATTTTTAAGTGCTACAAATAATAATTAATTGTTTACAGTTTATTACTATACCACCTATCGAGTAAATTCGGAAAAACCGATAATATTATTTCCAATTTTGACTTTTACAACTTAAATTTAAAAAATCGAAACTTTGAGCCTTAATATCTCAGCAGAAAATCAAGATGTACTAATAGCTTCTGATAATAAACTTGCTTGTTTTGAAGTGCTCTATAACATATCCGAGTATAAAAAAAATTCTGTGCACTTTTTTTTATTTCATTTTTTTGACATTTTTGTAGTAGGTTTTAAAATATATATTGGCTAAACTGAGCAACATTTTTTTTTTTACAATATTCATGTCATTGTCATAGAACGATAGTTGTCATTATAGTAAAAGTTTATTATTTGAATCACAAATTAAATGTCAACCTTGTGTATATACAATTGATATCCTGTATAACCATATCAAAGCGTATTCAAAGATCGAATCAAGAAGCTTGTTGATAAACAAGTCCATAAACTTTTATATTCATGAAGAACCGCATAATAACTCAACGTATTTAATTAACCTTTCTAGATAGTCATTGGTCAGCAGCAATGGTCTATTACTTATAGGTTCCCATTCTCTTTAGATTAGATTTTTAACCATATTCAGTGGACACAACAGCTCAGGCTATAATGTACAGCCCACTTGTGCACAAAGAAATCATCTTGTGCAGCACAGGTCGGCCGTAGTGGACAAGAAAATTGGAAATCTTTCTAAAAATTGTCTAAAGCCTCGGTAAATTTTGATCCTAGTTTTTCAATTCTACATGATTTGCTGTGATACCTGTAGCTTTTTTGCCTATTATTTACGTTAAACCTCATTTCAACCATATATTGAACCTGATATCCAAATGGAATTAAAATAGCATAAGTACTTTTAGAATCCGGAACCTGATGGTTTCTGGCTTCCTTTTTTAATTTAATAATAAATACCTTACGGTCCCCGTTATATAATTACTTGTAGTTTTTATTTTATTGTATTGAAAACAAGCATTACTGATATATAGCTTTCAATACTTTTGGAAAAAGTTACACTCCATATATTAAAATGGATTTTCATATATTTTTGTAGAATTTGAATTTTCAAAATCGAGGGGTCTCATTTTTCCTAATAACTAGCCTCATACTATGCACCCCTTGGGATATATATGTACCTTAGGCACAGGGCACAGCTAAATAGATATGATTTGGCCGCACTATATTATATATCTGTTTTTAGAATTATTCTATATCTTATGAAAGTCTTAAAAACACATAAAGTTTATGTTTTCTTTGAAGTAGGTCTGTCTTTTTATCCCTACTCGACTTTTTCTTATATTAAATAACATCAAGAAATTATGTACCGATGTACTTGAGACGTTCAACTTTAATTCAAAAACGTATTTCCGAAAATATTCTATCTCTAGTAGATAATATGATACTTTTAGTGTTAAATTTTCAGATTCTTAGGCATTTAAAATTTCGTTGTCAAAATTTGAAAATTTGAGCCATAGTATTCCTGCAAGCAAAAAATTAAGCTATACTAACAGTTTCTAATAATGAAACTTGTTTTGAAATGATCTGCAACATATTTAAGTACGAAAAAATTCTAATAAAGAATACTTTAATGTATACATTCCCTTGTATACATGCATAAATACATGTATATAAATCAAAAAACATGCTTTTATTTTCATGCATTTGTTGAAAATCCCATACCAGCTTTAGGATCAGATTTCGTAACTCTTCTAGAAGAATAGTAATTTAAAAAAATGTTAACGTATGTGAATCAAGTAGTATTACAAGTTTACTTAATTTACCACTCTTGGTATATATCATATTTCCCTAAAAACAATTCCAAAAAGATCCAGTTGGTAGCATGTCAGGGTTTTAACATTGACCATTGGCTTGTTCATAACCCGATACCAACATCTATCTCTTTCTTGAGCATAACTATGCTATTATTCAATTGCTGGTAGACTTATACTTTGAATAATATGATATCCAACACATTAGTAATGCAGATCAACCATATAAGCATATAAAAGAAAGGAAACATTAGCTATTTATACAATTTATATATCTTTATAACATTAAAACTGATAACGTAACTTGTGAAACGATACGAGATACGGCATGTACTTCATCTAAAGTTTTTTTTATCTTTTAGTTCTATTCCAATCAAATCATAACAAAAGTAAAATTTACTTATACGAAAAAAATCTTCAATCAAATAACCATATACGGCTCTTGTATTTGTAACAACATGACAAATATCTCTTCAGTATAAGGAAGTATGAGTAAATTCCCACGAAAAGCATAACATATAAATATTGAATGCTGATCAACTTTTTTTACATATCGCCTTCTTTCATTTTCAAAAAATTCATTCTCCCTTCTCTGATCAATTATGATTCCTGCTATTTTACGCAAAAATATCACGACCCGATGGTCAACAGCACCTCGCGTTCGATATTTGGCAAGTGTTGCATCCCCTATTAAAGAAGCTGTTACGTCTTCAGCTTTCTTTCCTGATGAACCCACAAAGCCTAATGTTGTAACAGCCATTCCAGGCCCTGCATCCAAGAAAATCATGTCAAGATTGGACAAATATCAAGATACCAGGTCTGTCTTTTTCATTGCTGGTAATTGAACTGAATCAGATATACAATAATTGCAACCTAACGCTAATTTTTTAAATGTAGATTTTGCCAAATCAAAGGGAAATTATATTGTTGATGCGGATGGTAACACATTGTTGGACGTTTTTGCTCAAATCGCTTCCATTCCTGTCGGTTATAATAATCCTGCTTTCTTGGCACTTTCTCAAGAACCTGCTTTCCAAACCGCGTTAGCCAACAGGTAGGTTATATTTAAACATTTGTATCTAAGGGAGTATATCATGGATATTTATCTATTGTTTTTATAGAGCTGCACTAGGTGTTAATCCCAACGTTGATTGGGTTGATTCTGTTGAAAAGGCATTTATGGCAGTAGCACCTAAAGGTATGACAAATGTCTTTACTGTCATGTGTGGTTCTTGTGCAAATGAGAACGCATTTAAGACTGCATTCATGTATAAAGCAGCTAAAAGACGTGGTGATCGTGATTTCAACATCGAAGAATTAAATTCATGCATGAAAAACGAAGCCCCTGGTACGCCTGACGATATGTCCATTTTGAGTTTTAATCAAGCTTTCCACGGTCGTTTATTTGGTTCTTTGACAGCTACTGCTAGTAAAGCAATTCATAAAGTAGATATTCCTGCATTCGACTGGCCAAAGGCACCTTTCCCTCAACTTAAATATCCCTTAAAAGAGCATAAAGAACACAACAAGCAAGCTGAACAAGCAGTATTGGATCAAGTTGAATTTATGATTACTACAGCAAAGAAACCAATTGCTGGTGTAGTAATTGAACCTATTCAATCAGAAGGTGGAGATAATCATGGTATGTGTGCTTCATAAAAAAAACTTATTGTTTTATTATTAACATTTCATAATCTCATAGCTTCCCCTGAATTTTTTAGAGGTTTACAAGACATCTGTCAAAAAAATGACGTTTTATTCATTGTAGATGAGGTTCAAACTGGCGTTGGTGCTACCGGTACATTCTGGGCCCACGAAGCATGGCAATTACCTACACCACCTGATATGGTTACATTTTCTAAAAAGTTTCAAGCAGCTGGATTCTTCCTTAGCCCTCGTCTTCGTCCCACACAAGCCTATCGTTTGTATAATACCTGGATGGGTGACCCCGTTCGCGCAATGCAAGCAGCTGCCATTGTACAAGAGATCAAGGATAAACAATTATTACAAAACGTACAAGATGTCGGAAGCTACTTACAAGAGAAGTTGGCTGAAATGACTAAATCTACCCCTATTGAGAACATTCGTGGTCAAGGTGCATTCATTGCATTTGATATGCCCGATGGAAAGAAGAGAGATTCTTTCTTAATGGACATGCGTCAACGTGGTGTTAATATTGGTGGATGTGGTGATCGTACTGTTCGTCTTCGTCCCATGTTGACTTTCCAACGCCATCATGCTGATATTTTATTGGACACCATGAAGGAATCTTTTGCTTGAATCAATAAATAAATAAAAAAAATTCATAAACTATTTTGTTGTTGTTTCTTTAGGAGTTTTAACTATATTTGAATGTGGAAACATCTAATTAGGTGCTGGTCTTTTTTAAGTAATTTTTTTTTTGGGAGAATAAAATAATATATAAAGAACTGAATTTCAGGAATTGTACATGGTTCTTGTCTTTCTTCTATTTTTTTAAATAAGAAAAATGTCCATTTCCTCGTCGGAATTGAGACAGAGAAAACCTGTTTCCTCGGTTACCAATAGTCGCCATGGCAACCAAGAAAGTGATTTAAAAAAGCAAAAACCCTTGATCAGAAAGGAAAACAACGGCAGTAAAGATTATTTAATTGCTCTAGCCTTGTTTATTATATCTCTACCTATTCGTTTCAAAAATATCAGTAATCCCGATCAAGTTGTGTAAGTTTATTTGTTGTTTTTAATAGCTGATTTTAATATAAATTTAGTTTTGATGAGGTTCACTTCGGTCAACATGCTTCGTTTTATATCACTCAAAAATTTTATTTCGATGTACATCCACCAGTAAGTTGTCTAGTAGAATATCAAGGAGGAGTAGAGGAATTATTTAATTGATGTGTAAATAGTTGGCAAAAATGCTGATTGCATCAATTGCTTGGATTGCGGGATATGATGGTCAATTTGATTTCAAGGAAATTGGAAGGTAAAAGATGTTATTTTGGTATTCATTCTTAATATTCTAAAATACAGCATTAGTGAATATCCATCAAGTGTCCCATATATCACAATTCGTGCTGTTGGTACTTTATTAGGTTGTTTCGTGGTACCTTTGGCTTATTTGACTATTCGCAATGCTGGGCATTCAATAATCGCTGCTACAATTACTGCCTTGGCAATCTGTTTTGGTAATACAAATCAAAAACACGTTTAATTTATTGTCAAATTAATATACAATTTAGAAAATGGATTAATTACAAACAATCGACTCATGTTATTGGATTCCTACCTTGTATTTTTCACTGCATTTAGTGTTTATACTTATACAGCATTCTATAAACAAAGGTAAAGGAGAGTATATCATCCGGTTTTGATATTGAATTGACATTTTCTGCAATATATATTTAGAGCCTTCAGTCGGGGTTGGTGGATTTCATTACTCCTTACAGGTGTCGGATTAGGTTGTGCATTTAGTAGTAAATGGGTTGGTTTATTCACTATTGCAACAATCGGTGTATCTACTTTGAAGCACTTATGGGATATTCTTGGTGACCTCAAAGTTACAAAGGTAAGAAATTTTCATGTATTTAAATAGTTTTTATTTTTATTTTTCATGCATGGAATATCTAATTATGAAAGCTTCATGTTTAGCGTCAATACTTTGTTCATTTTACTGCAAGATTTATATGTCTTTGTATCATCCCTATCGCTATTTACTTGGCTACATTCTATATTCATTTTGCAATCCTCTTAAATCCAGGTCCTGGTGATAATTACATGGAAGTCGAGACACAAAATGAATTGAAAGGATTAGATCCTGTTGATACACCTGTACCTATTGCATATGGTTCTCTCATTACCATGCGCCATCGCGAAACAACAGGTGGTTATCTTCATTCCCATTCAGCAAACTATGCTGAAGGATCTGGCCAACAACAAGTTACATTGTATCCTTACAAGGATGAAAATAATTGGTGGAGAATCTTGAAAGCAGATGTGCACGAGGAAGATGCACATGATCTGTTAGGTAGCGATAATACTACCTACTTGGAATATGTTCGTAATGGCGACATCATTCGTCTTGAGCATGTTTCAACTGCTCCTCGTAAACTTCATAGCCATGATGTACCTGCTCCTGTTACCGATACCGAATATCATTTTGAAGTCAGTAGCTATGGTTTTGATAATTATACTGGTGATTCCAATGACTTTTGGCGTGTTCAGATTGATAACAATAATGCTTATCCTGAAGCTGGTAAACATTTAGAAGCTCGTCGCAGTATTTTCCGCCTTGAGCATACTAATCAAGATTGTCATTTATATTCTACCTATGAAAGATTACCAGAATGGGGCTATGGACAACAAGAAGTATCTTGTATTCAAGAAGGATTAAAGGCTAAAGTTATGTGGATTATTGATGAAACTGAGAACCCTCTTTTACCTTATGATGTTGCTATTGAACATGAACATAGACCAGGTTTTGTATCCAAGTTACTTCGTTTGCATAATGCCATGTGGTCTTTTAATATTGGTTTGACCGAGGCACATCCTTTCCAAACTCGTCCATTTGCATGGCCCGTGCTCCGCTCTGGTATCAATTACTGGATCTCAGAAACTACCCAAATTATTTTGCTTGGTAATCCTTTGGTCTTTTGGGCTTCTACCGTCGCTGTGTTTTCATTTGCCATCATTTTCACCTTTTTCCAAATGCGTGATAAGCGTGGTTTCAAGGACCATTTTAATGGAAAGCGTACCTTTTATGAAAACTCTGCTGGCTTCTTTGCTTTTGGTTGGGCTTTACATTATATCCCATTCTATTATATGGATCGTCAATTATTCTTGCATCATTACATGCCTGCTCTTTACTTGGCTGTATTGACTTTGGGCGTTGGCATTGATTTGATCTTAAAGAAATTCCCTCATGTAGTTAAGCTTGGATTTGCAGTTATTGCAAGTGCTTGCATCATTTATACTTACTACGTCTATTCTCCTATTACTTATGGTGAACCATGGAGTGTTGCTAAATGTAAACAAGCTACTTTGTTGAGTTCATGGGATTTGAATTGCGCTCGTTATGCCCCAGGTGCTCCTCAAAGAGTAATATTAAATAAGTCTGAAGACCCTGCTGATGTTGTTGTTATTGATCAACCTTCTCAAGTTGAACAAGAGTTCAGACTCGAACCAGAGGGAGGCATCATTTATGTTGATGACGAAGGTAATCGTATCGCTCCTGAAGATGTACCTAAAGAATTCCTCATAAACAAAAATGAGGAAGAGATTGATGTCAAATACGATGATGAAGAGTATGACGATGATGAATTTGATGATGAAGACGATGATGATGAAGAAGAAGAAGAAAAAGATGAACCTACAGATGCTCCAATCTTTGCAGATCCTGAACCTGAGTTTGTTGATGGAAAGGAAGTTTATGGCGATGACGAAGATGAAGATGAATACCCAAAGACTATTTACGGACTTGATCCTGAGGCTGAGGATGACGAAGAACCAGATCCCTTTCCATTGAAGATCAGAGATATTCCAAACACAATTCATGTTTAAAAAAATCAACATACCTTTATTTTTCCATTTCTTTCTATGTTGTGTATATTACTATTGCTTATAATTCATAGATGCTTTAAAAAACCACATCAAAAACATTCATAAATCATAATTTACAAATAAAAATTAGAATTCAATAAAAAATGTGTTCATGTCAAATTTAGTTTTTAAATGTATGTAAAAGATGAAATGCCTTCAATGGGTAATCTTTAAACAATAAATCTGTACATTTATATGAAATACTATAGATAAGATATATCTTTTGAAGAAAATTACAATAATCATCAAAAATTAAATTTTTTTGAAAATGAAAAAAGTATTCAGAAATATAACGCTGTCTACTATTTGGTTTATTGTTAACTGGAGCCATCTAACAACGCGACTCATTCAAGAAACAAAGGCTTATGATTTTCTGGTATTTATTTGCTTACAGTTATTGATATCAATGCTTAAAATTCGACATTTTTCTTTTTTTGAAAAATAGATGTAGAATACATTGCACTACATTTTTGATTATACATAAAGATATTTACTTATTAATTTTGATAGTGTCATTATCATATATGCCAGCTTTGGCTGGTTTAGCGTTATTTCTAATTTTAAAATGGTCTGCTGAGCCATAAAACCTAGGGATGTTGTCGAGTCCAGCTTATACTAGTAAATTTGGCTGGCAAAACCCAGCTCGACACCAATGCTAATAAAATCTACTAGGAAAAATCGGGAGCTTGACTCCTACGATTTAGCCAGCAAATTTATGGGATGCTAAAATCATATCTCTGGATACTTTCACAGCTGTAGTATATATTTTGAAATTTTCAGCCCATTTTTTGGATCAATACCCATAGATTACAAGCATTTTTTCAGTTGCTTTATTTTTTTTAAGTGGAGGAAGAGGTGGTTTCACTCAAAAACATGTGTTCTACTCCTTCAAGAGCAGCTGTTAGCTAATAAAATTAAGATACGTTGTTTATATCTCTACTGTGCATTAAGTGCAGCTTCAAAATTCAATTTTGAACCATTATTTGATTTTATAAAAATTTTCAAAGAATATCTGAAACAACCCATACAAAATAGCTTGAACAAGTACGCGTTTTAGTTTCCCCATTTCCACAGAAACTCAGAGATGCCGAAACTTTGCAATTCTGTGGATCAATACCAGAAGTACCTATCATTGCACTAGCCAACAGTGGTTTATCAGAATATGTTTATGTTAAATAAAAACTAAAAAATTTAATCAAGTAAAGAGATTTCGTTTATTGGAATGAAATTAATAGGGTTTATATACTATTTGATTTGGGGAATTAATGATGTGATAAGGCAGTTTAGATGTTATTTAATAGTAATGTGTCATGTTGGTATATTATGTTGGAATATCGCACTGGCGTATCATGCTTTTGTACCATGCTTCTATATCATGTTTTTAGGAGCATGGTATAGTTAATATTCAATTAAGTAACTTCCGGTTCCGAATCTGTTATTGTTTACTTTCTTGGATTTGACATGATCCGGTTTAAGAATGATACATCAAACAGTGCAGTAAATAACGAAGTTGTTTACTAAATAAAAAAAAATATAAAAGTAAAAGCAGTAGAAATACAATTATAATCAGCTAAAGTTTCTATTACAAAAGATTTCTGAAGATTTAAAATAATTGAAAAAGTATGAGGGTATTTATAGTGATTTGGAGAACTTGGATACCATCAGACTTGAATGGATGTATATTTAGTAATCTTCCAATTTTGAGTACATTGTTATTGATTTAATATTTTAAGGGGTAAATCATGTAGAGCATTGATCATAAGGGTTTGATGTCAAGTGTGACAATATCGACCTTTTGGAAAATGGTTGTTTTGTTTATTATTGTTATATTTATTTTATGCAACTTTGATTTTAAGGGATAGTTTTTATATGATTGAATCTTATTTATATTGATAGTGCAACTTCAATATAGATGAGCAGTTGACTAAATTGGTATCTTTGTTTATTATTATTATTGATTTAAATAGAATTCTAATTTGATATATATGTCATTTGTGTAATTGATTGCATCGTGATCAAGGGTGCTATCATCTACACGACATGTATGGTTCAAAAAGGTATTTCATATTTTTAGTATGCGTTTGTTATTGTGTTCAATTGAAGCGTTTGTTTATTATTGTTGTTCACATTTCAAGAGGCATCATATTTTATGAGCGACACTTGGAATTTAGGTTATTTTAGTATTATCAAGCGTTTTTAGTATGTAATTCCACCGCAAACAGGATTGCTATCTCATTTTGATCCATAATATTCGGTGAGAGCTGGCACGCTTACTGACCTTCACTACGGCCGACTTGTGCTGCACAAGATGATTTCGTTGTGCCCAGGTGGGCTGCACACCACTATAGCCTGAGCTTCTGTGCCCACTGAATATGGTTAGAAGATAACAATATGCACCTGGGCACAACAAAAGAAACTGCACACGAGCACAACGCTAACCCTATATTTGCAGAATTATAATATATTCTGTCCGTATGCATAACATTAATCCCATGTGTGCATAATAATAATATCTGACAATGCGCATAATGAGCTGATTGTATGGGCACAACAAATTGGTTTGTACATGAGCATCGTGCCGTTCTCAAAATTCCATAATTGCATTTTTTCACTGGAATGGGTTTTTAAATTACATTTGTTTTTATTAATATAGATTATAGACAATACAATTCAATACGTTGTTGATGTAGAGCAATACATGCAAAAACAATATATTTACGATTATCATCATTTGTAAATATGTTTATAGCTATAACGTTTACAGCAACAATGGTTTTTGCTCGAGCATAAACTTAAATAATACTTACTGCTTAAATTTACAGTATATGCAAGCCAAATCTAAGATTATAGATGTTACTTTATTATCACTCATAAAATTTAAACAAAGTAACCTTCTTTAAACTTACTATTTTAGTTTCTGATTGTCATCTGTGAAAAAGATTTGTTTTCAAGTATACAGTAGCTACGATCAAAACTATGGTTATTAGACAAAATATTAGATTATTCTTTTTTTTTTGTTTCTATATCATTTGAAATGTTATCACTTTTCTGGAACATTTCGTGGGTTTGTAATAACTAGTTCTACCTTTTCATTGATTAGATATAAATATCATTGCCTTCGATTTGGTCTGGTAATCAAGAAATACGTCGAACAATACAGTAGTAAATAATGGTATTTGATCTTAAAATGTGGTTAAATAAAAATATCAGTCTCTAATATAACAACTGCTACCTACATTAAAAATATTAGTTCCTTATGTTAGAATGCGTATTCAGATACAAGAAAAAAAATAACGGCTTGATAGTCTGATATGCCTTATCAATGGTAAATTTTTCATTGGAATATGAAAACAAAAAGAGAGAAACAACACACGTAGAAAAGGATTTTCAACGCTTTACATTATTTAGAGCATTTAAAACCCTGCTAAATTGCACATTTCAGCCAATGTAAAAGCGGAATTACAGCGCCTGAACTATAAACTAATAAGCAAAATAGGCAATATCTGTTACTATAATAGAAACATAAAATTTTCTGTAAGAAAAACCGTCTGTCATATCATACATTTATTAAAAAATTGCAAAAACGAGCCCGTAGAACAACGCCGTAATTGAGCATAGCAAGATTAAACGGCTAAGTCTCTTAGACTATGGTATATCTAAGTTTTAAATAAAAAGGCTTTTTTTTTTTTTTACTTTTCTTATATTTGACCTTGTATGGTCTGAAAATTCAGTTTTTATAGCGGACATTTTCGGGGCTCATTTTATCCTTACCAACACTCATGATTTTGAACAAAAAACAGAAAAATCGAATTTCGATACCAAAATCAACGTTTAAATATACTACATTGTGAGAGAAAATTGTAGGTATAGCTAATACACATTTTATGAAAGCTTAATATTAAATGTTAAATAATGAAATTTTGTACTTTTGTCCCAAAAACGGTTTTTTGATTAAAGGATTTTCATGTAATATTTTACAATAAAAAGGTTTGTTATTTTTTATTGAGCAAATAGAGCGCTAAATTTTTATATGTACAGTGACCCCCAAAACTGTCCCAATGTTTCCTAGTTTTGAGTTTAGTATGATTTTCAGGTACAACAAATATATTTAAAGTACGACATATTTTATATATTTCGGAAGATCAATTAATTTCCTTTTATATTAAATTAAAAAAATCTCGAATTTCATTGGTCCGCTATATTTATACCCTGTCTGGGACAGCATATGCATTGGGACAGTTTTGGGAGCTTACGCGGGAAAAAATATAATCCTATTTAATAGTCCGTCCAAAGGCCGTTTCTTTCCAAATATACTTTCACACAATTGGGCATGCTATCAAAAACTTTTTGGCACTCCTCCTGTTTAATGGTGTTGTACCAAACCTCAGTTACACGCTCCGAAAGATCAAGGATTCATTTGGGCGCTGTTTTTTACTCATTAAGCCTCCTCTTTAATAAGATCCACATATTTTCGATCGGATTCAAGTCAGGAGATAGCGGAGACCAATTTATTACTTCATAGTCTTGATCCAATAGATATTCCTTGACTAAATTTGATGTATGCTTTGGAGCATTGTCATGCTGGAAAATAATCTGATCACGACGAAGGCCTAATTTATCCAAAGTAAAATTGAAAGTCCGCTCCAAATCGTCTTCAGAGATTTGTTTATACAAATGTCGATCCACAGTACCCTCAATTCTGCATATCTATCGAACTCCGGCATACGTAATGGCCCTCCAAAATATGACACTCCCACCGCCATCTATAACGGTCATCTTCACATAATTAGATTTCAAGCTCTCACCGTCTCAAATCCAAAGCCAGCTTCTTCCATTTAAGTTAAATCTATTAATGTTGGTCTCATCTGATCAAATCACCCTTTTCCGTTCGTCGGAAGTCCAATCCTTGCGAAGATGACACCATTCTAAACGCCTTTTAATATTAGCCGGAGACAGCATAGGTTTTTTAGGCTTGATAATTGCTCCTATGCTCCCCCTACGGAGCGATTTCGGACAGTTTCCGGGCTTTTATTAACTCCGAAATTACTCTCAAGTATTTTAAAATGTTACTTGAATTTTTGACTGCTTTTTTTGTTGCTTGGCGAACACAAAACCTTTCATCAGATTCAAACAGAAATTTAAGTCGACCCCTTTTAGACACACCCAAACTTGTGCAACACCGTTTTTTAATTTTTTCCACAACAGGCTTACCTACATGCAGTATTTCCGCAACTTGGCGCACTGATTTACCGGTGTTTAAAAGACTAATGGCATCATTTTCCTTATTCTCCTGAAGTTTTTTCATATTAATTTTCAATAGGCCAAAGCACCAGAATCTGTATATGAAATATGCATCTTTTTTATTTTCTTTACCTAATTAGGTGTTTATTTACTGATTTCCAAGCGTTCAAGATACTAGTGCAAATTATGGTTCTACAATCATCGATTATCTAAAAATCAAAAATGGCTCTCAAAACTGTCCCAATGCATATACTGTCCCAAATTGGGTATAAATTCAATTGACCAATAAAATTCGAGATTTTTTTAATTTAATATAAAAGGAAATTAATTGATCTTCCGAAATATATAAAATATGTCGTACTTTAAATATATTTGTTGTACCTGAAAATCATACTAAACTTAAAACTAAGAAACATTGGGACAGTTTTGGGGGTCACTGTATATATTTTTCATTTTTATAATTGGTATTATAATTAACTCTAGATTTGCAAAATCAGAAAAAAAAAATTAAAAAATGTCAAAATTGATGATCTGGACAAGAATGAATTTTGAAATTAATATTCCGCTTATAAGCCTTGTAAGTCTTAAAAACAAGAGATTTTATAATATTTGAGAACTTTTTCAAGAATTAATGATGCTGTACCCACTTGTATCAAGCCTATTGCTGTAAATATTTATATAATATGTTAATATTATATGGTAGTTTATTTGATGATAATATAGTTTTACTTTAATAGTTAATACGGTAGAGGTGATTTGCATTGAGTTTTAGTCTTACCTCTCCAATATCATAAACATAAACATAAACATAAACATAAACATGATGGCCATCACTGGAACCTATTGCCACTTTTTTACCCTCTTTGTCCAAAGCCAATTTATTCAATGTCTTACCAGAACAAACTTACTTTTGACCTATAAAAATTGATTTATTAGTAAAATTAATTATTGATAACAAGCTAATAAGTAATGATTATGGTGTACCTTTGATAGTTGGTTGTGATATACAAGACAACATCTTATTTCCCTCTTCTTCTTAGCTGTTGTCCACTAAATAGAAATGAATGCTTTTTAGAAACTAAATAAACTAAAATGAGTTTATTCATTCATTCAAATCAAGTCAATACTATACATACTTTTATAATCATCAATTTTTCTGCAGGTAGATATTGACTTTTGATCAGAAAAGCATTGATTATAATAACGTAGATAATGGAACAAAATGATTGAGACCTGGACGCTTTTTTTGTTTGAGAAAGATATTATAAAGTGCCCTAACATTAACAGTTAATAATTTATTCCTAAATAAACAATAGGAAAGGCATGTATTTGTACCTGCTACTTAATTTCAGTTTATAAAAAAATATTAGTCTTTTTGTTGTACAGTATGTTGCATTCCACCTAGTATCATACGTTGTCATCTTCTAACAGTATCAATACATCTTACAATCTATTGACTATGCCGTGTATTGAAGTGCAAGTCTTGATATCGGATATAAGAAATTCCTAGCGTACCAAGTTTAATCCAGTAGTTACTAAGAACGCTTGGACCTCAATTATGACACCATATTATTTCATCCTAGCGGTTAATCAATCAAGTAGCCTTCAAATCAACATGCTAGCACATTTAGCGCAGTATTGAAACAAGACAACTCACAAGCTCTGCAAGAACGGTTAAATTATGATTGATCCATTTCAATCCATAGATTACTATCAAACAGATCTAATGGTTTAATAGTGCCTTAAATTACATCTCAGGATCTCAATGTTAAATCAATATAATATGCTATACTTTTATACCTAAATAAATTATATCTTGTTTTTATTATACAGTTGAAGAACTGATTCATTACTCATTCTCTTTTAATTGTATTCTTTTTTAAGTATTATTATTTATGAAACCTGAAAATATACGGCATTGTAGTTTTGAACGTAAATACAAGATCTGAGGAAAGAGTAAGGAAGAAAAAAGATTTTGTATGTTACAAACAGGAATTTACAAAGACATAAATACTTTTAGTGTTACCAAACAGGTTGTTGTCGTTGTTCCCATTTGGTATCCGAAAGAAGAACATGGGCAGAACTCTTTCAAAAAATCCCAAATTTTAAATTGATATATCTCGTCAATAAGGCAATTCTGTTGAAACAGAGCAACTCACATCTGCTTTAAATCATTCAAATTATCTTTGTTATTAATTATATTATGATTGATATACTTTAGTAAATTGACTAAAAAACTTCGATCTCATCTGGGCTGCCTGATTTGCACAAAAAAATTTATTCTGCCCATCTGTGCAGATCATTATGCCCATGGGAAGCATAGTTTGGCAGTAGTGTTTATTAGGTGCAATTAGCAGGTAACCAACTTGCTCAAACTTACCGAATGCACAATGATGATGCATGAAAGCTGATATCATCTAAAATGTTTGTAACACCTATTCATACCTATATCCATGAAGAATGGTAGCTTACTTGGATCAGTATTTATGAAGATCGTATTTAAATTGTTTTCAAGAAAAGTACGCAGTAAGCTATAGGTGTGTTTAGGATATAGACTAGACTGGGTACATTTATTACTTTATTACTAATAGAAGTGCGCAAAGAATTATTTAGATATAATTCTTAGAGTGACGAGTCATGAGGTAATAAAGATGTATTGCACTTTTATTTCATTTAGTTATGTTACATTTCGTCTATGATGAAATGGTGTAGCCTGAAATCCTAAATGAGCCAATCATGAATTCGTTCCTTAAAATGGAATTCAGCTATTCTATTTGTATAAACATTCACCGTCTAAAGTTATTAATCAAGCATGAATATTCTATATACTTAACTTAGTCGTATTCTACTAAACTTGCTTTGGTCAATCTATTATATCATCATGTTGTAGTCAACGATTTCCTCAAGATTATGAAATTATTTATGCACTCTGTATTGTACGCTCTATATCCTCGCTTTCAAAACATATGAATAGTGAATACACTGAATCCTGATGTCTTTGGCGAGATGGCTCATTATCTTTTTACCTACAATACACTATGAAACGAAAAGAACTGAAATTCCACTGAATTTTCACTGAAACTTTATACCTGAATACTACCACATTCAGTAATTTTTTAACTGAATTTCTCTGAAATATTTAAGAATTTTCAGGGTAATTACTCACTAAAACTCAGAAAATTAAGAAACAAAATAAAGAGATTTTTAAAGATATTCAGGAAAAAAATCAAGATTTTAAGGGAAATATACTGCTATTATTCAATAAATTCAGTCAATTAAGAGAAGAAATTTAAGTGATTTTTCAAATAATTCCGATTATAATTCAGGTTTTTCAGAGAATTAAAAATATTAAAAGAAAACCCTCCATTATTATTTTATATAATATATATATATATATATACTCAATAAATATATCTAGTTTTAACTTTATTTTTTACTTATTCATTCTGTATATTAAACAGGGTGAATTTTAGCTATGGTTTCATCAACACACAGTAGGCTGTGGAAGTCGCCCTTTGTAATTATCGTGTCAAGGATGTGCACCTACTCCCATGTAAAGTTGGAGGTTATTAGGATAAAAATTCGCCGAGATAGAATTTTTGTTTTCGGTCTTTTACGGTTGTAAAAGAAAAGCTTCAGATAGTTTTCAAATGATTTTCTAATGATTTCGTCCAATATTGAGTCAAATTACGTAAAATCTTCAACGAAGATGTACCTTCCCTTTATGGGCCACTAATATATGTCCGAAAATAGAAGAGTTAATACCAGAATATAAGTGCATTGGGCTAATATTAACCAAATTTAGCCTAAAGTTTATCGGTTTTCGAGGATACTAAACAGCCAATTTTGAAGCCACTTACATTTCTGACTCATATTGAAATGTAATTCTTATAAATAGTCCTTTAAACCAAGACTTAGAAGCTCTTGGTTCTTTCTTTTACGATTAGTTTTTCTAGTAATAACGCCTACGTTATCCATCATGATAGATGTTACTAGTCTTTATTATTATTCTTTCTATAAATAAGATTGTATGTATCCATAAACTCTCAAAGTTGATTGTAAAAAAATAAGCACCTAAATTCAGTTGTTATTCTCTTGTATTTACAAGATAGATTCAACTGAAAACTACTCTAATTTTTTTGTTTCAATTAAAAATGTTAAGTTATCGTCAAGGTAGTCAAAATAATAGTTTATATTACAGCTTAGGGTCAATCACAATAGCTGGGTTCCAAAATTGATTTGAAAAAATGACGGAAAAATGATTCAAAAAACAAAGTTGTTTAATAACTCATGAGCTGCAAAGCAAGTAGACCTAGCGTGTTAAATATTTTTTGTACATTTTTGGACTCTGCATTCATATAAACAACATTTGGACTAACTTTTTATATTAAGTTTTGCGTAAAATGCAATTGAAAATTTGAAGGTTTTTTGAAGATACACATCACTTTTTATAAGCATGCTTCAAATATAAGTAGTCAAGATAATGAAAAGCAAAATTATCTATTGATATAGCTATTTCTGAGCCTTCTAGCTACATTTTGTGTAGAGAAAACGAGATTTTCATCACTTTTTTTCAAATTCAGAATATGTGATGAGGGTATACACGTCTTTTTTTGAAGCGAATCCGAGGATATTTTTTTTTACATATTTTTAAAGATATCTCTTCGAAAAACCAATATTTTGAGAAGAGCTAAACTGATTCCGAGAACGCTCAATGAGGCCAATGACATAAATGTCAAAAAAGTGCTGCTTAATTTAAACAACATTTTGAAATCTACTGCAAAAATATCAAAAAAATGGAATAAAAAAAAGTGCTCAGAATTTTTTTATACTCAAATATGGTATACTGTAGAGTACTTCAAAACAAGTAAATTTTATTATTAAAAAGTTTTGGTATATCTTAATTTTTTGGAGAGATATTAAAGCTCAAAGTTTCAAATTTTTAAGTTAATAAGCTAGGATTGGGCTTCGATTCAAGTCGTAAAATGATCCATTTTTTGTAACTCAGATAAAAGCGGAGTGGGAGTAAGTATCGGTTCGCCACCTTAAGGAGATTGTTAATAGCAGCCTTGTCAAGTTAGTATGAAACTATGAATTGATAAAAGCATATTTGACAATTTCACAACTTGAAGGATTTTTTCAATCCTGCTTTCGAGTTTAGTTGACAAAAAAAAAGAACTCTAATACCCCATCCGAGTTTGCATAAAAAACGGCTCGTTAAAGCAGTCTAACTCGGTTAACCGTAATACGATGCGTTGTTTGTGAAATCTTAATTTAAGCTGTAAAAGCCAAAATTGGAGAAAATAATTATTGGTTTTTTTGAATTTACTCAACAGATGGTATAATAATGAACTGTGGAGAATTAACTGTTTATTTGTAGCCTTTAAAAATCTGCATCGATTTATGATAATTTCAATAAAAAGTCTTTACGATTTTGTTTTGAAAATCGCTCAAAACTGCGATTTTAGGATGGGAGTTGGGGTCAAAAAACAAAGCTACACCTTAATATTGTCATTATTCTTCCATCAGAAATCAATATTTTCGAAAAAAAATAAACAGACCTATAGATATTGTTGTTAGCCATTATCCTTATTAAACGATTATTCTGCCTAAATAATTTACTGGAGAGGTATTAATGTTTATACTTTTTTCGGTGCGTTTTATGAACTGAAGTCCTTGAAATTTTATTTTCGCTCTATTTTCATCTACAAAAAGATATGCCAATCACATAGATAAACAACTTTAATTATAACAGGCAATATTTATTTAATGAAATCAATAGTTACCCTTGTTTTTCTGATATTTCTTTAATTGTTTGAGTGGCTATATCTCCGCACAGAAAATAGCTAAAAATATATGAATAGTACCATCCTTATTAAAGAACTAATATGCATCAGGATTTATTTTTATTTTAACATAGGAAAACATTCATGGGAAAAAAGTTGAAGATCTGGTTTTTTGGAAAAAAAATCCATTTTAAATTATGGAGTGTAACGTTTTCTTTTTTACACAATTTTGAGGAAATCTATGAAAAATCAATATTTTAAAAAGAACTAAATTGGGTTCGATAGAACTCAATGAGTTCTATAATATGCCTGCAAAAAAAATGCTACTCAAAATAACAAATATTTTGAAATATAGTGCAAAAAACCAAAAAAAAGGTGCTCAGAATTTTTTCATATTAAAATATGTTATAAACACTTCAAAACAACAAAGTTTCATTATTAAGATTATTAGTATAGCTTAATTTTTGCCGAGATATTAAAGCTCAATCTTTCAATTTTTTAACAGTAAAGTAACAGTGAAATCTGAAACATTAGCACTAAAAAAAAACTTTATTCCATCTGATAGCAGGTAGTTATCCCAGAAAATGCAGCTTTGCATTAAGCTCGAACACCTCAGGTACATGTACAGATTATTTGATTTTGTTTTATAGTATGTATCAAAAAAAAAAAAAAAGTTGGCAAGTGATCATCAGTAGTCAGATCTACATAAAATTAAGCTTTAAGTGAGAGTATAATCTCTACCAATAGGGTGAGTAAAAATCCCTGCTTCATCAATCGCTATGGGGCTACCTCAAAAGGTGGAGGAAGAAGAGTTTTCAAAATCAAAAGCATCTTACAGCTTATGGATCCTAGTTTAGACAATAGTATCAAACTAAACACATGTTCCGGTAAATATGTGAAAGCCTATATGTTTATATACATATAAATCTGAGGAGGAAAAAGGTGAACCCATTAAAAAAGACCTTACGATTCAATCATAAAAATTCAAAATCTAAAATAAAGTAATTTATATTTTTATTGATTGGACTAACGAAAAATCAAATCATATCTATATACATTTTGTTTTACATTATATATGTAATCTTGCCGATGCTTAAGCTCTACGCTTCAACATACAATAGTCTCCCCATTCCAAGCCGGGAGAGCCAGGGATCCAGAAAGCTCTTGATAAACGGTTAGAGTTATCGGCATCCAAGAAAGGGAAACAATCCATAACTTCCCAATGTTCAGTATCCTTGATGTAACGAGGTTCACGAGGAGAAGAGGGACGAAGAGGGAAATCAACATCGACTAAATAATCACATTCTTCTGGCTTGACATAAACATTAGGATTCTCCTTATTCAAATCATTAAATCCTTCAGGTGCTTGACGAGCACCAAACCAACCATAGACACGACGTCTATAAAATTGCTCCTGTCCATCTACCTCATAAGAACCAACACCCAAATCCTCCTCAAATTCTTGAGGCAATTGTCCTTCAAAGTTTGTCTTGAGGAATTGAAGACGTGTATCACTTGGCAAGAAGAATTGAGAAGGGAAACGGTACCATTCTTTACCAACACAGACATTTTTCAACTTGAGATCGACATTATTAGGGAAATCTTCTTCGATGTAGTTACGGTTTACGAGTTGATCAGGTGCTTGCTCCTTCCAGAGAGAAGTGTATACTTGGAAAGGTGCACGGTAGCGAGTAAGAAGAGCAGTAATACGGGAAATAGATAAAACAGCATAAACAAACAAAATGACTAAAGAAGTATAACGCAAGACAATAACACGGGTATTGACACCAGCGCCCAACAAACCGGCAAAACGACTAGCCCAGGTACGAATCAAGAAAATAGAGATGGCGGCATTTAATGCGACCAAAGGATAAGCGACATACATAAAACGTTCTTCCTTGTGTGCTTGCAAAGAGAATACAGTGAACCAGAGGTAGAAAGGAATCAATTTTAAGCCCAATTGAACATAAGGCCAAACATGATCCATTCTAGTAGCACCGGGAACACGATTACGATCGATAAATGCTGTGATAAGCTAATTTAACAAATAAAAAGTCAATACACACTACTTGAATCATACTGCAGTCAAATATAACTTACAACGCAAACAGCAGAACCCAAAGCCAAAATGAAAACAATGTTGAAATTCAAGATACCGTTTACAATGTAGTAATACCAAGGTTCAACACCATATAACTCAGGTCCGCGACCCTCAGCATTTGATAAAACATTGTATTTGATGATGTTCCAGGCAACAATGGTATATTTGCGATAGAACATTTGATCCATTAACATGATAATGAATGCTAAAAGGGATCCACAAACAGCAGTAGCTTCAATCAAACGAATAACACGTCTTAAACGCCAGTTCTTTCCAGCGACAGAACGAACAACTGTACCATCTTCCTTGGTCATGGTATCGCGGCCAAAGATGAGAACCTCTTCAAGGGCAAAAGGAACACCAATGAGAGCAGCAAAAGGCCAACCTCCCAAAGCACCCAACCCAATCCAAAATACAACCTTATAAGTACGAGTCAACTCAATGTCAGATACAGGTTTCAAGGCATAAGAAAATGCCATGAATACACAGTACATGGCAAAAGTAGAGGGTAAATAAGCTAATTTTGATCATTTTTTTTTTTTTTTTGAAATGAATACCCATGTTTTTGATCCCATTAAATAAATAAACTTACCAGTTGAGGCATTAAACATGCCAGCTCCGAAAAACAAGATGGCATATACATAACGACCAACATGAGGATTGATTTCTTCAGTTACTGTACGATAAAATCTAGCTTCAACAAAGGAGCATACGGCGGCAAGGAAGAGACGAATAAGATAAAATGTTTGAAGCTAAAAGACCGCAATAAAATGAGTCAATGCCATGTTCTTTTTGCTATATATACGCGATTAAACGGACTTACCTTGGTAGAAGTTAATAATTTTGTGGCAAAGCCTACAACAGCATTGACAAAGATGAAGGCCCAACTTCTAATTTTATAGTCAGTGGAGTATTCCCAAGTTTCACGGCCATAACCTTGTAATAAATAATGAGTAGGTTCCCAGTAATTGTAAACTTCATCACAATCATCGAGAATACGATATAATGCTGAGAAACAACGCATAATAAACAAGATTCTAAAAGCAGATAACAGACTCAAAGAGATTGTGCCTTGTTCACTTAATAAAGCTTGAGCAGCTCTAATGTCAAACACACACACATGTAAATATCACATATTGACCCTCTTTTTTTAATTGAACTTACTTGACAGAGTTGAGATCCGAAGCATTAGAAGGATCTGGAGCAGCGCTAGCAGCAGGCGATTGCTTTTTGCTTTTCTTATTATTTGCTGTACGTGAACGTAATTCAGAAGAAGACGCCATGATTTCTTAATAAGATAGAAAAAGTGAAAAAGAAAAGAAAGCCTTGAAATTAGAAGTAAACCACGTTCTAACCAATCTCTTTATTTGTTTCGCCTTCTTAATCCCTTTTGCTTTTCTTCGCCAAAAAATATTACCGCTCTTTTTATTCGCATTTTCCCGAGAACTGAAACTCCTTGTATAAAAAATAACATTATCGGGACCTCACGTGGATACATTTAACATTAATAGGTGAGACACACTTTGAGGGATTTCCCGTGGTGTAAAAGGGACAAACATTTTCCACGTTTTTTTTACCCCTTTAATGATTGTACACCAGATCAGTGACAAATAGCGCATCATTAAGCTTTTAATACACTTGTATATATGGTTTTCTTTTGAGCTATGCGATAAGAGTCTTTGCAAAAGCAAGCGAATTTCAATTACTTGTTTCATTTATAAGATCAAGGATAGAATGGGAAACTACTAGACATTTTGTTGATAGCTTTGTAATCGATATCATCTCTTTTAATCAAAGAATTTTCACAAATGATAGAAATCAAAAAATGACATGTTGATAAAATAAAAAGAACAGGATACGAAAAAAAAAAAAAAAACGCTTATAATTTTTGTATAAAAGAAAGTTTTGCGTAAAATCCTTAGATATGATACCCGCATAAATGATACATTACTTTAACATTTACATGAGCTAGATCAAAACAAAAAGTTTGAGCGTACATCTCACCTCTTATTAAAGTTGAATTAATGCTTTGCATTGCTATAGCTTACTAATTAAAAGTCGGGAAAACTCTAAAATATCAATTAAAACAAAATGACAATATTTTCTGGGTTTTTTTGCGATGATTTTTCAAAAGTAACACTCATTACATTTGATGTAGACCAACATTAATGTTGAACTCGAACAGGAACATTCGATGATCTAGTAGTAACATTCCATTCTGTGTTCCGAAATCATGTAAATCATACCAATCACTAGATTGTGCAGTATATCAACTTAAACTCCAGTTTTTCCGTATACATTTGGGAAAGGATGAAATAACATTAAGGATTTTCAAAGCTCAAAATTGGCATATCTTACTGAACCATATATTAATAAAGTAGTTCAAAGTTATTAGGCTTTAATTTCGAATTATTTGCTTGCGTAGATTCGATATAGAATTTCAGTTTTTTTCTTTTAGCAAAAGAATTGGTTCTGATATTATAAGCGTTATAAACCAATTCCCGAGAAGAAACTGTCGATCTTGAGGATCCTCTGAAAGTATTTAGCTTGAAAACTATTGAAAATTTCTACCTCAATTCCATTCTTGATTAGCACTTTGCAAATTTTGAGTACTTGGTAAGAATTTAAATCATGACCAACGTTGGTTTGAGCATTTCACAACCTCTTATTCTTGCCAATAAGTTTTTGGAAGAAGATATAGAGAAATTTCTAAAAAGAATGGTAAAATTTGAAGATGTCGACATTTACTTCCACGAAAATCCATTAAAGTCTTTTTTACTTGCTAATGTACAAATTGATTCTAAATCATTGAAATATAAGTGATACAGCACCCCCAAAAACCCATCCAGAAACAACGTTCACAAATTAATGAATGCCAACTTGTAAAGTCCTTATCAATAGTTCAAGTCTTCTTGGCTCTGGGTGCTTTATATAGTATTTATTTGAAAAATATATATAAAAAAGCTGATATGTATAATAAATTTATTAAAGAAAATAATACCATTCACTATGCACATTAAGGAAAATAAGAAAATTTTCACTGCTTATTTTTTTTTTTTGAATTTCGTCTTAATATGGCACAATTAAAAGAGTTAAGAAATTTTTTCTTCGTAATGATTATTTTGATCTTTGTTTGCATAGGCTTCGACAATCAAATAACTCCATAACTTCGTCATCATTTAACAGCTGGTCTCTTTCCAACATCTTGAAGTTATTTTCATAAAAAAAGTGATCAATGATTGTTTTTTTTTATACTCTTGTTGTTCCTAAATTATTGGATTTGTTGGCCATTGCTATTTCAATTTTGTTTTATTTTTTTGCTACCTGGCAAACTCCTTTAAATCAGCAACGTTGGTTGAGAGCTCAGCGAAGTCCAAAGAAACAAGACATATATTATCGTTGTTTGCAACATAGTTCAGCATGTCTATTGAAATAACTAAGTTAGTTTAAAACGAAATTACATAATGGCTGTTATTAGTTTACCTTTTGTGTTGCCATGAACGTTTTTTAGCTGGCTAAACACTTCATACTGATCTGACAAATCTCATTCAGAGAAAGGAGAACTTGCATTACTGCATGGGGACTCAAACATCTTATCAACAAGCGAGCGCCGGTAGTGGTTGTCGACCATGTGCTGCAACAAATTTATGAAGTTGTCTTGTTTGGCCAAATCAGACTTACGACAATAATCAACGATACTCAGACCATCTTCTTTTAAACTACTGATTTATGCTTTGTGCTGTGGTAAAATATTTTGAATATTGCTTGCTACGCTATCTAAGATAAATGTTAGCAGAAATCTCTTACTTGCACGTCATTTTATTATTACCATGATACCTCTCACCTAGTATATTCAAACGATGAAATATTATCTTTTGATACTGCCCTTTCAAAACTTTACGTTCACTTCAACCTCTTCTTCTTTCTCCCTTCGTTCTTTACAGATCAGATCTTACAGTCCAATGGTCTCCCAATATCGTCTTCAGGGACGGATTCTAAAACATTTCGTCAAGCTTGTTCATCTTTATCCATCGCTCCTCCTCATTTAGCTTCAATTGAATCCTCTGTCTGGAAATTCTTTTGGTCTTTCTCATTGACCATGATGTAACGGAATGTATAGTTTTTATATATATACGTTAGATTCACTTAAGTGGAATATCAAGATCAGATAAATAACCATAAAGATACAAGAAAGTAGCGCTCCGATTATTGAAATTAGAAATCAACAAAATGCATTTTACTTTAGCATAAAGTACATTGTTAAGAATCGAATCAACAAGTTTATTGCATTTAAACTATAACTTTTCCATCAAGTAACAATTGGTCAGCTTCATAATCATAAATCAAGGTTTTAGAAACCGCTAAAATGAGTTGAGAATCCGCGAACTAGACTGTAACATCAATAAAGATAGATGATATTGGCTTCAAATCAGAACGTATCAGTAATGAAATGATTTATAGTAAATGATCCCATTTTCGGGTGGAAGATCGGAATATATTAAATTTGAATTTTTCGATCTGAATTGGTTGCTATGGTAACCCTTCAAAAGGTTGCCAGGGGTAAAAAAAAAAAAAAAACCCCATCATTTGCATAGATTGTAGATCAACTTTTTTTCTTTTTCTTTTTTTATTTTTTTTTTTTTTGATTCGTCATATAAACTAGCATCGGTTACTTGCACGGTATGAAATAAAAAGAGTGGTCTTTATCCAAAAAGGTGAGTATGGCAACACATCTTGTATTAAAGGAGAATGAAATTGTACCGTATCACTATAAACTCGTAACGTCATACACTATTTGCTGGGCGGGCAGCCTAAAGGGGCACACTCACTGGGCGAAAAAAGAGGAATGAGATTGATAGAATCAAAGGGCATTAAGCAACTACTTCACACTGGGTTATTTCACGTGTTTTTGTAATTTTTTATTAATTATCCTTTTACACATCTTCTCTTTTTCTCTCTCTTTCTCTTTCTCCCTTTTTCTTTTTTATATTTTCCTTTTGATACTTTTCATATTATGCAATCTATCAAATGTGTAGTTGTTGGTGATGGGTAAATTTACTAGTTTTTTTGTTTTATTTTATTTTTTGTTTTTCGTTTTCTCATCTTGTTTTTTTTCCTGAAAATATAGTGCCGTTGGTAAAACATGTCTGTTGATATCTTATACCACAAATGCCTTTCCGGGCGAATATATCCCAACTGTGTAATTATCCTGTTGGATCTTTTTGTAAATATTAAATAGCTCAATTTTTTCTTTTTTGAATATTTAGATTCGATAATTACTCTGCAAACGTGATGGTAGATGGAAAACCTATTAATTTAGGCTTATGGGATACAGCAGGTCAAGAAGATTATGATCGTCTTCGTCCTCTCTCTTATCCTCAAACAGATGTATTTTTGTGCTGTTTTTCTCTTATCAGCCCCCCTTCATTTGAAAATGTCAAAACAAAGGTAAGTAAACACTAAAAAAAAAAGTAGAAGAAAAAGAAAAGAAAGTGCGAGCAAGACAATAATACTATTTATTTATTATTAGTGGTATCCCGAAATCAGTCATCATGCACCCAACATACCCATCATTCTTGTCGGTACCAAGCTTGATTTACGTGAGGATCGAGACACAATAGAAAGACTTCGCGAAAAGAGGATGGCACCTATTTCTTATGCTCAAGGTTTACAAATGGCAAAGGATATTGCTTCAGTTAAATACCTTGAATGTTCAGCACTTACTCAAAAAGGATTGAAGAATGTGTTTGATGAAGCTATTAGAGCTGTTCTTTCTCCTCCTGTTCGACCAAAGAAGAAGAAGGGTTGTCTTATTCTTTAAGCAATCAGTGAAAAAGCCTAAAAAATTAAAAAAAATCAAAAAAAGAAAAACTCAAGTGTTTATTTTACTACCACCATCATTCTTTCTCTCTCTCTCTCTCTCTCTCTCTCTCTCTCTCTCTCTCTCTCTCTCTCTCTCTATCTATCTCTCTCTCTCTCTCTCTGTCTCTGTCTCTCTTTGCTCTCTATCTCTATCTACCGCTCTCTTTTATTTTTAAATCTTTACCTTACTTTTCTCCCCTTTAACGTCTCTTTCTCTCTCTCTCACTTTTTTAACATTATCCTTTTGTCTTTTTTCTTTTTTAATTTTTTATAATAATACAATGATACATATTTCTTGACTCAAATGAATACAATTCTTCGTCTTGTGGGTTTGTGTTATAATGTTGAATCAACTCCGTCAAAATGATAATGAATAGCTTGTAAATTACATGGCTGAATTCATTAGATCAAGGAGTTTTACACACGCACCCAGAAAAAAAAACATTTCAAACAAACAGGAGCAAAAAAACCTGATCCCCTATTATTTACATCATCATTGCCAACATGATATGTAAATTAATGATATTTTAATATATGCAAGTTTACTTGCCAATTTGTAGTATGAAAATGAGCGAGATGAACGTCATTTTACGTCGATAAGAGGACTCTCATCGGGTTTGAAATAATGTAATATTATAGTAAAACTGACACCAAGATATATATTAACAATTAGACCTTAAAGGAAAAGAGGGGGAAAAAGGATAAAAATTATCGTCTAAGCTTGAATCTGTAGGTATCCCTTTTTTATATTCAATAGTTGTTTTTAACACTACATTTTATAAACGAAATAAAACAATGGCGACGCTTTTTATCATATCAAACGTAACAGATCATGACACCACAACTCAAAGGTTAGCTCAGGCCGATCATTATGTTGATCAATTAATTTATATTGTTTCATTTTTGAAAATTGTCTAAATCTTATATCTTTGTGTAAAGAGGCTGTATATATCTCGTAGTACAATCGACGCTTCCATGACCAGCATAGCTAGTTCTATCGTTAATGAAGTTGTACAAGTATCCTTCTTTTCTGATTATTTTTCAGATGTATTTTTTTGGGAGGATTTTCATACATTACTATTCATCAATCTCAAAGCTACACCAGTCTATTTAATGTTAATTATGACATATCAGGAGATAGAGGTCCTAATGGGTCGCCGCCTCTAGCGGGGATCCCAGCATCACTAAACTGGTGTGCGAGAATTTTTTTGACAAGATGTACTTGAGAGAAGATGTATTAGTATTATGCGTAAAAATAATTTCAGTGAAAGTCTTACTTGGTTGAATTATCCCTTCAGAATGGTAGCAAAGGTAGATGGCCCTCAGAGATCATATAACTGACACCAATGAGTAAAATATTGCGCGCACCATTTTTATAATGATTCGTGGTAGTGAAATTGCATGTTTGACGTAAAGAGCACATTGGATTGATGTAAACCACGGCACTTTGAATTCGCTTAACCTTATTATCACTACGAACAAGTTATATCCGAGTTTGCTGGAAGCAAGGATTGCAAGTAATTGTGGAATGGTATTCGTCCACGACCATCAAACTATCATTCATGGACGTTGACAAATGGTTTTAATAAGATTTCGACGATCGACTTATATGATCTTTGACATATCTTGAATTACCTCCTCAATTTCTAACAAAACTGATTAAGAAATTTGCCTGCATCAACCTCTTGTGGTCGTTAATCTTGTGCTGATAGTACCTCTTCAAAGAATTAAGAGATACTAACAATTTTTAATAATGAAACTTGTTTTGAAATACTCTATAACATGTCCGAGTATAAAAAAATTCTGAGCACTTTTTTTTTATTTCATTTTTTTTTTTTTTTGATATTTTTATAGTAGGTTTCAAAAAGTTGTTTAAATTGAGCAGCGTTTTTTTTTTTTACATTTATGTCATTGGCCTCATTGTGCTTTCTCGGACTCAATTTAGTTCTTTTCAAAATATTGATTTTTTGCAGAGATATCCTCAAAAATATGTAAAAAAGAATATCCTCGGGTTTGCTTCAAAAAAAGACGTGTATACCCTCATCACATATTCTGAATTTGAAAAAAAAGTGATGAAAATCTCGTTTTCTCTACACAAAATGTAGCTAGATGGCTGAGAAATAGCTATATCAATAGATAATTTTGCTTTTCATTATCTCAACTACTTATATTTGAAACATGCTTATAGAAAGTGATGTGTATCTTCAAAAAACCTTCAAATTTTCAATTGCATTTTACGCAAATTTTAATGTAGAACGTTAGTCCAAATTTTGTTTATATGAATGCAGAATCCAAAAATGTACAAAAAGTATTTAATACGCTAGGTCTACTTACTTTGCAGCTCATGAGTTATTAAACAACTTTGTTTTTTGAATCATTTTTCCGTCATTTTTTCAAATCAATTTTGGAACCCAGTTACGATAAGCATTAAGCTGCAATATGAACTATTATGTTGATTATCCCAATGAAAAATTAACATTTTTAGTTATTCCATTTGTATAAACATTCACCATCTAAAATTAATCAAGCATGAATACTCTATATACTTAACTTGGCCTTATTCTACTAAACTTGCTTTGGTCAATCTATTATTATATCATCATGATGTTACAACAATCAGCTAGTTCCTCAGGATAATAAAATTATTTATACTAGCGATCGCAAGCGAGCTGTTCGATCATAAGCAAGCGAGCGAGCCCTATGCTCGGGCTCGCTTGAATTGCGCTTTTTTCAGGTTTGTACTTGCTTTGGCTTGCTTGATTAAATTTTTTAAGCAATTTCCTGCTTGGCGCTCGACGAAAACATTGAAAGCTTGCTTGTATGCTTGCTCGAAATGCTTCAAATTGAAATAGGCTTGCTTGCATGTATGTAAACCTGCTTGCTTGCCTGCTTTCAAATCAAGTAGGCAAGCATGTAACACAGGGCAATTTTATTCAATTTAAGCAATTTTAGCTTTAAAAATTTCAAATTTTAGCACACTTTGAACCAATATCACGCTGAAAATATATAGTACCATGCTTGCGCTTGCACTCGGATTTGCTCGCTTGCTTATATGTTTGTGCTCGACTTGCTTGACTTTTTGAAAATTTAGATAAACCTTAATTTACGCTTGCTTTCAAAACTGAGAATGCTCCATATACAACTGCTCAACGGGCCGTTGCTTAGGCTCGGGCTTGCTTGAGTAACTTTCAAGTATTTTAGATTCGGCAAATGCTTGCTGAAACTGCTTGCGCTCGCTTGGGCTCGGTCATTTTGCGAACGCTAATTCATACACTTTGTATTGTAGGCTCTATATCAACGCTTCCAAAACATATAAATACCCTGAATCCTAATGTCCTTAGATAGAAATCATTATCTTTTTACCTCCAATATACTCAATAAATATATCTAGTTTTAATTTTACTTTCTAGTTATTTTATTGTGTATATTAAACATATAGTACACGTTTTAAAAAAATCTCTCTTTCTACTAAAAAAGACCCAAAATAACTGGAAGAATGCTTCTAAACAATTAACATTGATCCAAACGGGCTGAAACTTTCAAAATATATACTATAGCTGTAACAGTACCCAGAATTAAAGTTTCAGTATCTATTGATTTGCTGGTTAAAATGTAGGTATTAAACGCCCACTTTTGGATTATTGAAAAGCTGTATGTAGAGTATACTCTTGATTTGATACATTATGATTTCAAAATCACTAAATT
Organism: Mucor racemosus; assembly: GCA_027405735.1. Classification (NCBI taxonomy): domain Eukaryota; kingdom Fungi; phylum Mucoromycota; class Mucoromycetes; order Mucorales; family Mucoraceae; genus Mucor; species Mucor racemosus. The sequence continues at coordinate 505,107 of JAPEHQ010000018.1, forward strand.
TGGCTGAGACATCAATGAGGAAAGCAATAACTTTTGCAATTCTTTATATTATGAGATGTGTCAAAAAACAGTATTTAAAGCTACACACTAATTGTGTCAGACTCAGACTGATGAATTGTCTGTTATTCATGGCGTATATATACGAAATTTGGGCATCTTATTTAAAATTATATGTATTGTACAATTTATATAGGCCGTCTCTTGATGTATTAGAAATAGGGATGCTGTCAAGCCCAGCTTATATTAGTAAATCTGGCTGGCAAGATCCGGCTCAACACCAATGCTAATTAGAAAAGCTAATTTGACGGTTCATAATGGTATTATCATTTTTAATCTTGGCAAAAGGCATTTGCATTAATGCATCACATATTGCTTATTGACAGATATATATATGATGTTATCTTAAAAAAAGAGGTATGTATGCTATTTATTAGAAGAGCAGTAATTGCAATCTCTGGATTTCAATATAAATTAATGGTATAATACTACGATATGGCTGTGCTTTGTGTATAACATACGCATCCATACATATCATTATTTATTTGTAACCTCCATAGGGGTCATACCACCGCGATATTTACCAAATGTCAGCCCTAAACCAGAAGATGACGAGGCCGAAGAAAATCTTCTACTCAAATCGGGTCTTCTTGAAGAAGAGGTAGATGTCCTTGCATGAGTATAATCATCCTCTTCCTCTTCGCAAAATCCTTCGTTATTATTTTCAGCAATAGAATAAGAATCATCAGATAAATAAGAAGCGGATATAGGCCTTAATGGATGAGTTGGAGGAAGAGGTGGGGGAGGTATTGTGCTACTAGATAAGCCTGAATTAAATATTAAAGTGTGTCCCGTAGATAATGAGACAGTAGGTGTTACTGAGCTTGTGGCATGCGGTAATAAAGATGTAGAATATGAAGGTTGTTTACTCATCATAGGCTGAGATAGACGATGCATTAAATTATTATTAGTAGTAGGGTGTTGATTTAGTAGATTTGGTGAAGAACAAGTAAGAGGGGGTGGTTGATAAGAGACTGGACGTAAAATAGGTGGTTGCTGCTGCTGTTGTTGTTGTTGTTGTTGTTGTTTTGAGGATCTACGACGATTTGTGTTAATATTTCCACTATTGCCAGCAAAAGAAAAAGATAATTTTCGTATAGATTGACGCAAACGTTCCATCATGGTAACACTTTCTGTTTCTTGATCCAAATCATTCAATGTTGTTTGATGGATGGTGGTAAAATAATGATGTGGTTCTGTTGTGGCTATCCAATTTTCAAAATCACTTAAATCCGCAATCACCCAAGGATGGCGCTTTACTTGATCCAATGTTATTCGGTCATCAGGATTTTTAATTAGTAATCTAGTCAATAAATCCTGTAAATCTCGATCAATTTCAAAGCCAACTTGATCTTTGGAGGGAAATGTCAATGGCTGAAAAGGTATCGTATCGAATAATTCAAATTCGGTTGCTGCAATAAATGGGCATTGACCGAAAATAAAGCAGTAAAGTGTAACTCCCAAAGCCCATACATCAATAGCTTTTGAAATACGAGGTTTCTTCGTTATTGATGTTTGATCACCAGCACAACATAATTCAGGAGCAAAAAAAGCTGGGGTACCTGCAGTTTCTGCTAATTCTCTATCGATTTTGTTCAATTCTTCATCTGATGGATATAATGTAATGTTAGGTGCGGTCGATGCAAGGTATGGATTGTAATAAGATACACCGAAATCTGATATTTTAGCAACGCCATCATGCGATAATAATAGATTTGCTGGTTTAATATCTCTGTGAATGATGCCCTGAAAATGAACTAAATACATTACAGATGTTAATATGTCATGCATTTGCATTGAATTATTTCATTTCATCTTACGATAATCCAATCCATTCACAATATCCCTGAATATTCGCCTTGCTTCATCTACAGTCATCACTGGTTGATCTTGACCATTTCTCCACTCAATTTCTCCACTTTCTGTGTATTCTAATGCCATATATATCTTTCTACTCTCTGCAACATCAATGACTTCACGTAATCTCACGACGTTTGGATGGCAACATTTCTCTAGAATTGAAATTTCTCTTCTAATCTTTTGTTCGTTTTCTTTTGATGCTGGTTCCGTTCCTTGGTTTTGACTCTCTCTTAATAAACTATAACCCATCTGTCTTCTTCTATTCTTTTTATCTACTATTTTGATTGCCTATATTATTAGATAAAATAACTGAGTTTTAACCATGGTAATTCATTAAACATGGTTATGTATATTTACCACTAGTTCGCCTGTTCCCATGTGTTGAGCCAACTTGACTTTACCATGAACTCCTCTTCCTATTTCTCTTAGTATCATGTAATCATTTAATAATTTATTTCCAGTGTTTGTATCATAATCTTTGATTATTGTAGTTGTTGTAATAACTTGAGTTGTATTTTTATCATTATATTTTGTTTCCATGGTTACTGAAAAATTGGTTTTATTTGTTTGAATGACAAACAAATTTTAGGCGAAACAATGAAAAATAAAGAAAGAAAAGAAAATAAAAAAGAGGAAAAATAAAAATAAAAAAGGCAGTTGGTATCGAAAGGGATTTTCTTTTTGATTAATTTTCTGCTCAGCGTGGAGTAGTACTGCACACTTAGATTACCCACACTTTATAGCAAAATAGCAGTGTTTATTCCGAGTTAATTTAAATATCACTACTGATTTCAATCTTGTTTCCCTTTCTTTTCTCTTTTTCTCTTTTTTAATTCCTTTGCAAAAATGAGGTGGCTTTATCCTCTATTACTTGGAAGTTCAATTATAATAAAAGTTCATGCTTCATTACTAGTTATTGTCAGTCTTTATTGTTATATAATCCCCGATTATTTGGACTAAACATCTCAAGTTTATTTTTCATTTATAGGCCACAAACGAAACCTATGCAGACCGTATCGCTTCATTTGGCCCCCGATTATCGGAGAATGGAAAAGTAGGTTACCTTGTTGAGCCATTAGCTGATCCAACAGGTTGTAAAAAAGTAGATGCTCCATGCCTGGATTGGGTAGCATTAGTGAGGAGAGGTGGATGTTCATTTATTACAAAAGTTAGAAATATGCAAGAATCCGGCGCTATTGCTGTAGCTGTAGGTGATCCAGAGCATCAATCAGGATGGATCACCATGTATGCACCAGGCAAGTATTTACACAATCACTTAATCATTGTACAGTACTAATTTTACTTGAATCAAACAGGCGATACATCAGACATCACAATTCCAAGCATTTTCTTGGCCAAGAACGAATATAGAGCACTTTTATATTTATCCAAAATTGTAGATGCACCCATGATGATTTTATTACAACTTGATGATTTTATAACGTGGTAAAATATATACGCATATCATGCCGTGAATTGTACTAACAAGCAGAAAAATAGGCCACTGCTCGATATTCTTATGATTATATTTGTTTCTCCAAGTATTATGATGATATTTATATACATTTCATGGCAATTACGACAAAAACATCGAAAACAACAAGAAGTAGCGCCAATTGATGTTGTATCTCGACTATCAATGAAACAATTTCTTACTGAAAAATTGAAAGAGAATGAAGCCGAAGAGTGCGCCATTTGTTTAGAAGATTATGTCAATGGAGAGGAATTAAGGGTATTACCCTGTAAACATGATTTTCATTCATTCTGTGTAGATGCTTGGCTCACTACACAAAAGAAATTCGTAAGTTTTTTCCCCTAATGTGTTTGTTTATTTATTATCCAAATATCAACCTTATTTGTTACTTATATTAGTGTCCCATTTGCAAACGAGATATCACTTTTATAATTGAACAGCAACCTCAACAACATGAACAGCAAGAGCTTTTGCTTATAGAACCATAATATTTAAAGAAATAAAATCACTGACCTTAAGATCAACCTAATGCATTAATGATTTTTGTTTCTTTCTCATAACGTGTCATACTACTATAAAGAAAAAAAGAAGGGGAGTTGCCTCTGTATAGGAGCTTATTATGAAACGTTTTTTATATGGCTACCAGGGGGAAAAACGTGGTGAAAAATGAACTTTATTATAAAAAATGTATGTATACAAGTAAACACAAGTACAACTGTTTGTTTACTTGTAATAAGCTTATAGAATATTTATATAGAGTTTTTCCATTTCGAGATGACCCGGTTTTTTCTTATATATAAAAAGCCCAACTTTTAACTATCACTGGCTAAGTTTCTCTTTTTTTTTGCTTGTTTATTCTTTCTTAAATATTTAAAAATGTCAAATCATATTCAAATCGAACCAGCAACAACTCATCGTATAAAGACCGAATCCAAAAGATCAAGTAATTTTTATACTTGTATTTCAAAATTAATTAAAATGCGTACAGAAATTCGTAAACATAGAACATTACCAAATGATCATTTTCAAGAGAAATGTCTTTTACAAGAAGAAGACCATGATGAAGATAACTTTAATGAAAAGATTGAAATAGTAGATGCTCATAAATCTGCTTGTCTTCCTCCTTCTTCATGGTCAAATCGCCATACAACTCAATTGGCATTGCCACCAAAATTAAATTTAATTTCAAATCATCATGATTTACTGCCCCAAGATCAAGATTTTTATTCTTCATCCTCGACTTGCTCCTTATCTTCATGTATCAAATTCAATCAACTAGACAGTGACGATGAGGAAGATGACGATGATGAAGAAGAAGAAAAACACAATTATGTGTATGGAAGTTCATATTCTTATTCAATGACACTTCAAAAGCTATCTGGTATATCCTTTGAAGATCAAAACAAACCCAAGACCAATACAGCTGTTCTGATCACACTATCTCCATGTGCCTTAGCAGCTGCCAATGCTGCTCGACAAAAAAGACAAAAGATACGAACTTATCATCATTAAATTCTTTATATAGATTTGACTTTTACTTTATATTTATATATATATATACATATTTTACATAACATTATTATCATTATTTATTTAATTATACATAACTCTCTCGCTCTTTTCCTCTTTAATATATAGTATATGAAAATACACCTTATTAAAATAATATAAAATACATAAAAAAGGTATTGCTTGCAATGATTCTTCTTTTTTCCTCTATCAGTTACATGTGGCGTTTTTTTTTTTTTTTTTTTTTTTACTAATAATAATGTTTTGTTGATAAAAACCCTTATTTTTTTTTATAAAAGCCAATGTCTGTGTAACCATTTATATGCCATTGTTGGGGAGCACGATAGGATAAAATAGGTCATCTTACCTTTTGTTGCCAAGTTTTTTTTTTTTTTTTTCCTTTCTCTATCTTGATGGCGCAGTCTCTTGACCATATTAAAAAAATGAATTAATAACTAAATGTTAATGTATATATATATTAACATAAGAAGAGCTATTTCGTTACATGCATTTAGAAAAAGGAAATAATAAAGATGTGATACATAAACTATAAAACGATAAACAAAATAAACAAAAGAATGTCAATCAAACCAAATATGACAATCTTGAGCATAAAAAAAACTTGTTATTTATTGTTATCATGATTATACATTATTGATCTACTTTACTTTTTCTTACACAAAAATCTGATAAATATAAACACAACTTGCATATCATTTTATCGCTTGAGAAAACGTCAAAAATATAATCTCTTTTTTTCCCATAGCAACCCAAATGCATTAATTTTTTGATTTCGGGAATAGAAATTTTCCATGGCAACCAGGAACGAGGTTTCACACCCTAATCACCATGACAACCAGGAACATCATTTACATCGTTAATTTTTTAATCAGAAGAAAAAAGTTGCGTAGCCCTTTATGAATATAAAGTTTTTCTTCTTCGTTAATCAAAATTTTACGCTAATGCGTACCTCCTTTTTTTTTTCCATCTAGAGGGATGCATACACTTCTTGAAACATCAAGAAGTACAGGTATTTGTAAATAGAATCAGATATATTTCTTACATGTCATTAAACTACATTACTGTTTCAATAAATTAAAACATATATGTTTATATTGTTTGTTTTTTGTATAAACTTACACATACATAAACAATAATATTTATATTCTTGTTACCCATGTGATATAAAAAAAGAGCCCAACATCAAAAATTAGCGAAAGCAAGTCCTCGTTCTTCATGTATTATTATATGTACATTTATAAACAATTACAGGTAAAAGGAAAAAAAACTTGTTAAATATGTATGTACGATATGTATGTAAGCACCTGCTGATTATTGCCACTCGGCATCATTTTTGTGGGAGAAGAACACGATTGAATGCATTGCGATGTATGTTTTTTTGTAGCATACTTACATGATCATGATGCCATTGAGCATGCTCCAAATATCAGTGAGCTTTTACATATACATTTGAATAATCCCCGTACGCATACAATGCTTCTGTATAATATACATAATTTTTATAATAGCACTCTCTTTTTTTTTCTTTCTTTTTTTTTTTTTTTTTTTTTTGTCATATACAGCCACTGAATAGCATTTCATTATGATTTCCTTTCAGGATGTGTTTATCCGACGAAAAAAAAGGGGATTAATATGTGTAACAGTCCAGAGGCACTATCATCGTCAGGTGCATTCCTCTCCTAAAACAATTTATATGTTATCGATCGCTTTCGACAAAAGTATTTATAATTATGGGCGTTGGTAACTCAGCTCGATCATAATGTCATTTTTTTAGACAATAATACTTTGTTTCATCCTTTAATGTTGCTTAATATTGTAGTTGTTTAGCATTTGATAAAATATACGTATTTGCCATTGCATTTGTAGCTCTCAAATAAAGCGACATTACAGCTCTTGTATTCAGAAAATAACATCTGATCATTGGCTAGAGTTTATACTTTCAACCAATATTAATACTGCCCTGAATAAACTTTACATTCAATAGCAGCATTTGTGGCCTGGAGGACCCAACTTGGACCTAACTAGGGGATCACTCTTCAAACTTTGGTGACCTTGGTCAAAAATTCTGTGGCCTCGGCCAAGACCTTGGTGATCCGCTGGTAGAACTTTTAAATATAGGGCAGATTTACTTAAAGTGTATGTAACTATGCAACTCAAATTGTTATTTAATACTTAATATATTCGATACATAATAAAATAAAACGATCTCACTACTCCAAAATATCAAATGTTTTTTACCCTTTGCAGAGAGCTAATGCTCCTAACCAATGTAAACATCATCCTGAATGAGTTTTGCAATTAGTTAGCAATTGCTATAAGTCTCGATTTACATTATTATGACCTTATTGAAGAACCTAAAAATGATTAAATTTTGCCAATTTTTAATTAATAGAAAGTTTGTAGATTTACTTTGAAAAGCACATATTTTCTGTATCAAAGCATATTGAGATGTACCAAAAATACAGACAAATACATTAAAAGATAATTTGTATAATAATAATAATACATGTGAAGTGCGAAATAACTATTTGTTGCATTTCCCTCATTATTATTTTCAAAAGTAGGCTGCACACAAAAAACGATTCCTAATTTGGGTTATGATACGGAAATACGCTAATATTTCTAAATCTACTTGCTTTTTTCAAGAGAAAAAAATATAGATTTGTACCTGACCTTTTCTCAAGAAATAATATTTATATAAAACTACTATTTCTCAACTGAGCCAATTGTAACAACTATTTAAGTATTTGAAGCTAGTGAAATCTGGGGGTCAAAATTGGCATTTTATCCCAAATCAGCAATGTTAAATCAATCATATCAACGACAGATATGCTTTGATAATCTTGAAAACGGCATTTACTTTAATGAGTGCAGAGATAGAGTTGCATAAAAACTAATAACTGGATTCTTAACTAATATAAGCTTTATAAAATCATAAGAGTGAGTGAGTGAGTGTATGTGTACGTAATACAAAATTAATAAATAAAAATTGCAATATACATATAAATATATATGAATCAAAACAAATAATAAAAATAAGGAGTGCATAGTTTTTTCTTTTCTTAAATAGCTGTGGTTTTAGTAGTAGAATGAGTGTTATTTATATTAGTTTCATGTCTTTGATGGTCCATGGAAGATCTCTGTGCTGATAAAGCAGTTGTCAAATTCATGAAATTTCTTCGATCTTCATCTTCATCGCTGTCTTCATAAGAATAATCCTCACTTTCGTCTTCATCACTATCTCCATCTGCCTCTAAAGCTTGTTTTGCAATCAATTTCTTATACTTTTCAGTCTTTAAAAATTTCGGTACAGAATCTTCGGCCATCATACGGCATACATGATCATTGACTCGATCAAACATTTTAAGCAATTTAATCAAACATCTTTCTGGAGATATACCACGAATAGTGACTATACGTTGCTTACTTCCATTTGCTGCTTGAGATGGTATTAATAGTAATCTATTAGATGCTTTATTGGCCCTGATAGGTTGATTTGTAGTTAGAGTTTGATGGTTGGTCGGTGCTGCAATAAAGTATGGATTTTTAAGCGGCTGTAGCGATGTTGCTGTTGTAGTTGGTATTGAATCAACAATAACAAAAACAGTAGTTACGTATTTTATAATCTCTTGGTTCAATGTATAGTCAATATTGACATTGGCTGTAGCATCGTGTCCCAAATAAGTCTCGTAAATTGAGTAGCATTCTGATAATTGCTCTAAATCTGTTTTGTTGTTTTGCTTCAGATTTCGCATTAGTTTATTGTGAACTACCCAGAAATTGATGTTTTCTTCGCTGTAATTGGAACGTAAGAAGTCTCTGAAATACAAGCGCAGCAATGGAGTTTCTAGTATTTGGGTCAAACGAGTCAATTGTGAGTTTTCTTTGGCAATATTAGTTACAATGTTAGATGCGGTACTGTTGAGAGATCTTGAAGGGTCAATAGTAGCTATGCTGAGTGGGCGTTGAAGTACTTGTCGTTGTTGTTGCTTTTGCTGATCAGCTAATAGAGTTGTACCTTCAATTGAACTATCATCTTTAGACATAGATGACTTAGATGGAGCTTGTTCGATTAAGGCAGTAGCAGAATCATGACGAACCATATCAATAGATGGTATGGCGACATTTTTATTATCATTGTCGTCTTTTAATGGGTCATAGTAGCTATATTTTGGTATAATTGGTGGTGGTGGTAGTTGTGCTTGTTGAGTAATTCCACGATGAATGGTTTTCTTAGTACTACTTGCATCAGAGTCCAGGGAGAGACCGCTACTGCTACTTTGATTACTGCCTTGCATTGGCTCTTCCGAAGCTGGCAATTTCCAACCAGTTACAACACAGCCTCGTTCAGTAATAAAGTAAATGGCATTACGGGCAGTTCGAAAAACCATATCATCAACCTTTGTACTGTGTGCTTTGTCAGATTTGTCTAATACTTGAGCGATCCAACCAAAGAGAACAAATTCAGCAGCAACATTTTCAGCTTCTTCAACAGACGTTACAGTTAATCTATCACATAACCATTCAATGCAATGAGAGCCAACAAAAGTATGCTGAAAGATATGGAGGTCTTTATTTTCAAGGCCTCGAATATAGTCAATCAGTAAAGCATCCCGAGGGATACTTGCCATCATGGCTTTAAAAACAGCTGTCATGTTTGGACGGGAGAAAGTAATTTGATCATCATTATCAACCAAACGATCAAGAGTAATAATGCGACTTCCGGTACTTCCTGATGACCCAGGAGACATGTAAGGTGCATTAAGAGCAGCAATCAAAGTGTCTGTCATCTCGACTTGGGTTGAATCTGCAAATTCTTCCATGACATATTTGCCTTTTAATGTAGGACACCAAAGACCTTTATCTTTGACATTCCAATTTGTAGGATCAGTTGCACTTACAATTAATCGTGCAGATAAAAATTGTTCGAGCAAGCTTTTGGCTGTATTGAAATCCATACTAAATGTAGTAGTGGTTCTTGTAGCAATTTGACGAGCTGGATTGGCTGGATCAGGATTGCGGTGTACATGAATAAATACTAATGATGACATTACTTTAGCTGCTTCATCCGTAGTAAAAGTATAGGGGTAAGTACGAAACATAACTCTATGGTCTGTCAAATTTATTTGTAATAAAACTGCAGCAAACATATCATATAAATCCTATAAAAAATTAAGGCTTTTTTGTTTAGTGAATTGTGATTTCAATGCACTGGTTTTATTGATTTTACTTTTGTATAAGGTCTCCCTTTTTTTGTTACTCTCATCATTGAAGTATATGTTGAGAAACTTGTATCAGTTTTAGGCATTTTTGTTTATCGAATTGAATAGAAAGAGAATAATATCATTTGAAGGGAAGGAGGAGGGGGGGGAGAGAGATCATTAAATAATAGCAATTTAAGGAGAACTTTTTTTTAAAAAATATTATTAAAATTACCATTTTCAATGTATTTTCGTTATACAACCAACTTTACATGAAGTTTTGTAATATGCGTCAAAAAAATCAGCTCACCTTCTAAATTTGATGATTTGAACACTGACCTTTCAAAAACTGTTGTAATACATGAAAAAAAAAAAATCAAGCATGCGTTTTGATTGCATTTCTCAGGTCTGTGTTTTTATTTTGCCAATTGACTGATATCTTTGCAATCGTATGATTTTACTGTTATATCTTTTTTTAACTCTATCATTTCGAAAAATAATAAAAAAACCTCGTTTTCCGGAAGGCTATTGTTTAGGCCATCTGACTAACCAACCTAATTAGTGCTCCTGAATGAAGGCAGTTGAATGTAGCACACATCGGAGTCTACATGGCTCTGAGCCCATGGGCAAACAAACCTCCCCGAGAAAATTTTATTTCTCGAAAAACCTTTCCAGCACTTTCTATTCATTCAAAACTTTAAATATACACACAAAATGCAATACGGTGATGAAAGGGAACATACTTTGAGGGAAGTAGCTGCATTGGGAAATATTAAAGCAACACTTCATTTAGCTCATTCAGGTGTTAATGTCAACTCACAAAATGCAATGAATGGATGGTAAAATCTACAAAAAAGAATAAATGTATAAATCAAATCATTCATACATTTCTCTCCCTCGAAAAAGGACAGCGTTACATTGGGCTGCTCACAGAGGTCATGAAAATGTTGTTACAGCCTTATTAAGAAGTGGTGCTGATCCACTTATCAAGACTCAAAAAGGACAAACTGCCTTGGATTTAGCTGTAAATCATGATGCTGCTGCTACCGTGTTACGTGCAGCCGTTGGCGACAAAGCCGATATTTCTGTGGGACCTGAGCCAGCACTTCCTATTGTGCCAACATACATGCAAAATCCTGATTTAGAAAAGACTTGGCTCTTGCCAGAGGAGTTTTCAGAGAATAAAGTTGAAAATATATTGAGAAAAGAAAAAGCTGCTGAATTATTAAAGAATCCCGATCAAGGTTTGTACATGATTTTATATAATCAATACTAGAAGAAAAAAAACTAATTTGAAATACTAATATCTCTGTCAACAACAACAGCAGCAACAACAGCAGCAACATCAACAGCAGCACCCACAGTGGAAGAAAGAGAAGTGCTCGTTTATTTGTCAAATCGTCAAGATGAGAACTTATTGGGATCTGTTTATTTACAAAATCAATCAATTGAAACCGCCATTGAGGATATTAAAAAGGTTTTTTCTTTTTCTTTTTTTTTCTACGAGATTAATGCATAAAAACATAACAATACTAACATTTTTGTTTATTTAGGAACTTGATGGTTTACCCGATACATTCACCATTTCTCGTCATAATGGCAAAGTTAGTATTCCTGTAAACCCTAAACAAATGAGCAAAAGATTATTAGATATTTTCCGAAATGAAGATGATGTATTGATAGTTGTTGCATCAAATTAATAAACCAACTGTGTAATATTTTAGTAGATAAAAAAAAAAATCAAAGGGTCTTTTTGGTTTTTCGCTGTACCATTGAGATGAAAGTTCATTGTTACTTTTTCATCTCATATTCAGTTTGATTTTTTAAACGGAAACCTACATTAAAAACTGGCTCATTACTAATACCCAATCGCTAAAAGTTATTTAGCTTTAGGGTCAGAACAAATGAAGCTACATATAAAGGATTTTTCTTTCAATAATCTGAATGGTTATAATTTTTTTAAATTTGTTTTAGTATACCTAGATATGTAAAGTCTGTTGTGGTATTTTTTGTTTTGTTGTATTCAGGTATTCAATTCATTATATAGCTCTTTGTAAAGCATGTTTGCATCCTGCCATTCACTGAAATGGGAAGCTCAGAAATTCAAATTCCGGTTATTTTTCTGTCTAAATCTGATAAAATTTAAAACTTTTCAGCACTTTTTCCAAATCTTACTAATAAAACATAGTTTACAATATTAAACTTTTTTTTAGAGTATTTGATTTTGCATCCAATGATGTAACTTTTAGAAGAATTCCTTGCCAAAATCCTCGAGTAAATCGCAAAATAAAACAAAACAAAATGTGTTTTGGCCAAAACTCCACAATGATTTGGTGTGATTTGAGCACTTAATTCGGCCAAAACGTCTAATAAAATTACCTTCAAAGATTGCTTTTTGTTTGTTATTGTTGTTGCAAATAGATAAAGCATTTATTAAAGCTGATTCGACTTGAGCAATGGTTTCACTGGCAATTTTTTGCAAGGTGACATTTCCTCAACGTAAATAAATACTGGTATATTTATCGTCCAGAGCTTCAATAATTGTCTTACTGGATGATTCATACTAACTGTACGATGTAAATATTATCTCTCAACCAAATTAATTCTGGTTCGTGTAACTGCAATCTTAATGTACCAAACAAGGAACCAAATTCTGAATAAGTTTCAAGCCTTGTTCGTAACTCATTCAATTCGATATGCTCCTGATATTTACCATTCATTTGTTTTTTTTTTTTTTGGGTTTCAGAATAGTTGGGGCCATGATTGTAAAGTTGATAAGAATATCAAAATGGACCTTGTACAATGTATACTAAATGATTGAGTTGATATGAATTTGCATGATGGGAAATGTACATAATCTCTTAATATACCTAACCTTTGTTCTGTTTGAATTTCTAATACATGCACTGATGATAGGTTGAATATAGATTCAAGAGGAAGAGGCTACTCATATTCACGATATATTTGACAACGTATTCGACGGACAGATTCCTTTAATTTTGCTTAATATTGATTTTCATCTATAAAATAAAAATATTAGTTCATATTACAGCTTAAGACCTAGCATTTTAAGTATTTTTTGTACAGTTTTGAATTCTGCATCTATCTAAATAAAATTCGAAAAATATTTTACATTAAATTTTGCGCAAAATACAATTGAAATTTTGGAGGCTTTTTGGATATGCACATCACTTTTTATAAGCATGTTTTAAATATAAATAATTAGGATGATGCACAACAAAATTATCTATCGATCTAGCCATTGCTGAATTTTTTAGCTACATTTTTCGTAGAGAAAATAAGATTCTTGTCAATTTTTTTTTCAAATTCAGTTTTTGGAATGAAGGTATACACATGAAAAATTAAAGCTAAAGTCAACAGTAAGTATAAAAGACGAGCCGAGCCTAGGACGAGCTTGACCAAAGCTCGTTTGAGGAAGACGAGCTTTTGACTTCTTTTCAAAAAGTTCAAATTTAAATAATAATTAGTAAATGATATGACATTACTACTTTAGATAATAATTGTCAATTGACGTTATTCATACGTTTGCTTTACTTTGGATATTTGTCACTGGAAAGGTAAAATAAAGCTCGCATTGAGATGATGAGTTTTAGTCGCTGCATAAAAAAGCTCGTTTGGGGTAAACGAGCTCTAGTCACGCGCAAAAAAAAGCTCGTCGAGGTTGAACGAGCTTTTTTGTAAGCTCGTCTAACTTTAACGAGCCTTGAGAAAAGCTCGGCTGCATAAAAAAGGCTCGACTCGTTTAATATCACTAGTCAACAGTATTATTTTGTACATATTTTTGAAGATATCTCCACGAAAAATTAATATTTTGAGAAAACCTAAATTGCACCTGATAGAGCTCAACAAGATCTATTATGACACGAATGTAAAAAGCACGTTGCTCAATATAACAAATGCTTTGTAATTTACCACAAAAAAGCAAAAGAAAGTCAAAAACAGAAAAAAAAGTGCTTGAAATTCTTTAAACTTAAATATGTTATAGAGCATTTCGAAAAAATGGCAGTATGTCTTATTTTTTTGCAAAAATATTAAAGCCCAAAGTTTTGGATTTTTAGTAATGAAAAATGTAATAAGTGTAAAAATCTGAAACATCAACATTAAAAAATTATATCAACTGCTAGAGATAGGATATTTCCGGAAACGCGTTTTTGAATCAAAGTTGAGCATCTCAAGTACATTGACGTATGTTTTTATTGTGGTGCTATTTAATGAAAAAAAAAGCTGAACAGGGATAAAACGTTGGACCTGGTTTTTAGAAAAAACAAAAAGTTTTACATGTTTCGGAATCCTTCTTGAGACATAATATAAATTTAGGAACAGGTAACGCAATGCGACCAATTCATATATATTTAACAGGGCTCCAGGTATCAGAAGTGTACCCAACTATTGCATTTGGGCCTAACAAATCTGTTGATTTCTTTGTATTTATCTTTAAAAGGTTTCCCTACAAACATTCAAAGCAGCAATTGCTTGTCCTCACTGTTCGCTGTATACATTTAGATGTTGGATTCAATGCTATGTTTTTTAATTTGATAAAGCAATGATAATTGACATAACAATCGTCATCTTTGTAGAGCATAATGTGCCTTGCGATTTTTAATATAAAAAAAAGAAATCTCAGCATATTTTGAAACGGTATTTGTCATAAAACCTAATTGTTCAATGTATGAATTTTTTAATTGCCTAATCAAGTTGTATTTTACATAATGTTTGTAAGTTCAAACAATAAGAAACAACAATAATGCAAACAATAATCGATCTGCTGTTGAAAATACTTTTTACGTTTATTGTCAAAATAAAAATAAAAAAGAGAAAGAGAAAGAGAAAGAGGAGATGAGGGTATTCTTCTATCAAGATATAGAATGTAAAAAGGAAAGGGAGAAAATAAAACAAAAGTGGTGATAACAAAGAAGAAAAAACTACATAAAATAATATACAAAACAAAGATCTTCCCCTGTATGAAAAAATGGGTGAGTTCCTTTATGTTTCTGATGACAGTTCAGTAGCAAAATGATGATGATGATGATTATGCTGAGACTTTAGCATGTCTTTAATTTGACCTTGTTGTGGTTGACTTGAAGCAATGTTTTCAGCAGCAGCAGCAATTTGAATACTATCTGCCCAATCACGTAATCCATTTTGAGGTGTTGATTCTCTTGTAGGAGGATCAAGTAATATAGATGCTACTGCTTCATGACGTAAAGAAGAAGTTGTTGATGAATTACTTGGACTACGAGATCTATTAATTGATGCACTACTATTAGAACGAATGAAGTTGGTGAATCGTTTAGTGACAGAAGCTGCTGATGATGCACGAGGTCTATTTATTTTGGGAGGAGAAAGCATCGTTGAAGGAGGAGAAGGAGAACCAGGAGTATTACAAGGCGATAAATAACTGGATGGTTCTTCTGTTGTTGGAAGTGCAGGCAAGTCAGGTTGATTATTGAGTAACGATGAAATTGGTGTAGATGATGAGAAATAATCTGTAGAAGGGGGATAATCAGATGCATTTGAATTTGATCTTCTAGAAAGTGGAGAAGGCGTAGAAATAGCAGGTGGTCTATAATTGTTGTATGTACTACTACTATCACTGTAAGCACGATGACGAGAAGTGGGTGCATCATTCAAACCATCCATATCGATTCTATTGTATTTACTAACTGAATTCATGGGTTGTTGAGAGAACATGGCAAGCAATCTATCATTTTCATTTGTCCAATGAGCAGAACAGAGTGTATATTCCAATGCCATTGGTTGACCAACCCTTCTTTCAATGAAACGAGCCCTGGTAACAAAACTATCAAAAAATGGGCCTTTACAATAAGAACAGGTATCAGCGCGAGAGATATAATCTTTGATATGATCAGCAAGTTGATTTGGGATATTTTTTTGTGAGCGAACTGCAATACGAGCGCAAATTTCAAACAAAGAAGGTGGATTGTGCTTTACTTCATAATTGTATTCTTCTTCAAATGCACAATCCTCGGTAATCAATTTTCGAAGTGAACCTAAAGCAGCAATTTCGGCAGGTAATGATTTGAGAGGGTTATTTGAAACATTGAGTGAAATGAGATTAACCAAATGAGAGAATTCTCTGGGAAGAAAAGTTAGCTTGTTATTGTTTGCAATGATAATAACTAATTTAGGCAATTGACCAATGGAGGAAGGAAGTTGTACAAGCTTGTTATGGCTCACATTCAATGCTTTTAGTTTTGTTAAGAAAGCAATGGTATCAGGCATTTCATCAATCGCATTATTTGATATGTTCAACACACGTAAATTCTTGAGATAACCCAATTCTCGAGGTAAACTTGTCATTTGGTTATTTGAGCTGTTATAACATAATCATAATCATATGAATATAAATATAAACAAATATTGATGAATTGTACTTACAGGTTTAGTTTGGTTAAACTATCAAGATATCCAATACTTGGACTCAATTTAACCAGAGATCTAGCAGACAAATCAACAGCCATGGAAGGGCCAGTTAAACGCCTTGGTTTTCTTTTTGTGCCTCCAGGAGCAACTTCACCGATAGTCAATCTTGACCATTGTTGAGAACCATCTTCGTTATCTTTTTCGAGTTGCATCAACTCCTTTTCCATTGGATCTTGTTCAGCGTTGTTGTCATTGTTGTTGTAATGAACTAAATCCGGGTAATAAGTTTGGTCGATATATTCTAAATCCTCTGCCAAGTCTTTTCTAACCAATGACAACCTCTTTTGCTTCTGACATTTTGAACATGATTCACCAGTTAATGATACAACAACCTCATTGACCGCTTTCATTTTGTTACATTTGTTACAAATTGTTTGTAATTGATATAAATGTGGGTTTGCCAGTACAAAATCTTTTTGGTTTCCATCAATATGTTCAAGAGATTCAATAATATCTTCATTATCATCAATAGCATGGTTTACATAGCCAAATGTTAAAGGTGCGTGTTCCCTGCTTGATTGCTGTCCCATATTTTCAGGTAAATGTTGTAGAAAAGGAGGGAAAGAAGAAGAAGAAGAAGAAGAAAAGAAAGAAAGTGGAAAACAGGGATAATATAAACAATCTTTTTATAGAATCAACAATAATAGGCATCTGGGAAAAAGTGGAGCTTCAAACTAAGCATCATCACACAATAGTTGCCATTTTACAAATCGTTCAAACCAGGACATTGGCCCATTCATGTCCTTTCTTTTCTCTTTTTAAAAAAGGGCTTTAAACCACTCTTAGAAAGGTTTCTTTATTCTTGATTTTTGACTAGTTTAGAGCCTTTTAAAAGCAATGAAATGTACAAAAAAAGGAAACAACAACCATTCGAGAAAATTCACATGTTTCATTTACAGAAAAAGAAGTAGTTCTTTCTCTAAACAGGCCATTCATCAATTAAATTAAAATAAAATAAAATCTCACCTATAAGAAGCTCTCGGTACCTTATTCGTCCTTGTATTTTAAGGGTTCGACTTAAGAAAGCTTAATTTTTCCAATTTGCCAAATATAGATGTCAGAAATATTGTGTGTGATATGATCAGTATTCTTGTCGTAAAAAAAGGAATTCTATAAATCATCATTGAATTCAGATATGTAATCTGAAATTCAATAAATCATGGTTTGTTTCAATTTAACTCCAATGGATCTCCAGTGAGTAAAGGTACCATAGATTTGAGTGTTGCGAAAAAGAGCGGTTTGGTTGTCTGGTGGTGGTATGATAGGGTTGAAGAGCTCATATTCAAACCTCATGACTTTGGCCGTGTTATTGAAGTATCTGTTAATTTTCATGTTTATCAGTTTGTACCTTTTCTTTTCAGCTTTGCTTTTTTAAAAGAAAATGTTTCTTTTCTATTGTTTATATAATGCAATAAAAGTTTTTTTTTTTTTTTTTGTTGATCGGCTCCAATCTTTTTCGAAAGACCTTTCTTCGAGTAACACAAATTACACATTATAAACGCATGAAAAGATTTCTTGTGTTTGTACGATATCATACACAAAATAGTAAATTAATTGCGATTGGAATACTTGTTTTTCGGGAAGATGCCTTGATTTACAAACCTGATAGCTGATAGTCTTGCGCACCATGTTGATAGATGCCATTACATCAGGATTGATAATGTCATGATACAACCAAAGTATTGTCTTTCACTTCTGACGACAAAAACTATGAAATCAAGATAGATGTTTCCCAAGGTAGGATTGTAAAAGACTAAATCTCTTTCTCTAGTTCTTAGATAAATAATTTCTAGCAATTTCAATGAATCAAACGGTTGTTAATGAGCGTAGTGGGACTGAATTGCCAATTCTCTTATACTATGGTATATCTAAGTTTTAATAAAAAGAAGTTTTTTTCAACTTTTCTTAAATTTAACCACGTATGGTCTGAAAATTCAGATTTTGTAGCGAACATTTTCGGGGCTCATTTTATCCTTACCAACACACATGATTTTGATCAAAAAACAGAAAAATCAATTTTTGATACCAAAATCAACGTTTAAATATACTATATTGTGAGATAAAAATGTAGTTATAGCTAATATACACTTTATAAAAACTTAATATAAAAAGTTGTATAATGAAACTTTGTACTTTTGTCCCAAAAACAATTTTTTGGCTAAGAAATTTTCATATAATATTTTATAATAAAAATACTTTTTATTTTTAATTTCTCTAATAGAGCAAAAAATTTTCTATATGTAGATATTTTTTATTTTTATAGTTGGTAGTATAATTGACTCTAAATTTGCAAAATCAGAAAAAAAAAAACGGAAAATGTCAAATTTTATGATCTGGACAAGGATATTTTTTAAAAATAATATTCTGCTTATAAGCTTTGTAAGTCTTAAAAATAAGAGATTTTACGATATTTGTGAACTTTTTCAAGAATCTGCAATGTTGTATACACTTGATTCAAGTGTGTTACTGTAAATATTTACACTTATTGATACTGTGTGGTAATTCATTTGATAGAAATATAGTCTTAAGCTCTAATTATCGCGCTAGAGTTGATTTACATTTATTTCTAGTCGTACCTCTACAATATCATAAACATAAACATGGCCATTACTAGAACCTATTGCCGTTTTTTCTACCCTCGTTATCCCAAGCCAATTTATTCAATGCTTCCTCGGTATCTGCATTCAAATTCCATAAATCAAATCGGCCGGTTCCAGATACAGTACCAAACAAGGTGGGATGTGTAGGAGACTATTTTACATTATACACATAATCGTCTGTGTGTTCAAATGAGTAAAAAAGAGCGACATCATATGCTTTCTAATAATATACTACAAAAAGCGATTTTTTAAAAAAAGGATGTTTACAGACCTCATTAATATTTGTTATAAAAACATACATTTTTCGACTAGAGAGACAGTAATCAAGCGTAACGAGGTAGAACTGTCAGTCATATGATACATCCATTAAAAAAATTGCAAAAGCTAGCCTGCAGGGCGACGCCGTAATTGAGGCTAACGAGATTGAACGGCTAGTTTATTATACTCGCAAGATTCAAGTTATGGCCGCTAACAGAAGCTTTGTTGCTGGTATATATTTGAATCATAAAATAAAAGTTTTCAGCATGTACAATCAGAACGTATTATTACTTTATTGAATATATTCAGAAACAGAAAGAGAAGATAATGGAAACGCTTATTTTACCCCCCCCCCTCCCCCTCAACAACAAGAAGACATAATAGCCCTGTGACACTTTTGACAGACTGCAAATGTACATATGATGCACTATATTCATTGGAACAGTGTCAATAGATGGAATGAATTGATTTTTAATATTGCCCCCTTAATAGCGATATCAAATAAAATTGTTTACACTTGTATGCCGTATACTTTGATTCTTTCGAGAATGGTGAGGTTTTATGTTGCTGTTGTTCTCTCCATGGCCTTTAATATACTATGTTTAAAGCGAACGTTAATGGATAGCTCTATTTTTCATTTCAAGTAGCTCCGGACTTTTTTTCCAAATGACTCGAATTTTCATTTCAAGTAACTCAATTTTTTTACTCAGTGTTTTGATGACTTTACTTGTCTTGTTTCTTGAACACTTACATTCTATACAAATTTAAAAAGAAAAAGATACAAAAAATGGAAGCATTCTCAGAATTTAAAGACGCTGTATTGTCCAAGTCAACAATAAATTCAAAATATCAAGATTTGCAGCCGCGTAAGTCATTTGATAGAAGTCATCGTACTATACCTACTTCTATGGATGATCTAGTACCACAAAGACCTATAAGAAAATCTAGTAATCGATCATCAACATTTACAAATAGCCCGTAATGTATTTTTGAAGTACATTGAATGTATACATGCACTAATCAATATTTATATAGACAAAATGTTTATTCTCCAACCAAAGCAAAAACTCCACCTAGCACAAACAACTCCTATCAATCAATGTATGTATTTATGCAACAATATATCAAATAACGGCATCTAACATTTACATTTTGAATAAAAAAAATAAAAAATAAAAATAAAAAACTAGATCAAATTCTTCTCAACAACAGCAACCACAAACATCAAACATTGATTATACCCCTTATAATAATATTAATAAAGAAGCTCAAAATATACAAGCTTCTGGATCAGTTTCATCTGATAACAACACTCAAGAAAGATTTACAGGACCTATCGCTCCTAGCATATCATGCTCAACAACAAATTCTAAACATAGGTCTAGAGACGGCACTGTTGATTCACTTGCATCAGTTAAATTTAAGCCGGCTGTTACCAAGTTTGAAGATCTAAAATCAGAAGCCATTGGATCTTGGGAGGAAGGCGTAGATGTTGAGCTTGTTGATTCCAAGAATAAAAAGAAAGCAGAATGGTTATCCCAAAGTGCATTCTTTTCAGAAGATGCATTACCTATTTCATCATCATCAAACGACAATGTATCTATTATGACATCTGACAGTGGTACATCTAACGTGAATGTTGTTACTCATAACGATGACATCCATGAACCCAGTAAACAATCTTATGCTGATGTTTTGAATGTTAAAACTCCTGCTTGGGCAGCAATTGAAGATCAATCTTCATCTGCAACAATTGTTTATGATGCATATCAACCTTCAAATGACAGAGACTCACCTGCTTGGGCTAAGCAAGCTGAACCTATAATGCCTGCTTGGGCTTCTGAAACTGTCAATTACAATAGAAGATCATTTAACAATCCACAACCTCATCAACAACAACCTACATCAACAAAAATGTGGGTACCAACAAATATAGTTGCTCCTCATCAACATCATCAATCTATGCAACATATGACACCTGTTGTTATGATGCCTTCCAATTATATACCAATGTCCACAAACAGCTATCATCATCCTCAAGCACCAATGTCTTCTTCCATTACACCTACAGACAGAGAATGGATGTATTGCTTTTACTCTGTCATTACTAAATTCAACATTCGTAGTGTAGTGAATTCATTTCAAAAGAAAATTGAAAGCGTACTTCAAAGAGCACTTGGAGATTTATCATTTCGATCATTTGCACTTTTATTGCAAGCTTTAACTGTGGTTATGGAATACGAAGCAAACCTTTCAATCTTGGAAACAGCTCGTAAAATTCACGCACATTGGGAAACTTTTATTTATTACTTTTCTCGATTCACTCAAAATTATGCAACATTACCAGATGATCTTAAGGTGATTCTTCAGTTTTCAGTAACCATGTTACGTTTCTTTCCAAAGATTTATCAGGATTTGCCCATGGAGGATGTATTGCGAATCTATGAAAATACAAAAACCATTACAAATCAGGATATGAATGTTGAATTTTTGAAACAACTTCGTTTATTGAAGGCTATTTCTTCAGCAGAGGAAGGTCATCATGGATCGAATGGAGATTTGGATTATAGTTTACCTTCTCTACCTGTTGCAGATAAAATTGTAACTGAAGTCATTGAAAAGATCAATTCATTAAGAAATTATGAAACCAAAAAAGAAATCACCATTGCAAACAAAGTGCATAATCCATGGCCAAATGTTGATTTAACAAATTATACATTGATTCATTATCTCATGCTGCGTGATGAACTTGTTGGTCCAATTCAACGTATTATCAAAGAACTTTTCAACGGTTTGGATTCAAATCATATTTCTGTTCCTGAATGTTCCATCTATGAGAAAACGATGGCTATTGCAAGCACCCTTTCATTCCAAACGTCGGATCCATGTATCGTGTTCAAATTAGGCCCTCCTTTGCCTACTGATCATGTCATTACCGATTTTGAAGAAGGTTCATTAGTATTCTTACTTCCTGAAAATCATGTTGCAGTCAGTCCTTCAGATCAGTATTCTGCCAAAAAACAAGTTGCTGAAATTTCCATGATGGGTCAAGCTGTACGTGCTTCTAGTTCCTATTCTAATAGCGGTCAACAAGTGCGCCTAGTTTCTATTCATATCGATCGAGACGATATTCACAAATTGGATTGGAATCGTAGATACACTATTGTCACTTGCAATACTAATGCCAATTCTACTAAAGCTGTACTCAAATGGCTTTATAATGCACATGTTGAATTGGAAAAGAAATATTGGTCTTCTGTCCTTACTCCAAGACTTTTGGCTGCTAAAAATGTACTCACTCAATCTCAATTGACTTTTTGGGATGAAGAAAACCACAATCAAGCTGTTGCTACAAACAATGATACCACTCCAGATTATCTTACCAATGCAGATATTGATATCTCTTGTATTATGTCTAGACCTGGCAATCAACGTGCTAGACCAGGTAAAAATATCTGGCCATCTCCTTCTTCTTATCTTGATCAATCAATGGCTTCAAGGCGTCTTCCAATGTATAGTTTATCCCCTAGTCAATTGAAGGCTGTCAAATTCGTTCTTACACATCGTATCGCTGTAGTTTCTGGTCCTCCTGGAGCTGGTAAAACATTCTTGGCATCTAAATTAGCTCAATTAATGAGTGAAGCATTAACAGTTGGTCTATTCCATCAACCTATATTGATCATTTCAAAGACACAATCTTCTCTAGATGATATATTGAAACGTATTGTTGCTCAGATTCCTGATGTTGTTCGTTTTGGAGGCGAACCTTACGACGAAGTACTAAAGAGCAAGCAAGCCATCAATCTTGCTATACCTAGCATTTCTGATAACAATTTCCGTCAATTTCAAATGTTGGAACGTCAATTGACTTCACATCAAGCTAAATTACATACTTTATTACAAGAACGCGCCAAGGTTGTAGCTCATTGTCCAAATATCCTTTCTTTTGCTATCCCTCCTGCTTACCTTGCTGAAATCAACAAAGGCTATAATCAAGAGTATCATTCTTCCAATATTGATACATACAATCGTAACAATTTAGCTCTATGGAATGCATGGGCCAGCAATGATAGACGTACTCTTAACTATTCCAAAGCTCAATTCTCTCAATCAGAGATTAATCATGCTCAATGGATGTTGGAAAATGCTTATCTCAAGAGAGGAGGTCGTGGTATTATGCCGATGACTGATATCAATGTGATTCGTACTCGTTTCACTTATATTGCATCCAATACACCACAAATCTTGCCTTTGAGCGATGCTATTAAATGGCCTTTTGATAATTCAGCCGGTACAGGCGCTAATCTTCGCTCTGCTATCCTTCAAGTATGGAGACGAGTCCCCGCAGAGCAAGTTTGGAATCTTCCTGATGAGAAAAAGACTCTATTGATTGAGAATTTAGTCAAGGTTCTCGTTTCTGCAATTGATCGTGAGATTGAAGATGTACTCCAACAGCAACTCAAGGCAGCCCAAGCTTATGATGAGATATTGATTCAGAAGTGGACTTATCTCTGTCGCTTCAATCGTATTATTGGTATGACAGCAGATTTTGCTGCTGCAAATCGAGATTGGGTTTCTACATTGTGGCCCCGTGCTGTTATTGTAGATGAAGCTTCTGAAATTTTAGAATCCACTATTGCATCTACCATTTTGGGCCCTAGAACCGAGCATCTTGTTCTTTTAGGTACTAGCGACAATTTGTTCAAGCCTCGTATCACTAACCCTACTTTGGCTGGTCATCCTCGTAACTTTGATGTCTCCTTGTTTGAACGTTGGAAAGGGTCTAATAGTGAAATGACGCTTTTAGAAGAACAATGGCGCATGCATTCTGATGTTGCAAGTATTATTGATAAGTTCAATAGTAGCAAAAAGTCATTAGAATCATCATCTCTTATTACTGCACCTATGATCTCTTATAATGAAAACATGGTAGACGGTAAAAATCTCAATTTAGAAAAGCTTTATGGTATTACACAACGAGCATTTTATGTTGATTATCAAACTAGTGATGATACAAACATTGACAATTATTATTCAAAGCTTTTACATTCTCAAGTCAACAATGCAGAAGTGGATGAAGCACGTTATGTTGCAAGTCTTGCTGTGTATTTGAGTCAACAACAATATACAATTACTGGTATCACCATTTTGACAGTATCTATTGTCCAAAAATATTTGATCAGACACATTTTACGTGAGGAAATTCCCAAACGTACATGCTTTATCAAAAACATTGCCAAAATACATCTTGATACTGTTGAACAATATACAGGTCGCCAGAACAATTTTGCTATTGTATCTACTGCTACACCTGGCCACTCATCATCCAACTATGATAATATTACTCGTGCCTTGACTCGTGCAAGATATGGCTTGTATATTATTGGTAAGCCTGGTAAAGATCGTGTTCACAATCGCTGGAATGAATTTGCCCGTTTCATGAAAGAAAACGGGCTATATGGTCCTTCTATTCAATTAACCTGTGCTACTCATGGAGATTCTTTATCTGCTGGTCAATGGCAAGACTTTTTAATGATGAAGAATGGTGGTTGTCAACAACCTTGTGCAACACTTATGAGTGATGGTCATGTATGTAAAGAAGAATGTCACTTTGGTGGTCATGATCAAATCATTTGTCAAGAACCATGTAACCGGTTAAGACCATCTAATTGTACTCATACATGTGAAAAGAAATGCTTTGAATGTTCCAAGGATGGCGTCTGTCCTCCTTGTCCTGTTGAAACTACTGTGGAATTGAGCTGCGGTCATACTCATGTTGGTATTTGTCATGAGTTGCAAAACTTGGATCGTATAGAATGCCAAGAAGAGGTGTCATTCAAATTTGAATGTAAACACGAGACCATGATTAAATGCTGTCAGTTGAAAAAGGCAAATAGAATGGTATGTAATGTACAAACTGAAGTTGAGTTGCCTTGTGGACATAAGGCTATGAGCCTGTGTGGTGTCGATCCTATTTGTACGCATATTTGTGATGGTACTTTAGAGTGCGGTCATAAATGTCAATACGTTGTAAGTTTTTGTTTACTCTTTTATTGTTTGTCTATATCATATGAAACTGATTTGGTTATTTTTGATTAGTGTGGTGAGGTACATTCTCATGATCGTAGCGAATGTGTAGCTAGTTGTTCCAAGCAGTTGATTTGTGGACATAGATGTGCCAAGGGCTGCAGAAACCCAGATGATCATACAGAACGCTGTTCAGAAAAATGCAATTACGTTTGTTCTCATGGATACAAGTGTAGTCGTGAATGCTTTAGAGATTGTATTCGTTGTATCAGTGAATGTCCATATGTTTGTAAACACCTCAAGTGTACCAAAAAATGCTTTGAAATTTGTGATCGACCTCCTTGTAATGAACCTTGTAAAAAGGTATTGAGCTGTTCGTAAGTATAAGACATTATATTTTGTATTGGATCTGATCTTAACCTGATACTATATTTTAGTCATACTTGTGCTGGTCTTTGTGGCGAGCCCTGCCCTCCATGTGTCTCTTGCAATGGCAATCTTAAATGTTCCATCACTTTGCGTACATTATCTGAATTTGAGGAAAACGAAAAGGTCTATATGCTTCCTGAATGTGGATGTGGTAAGCTTTTGTCTACTAGTAGCTGTTGTCAAAAAATAAAACAATATTCTAATTGTATATTGATTGTGTATTTTAGTTTTCTCGTCAGAAGCTCTGGATATGTATTTCAAAAACCAAGCAAAGAATGGTGAGCATACAGCTGTTAAGGTTTGGGGATGTCCCTCTTGTCAAAAGACAATCTACACTGCGTTGAGATACAATCAATACGTCAAAACTGAAATCAATTTGGTAAATAAAATCAAGATGCGCCTTGAGAAAGAAAGACAGCAATTGACGCCTAGTGAACGAGAGCAAATCGTCAGTGCAATGAATGATGAGACTAGACATCATGCCATTCATAATATGGTAGGTGGTCGATGGTTTGTCTGTCAAAATCAACATCCTTATTATGTCGGTGATTGTGGTGGTGCAACTGAAGTATCAAAATGTCCTGAGTGTGATGCTCCCATCGGTGGCACTCAGCATAAAGTTGTAGAATCAAATCGCTTTTATGGTGAATTCGATGGATCTGATAAGCCTGCTTGGCCAGGTCAACCAGGGGCCGATTTATAATAACCTTTTCATTTTAAAAAAACAAATTAAGTATTCCATGATGGTCTTTTAATATCACAGAAAATCGTATATAAATTTATATATGTAGATAACTATAAAATTTAATAAATAATTATAAATTACATCTTTTCAAATTTAATTATTTCTTGTTTCTTCGTTTTATTTAATAATAATTTCCAGTATCATTCTCATATATAAAAAGAAAATATGCAAAAATACTTTTCTACAGACAGATTTATTTGATTTTGAATAAATATTATCTGTTAATTAACCATTTTTTATCAAAGCACCATCTAAATCAATTGAAGGCATTTCATGTCCATTCAATAAAAGAGGATCAATGTTCAATGCCGCTGATCTGAAAAAGTTCGAGGCCCAAAGTTACACTCCAGATTTTTTTGTATTTTTTTTTTTTTTTTTTTCAAAAATATCAGATCTCCAACTTTTTGGCAAGAAGGCATCATCGAAGTTTGTGTTAAAGTAGATTCTAATAGAACAATATGTTGCAAATACCATAATTTTCTTTATATATTCTTATCTATTTTTTGTGATGAGATATGGCGGTTCAAAAAATTTCAAGAGTCCCAAAAAAAATCGAGCATTATTGATTTTTTTAGGTAAATCTTAATTACAAAAATAATTAAAGCTGTTTATTGAAGTTACAAGGACATAATTTATTAATTAATTGAGGGTCTATCTCTTTTTTCAGATATTTGTGTTGCATCCACCGGTTAATCGTAAGATAATGAACCTTTTGATTTGTAATCCTTAGTTTCAAGAAGTCAGCTAACTGATCTATGATAACATTCTCGATTGTTCTTATTTTCTAAAGCAAGATCCGGGAAGCTGGATATGTGAGACATATTCACTTGTTGGATTTAGTTATATAAAATAAGCTGAACTTAAATGTGCTGTGTTACTAATGTACATAAAATGACCTGACAATGGAATGTCAGAAAGATATAATCGATCCAAAGCTGATCTTACAGATAATTGTAATATAGAATTTGTATATAAATAGGACAAATTATTGATATTAAATAAAGATTCTCTTCAGTTTTTGTGTGTGATTTAATTTAACAAGTTCCTTTATTAAATTATACATTTTTTCTTGCCATAATATTTATTCTAAATCTTTGGCATTTCAATTTGGCCTCAAAAAAATATCAAAAAAAAAATGCTTATATATTCATTATCTCTTTAACCGAGATATTGAATTGAGATAGCATTTTGATTAAATTTGAAATCAATTATAGTAAATGCAGTTTGGCTTTTAGTTTTTAAAAAATAATCATTTTTGATGAAGTAATGAAAATCACAAAATGTAACTATATTTTTTTGACCTCAACCCTCATCAGATTTTGGCAGTTTTGAAGAATTTATGAACTTTTTTAGCCGAAAAAAATTACAGAAAGTATCATAAAACGATTCACGTTTATGACAGCTATAATTCACATATAATCTACTACAGATTGTTACTATGCTGTTTGTTGCATAAATTAGGGATTACCGCTTTTATTCTTTGGTTTTTGCATCTTACAGCTTAAAACATATTTAAGTACCGCTCTGCGTAGATTTTGCCCAGCTGCCCTAAACGGAGCAAAATACAGATGTTACTTGAATGCATAACTAAAGCTACAGAACAAATTATTCCACACATTTTGATATATAATGATGCATCATTCTTAACCGGATGTCAAATCCAAAAGTAAAACAATAGTTCAGGAACCGAAATTCAAGTCTATTAAACATCAACGGAACCACGACGGTTCCAGCATGATATTACAGCATTGGTATTAAAGTATAATGTTCCACCATCATGCCACATTAGTATAATAGATAACACTTATAATCCTTATCACATTATCATTTCCCTCAACTCAATTAGTATATAAACCCTCTTTATTTCCTTTTAATAAACGACAATCTCTTTACTTAATTAAATATTCTAGTTTTTATTTAACATAAACATATTCATATAAATCATATAACTTTAAATGGTTAGTCTAGTTTCAGCAGTTTTATAAGACAAAACAACCGAAATAAGGTGAATATATGTGCTGATAAACAATTTTAATAGAACTTTTTCTTCAGAAATAATATCCATCCATTTAACATTGTTTCGGCTACATATTTTATTAAATGAAGCAAGGATGGTTACTATAGTGATTGTTTCATAAATTTGAACAATGCAGAAATGGCCAGCTTAGAATTGAGAAAGCGCATTTGAAATGAAAATAAGTCGAGAAAATACTAAGGTATTGCAATGATGGTTATTAAGTAAAGTCTACCTTATTTTTCATTCTCTGCCAAAATATTTAGGTTTTGGATCGTTGTGAAGACCTTTTTTATTTTTTTATAAATTTTGTGAGAGCACTTTTTCTGTTATAGAGGTCCATGAAGGGATGACTGGTATACAAATCTAAAACCATAGGATAGTACTCATTAGCGCCTATCTAACAACGGATTTTACCTCGTCAAAAAATATTGATCTTTCATCGAGAAAATTGAGATTGCATGATTGATTTTTGGTGATACGAAAAAGGATCCATTTTGGACGAGGATATACAAGG
Source organism: Mucor racemosus (assembly GCA_027405735.1). Taxonomy (NCBI): domain Eukaryota; kingdom Fungi; phylum Mucoromycota; class Mucoromycetes; order Mucorales; family Mucoraceae; genus Mucor; species Mucor racemosus. Next base: position 534,284 of record JAPEHQ010000018.1, read on the forward strand.
AAAATTTTTCGGTTTTACAAAAAAAAGATTAAAAAAATGTATATCCCCACAAAAAATAGGGCTACAGCTACGTATAAATACTCATTCTGTAGATAATTTTGTTACACATAACGTGAAAATAAAATATTTTAGGGTTTCATTTAAATGAAGGGTACTTTTTGATCAAAAACCGTTAAAATTTGATATTAAATTTACTAGAGATTTTATGAGAAAAATATTTTCAAAACCTACACAGATCGACTCAGAATTAAAAACTAAACCCAAGATATTTAATACGCTAGTTCAACTTACTATGCATTTCTGTGAGCAATTAAACATACAAGGATTTTTTTGGATTTTTTTGGATTTTTTTTCCATTTGAACACTTCTTTGAATTGAAGCTCAGTTACATGTGCATATCTGATTATACAATTTATATGGTGATATTCAAAATCAGAGCGTTCCCCCATTTCAATAGATAATCAGGAAATATAAAATGCGGGGCTATATTTGATATGCTACAGAATATTGACAAAAGACTTATTTCTATTCATGTTGATTTCTCAGCGAGTATAAAGGCTTCAAAAGTGAAACATTTGCTTTCTTCATGCTTAAAATCTCAACCCAAGATGCTAAATATCTCGAGATTTCATAAGCTTGCACTTGATAATTTCTAAGCTAAATCTTCTTGTTTTTCAATGTTTTATTACGTATTAAAGTTTCAGGGGTGGTTTTTTAGTTTTGACTTTTGGCATTCTGGAGAATTTTCAAAAGTATTATTAAGAATCAAACAAGTTTTCTGGGGTAAAATTGGCTGCTGAACACAAATCTGCAATCCATTTTACTGTATCTATTAATTTCGTTGAAATTTTTGTGGTACAAATTTTGACGGAGTTTAATATGTAAAAATTCTGCATTTTATAATATTATGCAGCAATATTAATAATAAAACTTCAATAAAGTAAGATATGTTTATGCATCAAGTTGCGTGCTGAGATATACGTTTTGCAGTAGTAGTGTCGTGGTAATAATAATGCAATGAGACAAATACAGTTATAAGTTTAAAAGACAATGTTTATTAATTTTGACATTTAAAATCTAATATCTATACTATTATTATTGCATAACAAAAGAGTCGAAACTTCTACGACAGTAGTCTAATCAAGTATATACACACAAAGTCTGTGTGGACCTGACAAAAGCAAAAAATCCCAAAAACGTCTCACGAAAATAGAACTAAATGCAAAAAGAAAACGCTCCCGGGTGGGCTTGAACCACCAACCTCCTGATTAACAGTCAGACGCGCTAGCCAATTGCGCCACGGAAGCTGATATATTTTTAAAAAATTATAAAAAACAAGTACAAAAAACAAAATAATTAATCACGTGATACCTCCTCGCCTCCGGCACTTTTCTTCGTTGTCCGACCCGCACTATCTAGTGAATATCGAGCAACCTTTACTCTTCAATACTGTATGTTCTTGAATGTCACTTTATTTATAATAACTAACCGAAATTCTTGAATTCATAAGTACCAAGATACAATTGCCATGAGTATATGTACTAAAGGAAAGTGAATCGAAGATAACAATGATCTTTAACGCACATTTGAGTGTTTTTATATCCAATGCTGGGCTTTAATGGACACAACAAATTACATTTTTATAGTTGCATTTTTTTTTTCATTTTTGCCAAACAAAATGAATGAACAAAAGTAAAGAAGATATCATCATGTACACATTGCTACACAGGATGCTGATCTTTTGATCTTATTACAGATATTATAATGAGCCATCAGTTCATCGTAGCAACAACAAAAGAAAGTATGATAATGTTGATGCGATCATATTAAAAGAAAGAGAGAATGAAATATTGGCGTTTGGATATGCATCTAAAATATATAACGATCAAGAAACAGCCGTTCGTGTAGATAATGGTACCTATTTAATACCCCTAAAAAGTGATAGGCACCATCAAAATATCCGAATTGATCGATTCGATATTCGACATTTGATTGATAATGATGCCAATACTTTGTGGAATGAGAAATCGGTGAATTTAGAAATAGAGTCTTTATTACAGATTGAGCGATATAGAGATTTAGAGTATCATGAGTTGTACAAGGATCAACATGATACAGAGCTAGGTATTAAATTTTATTTCAAAATACATTAAGTGTACATAATATTGAATGCTATTAAATTAAAGATAGAACTGATAAAAAAAGACGACATGCTGCTATTCCATACGATTATGAACAAACAACAACTGTAGAAAAAGAGATATCAAGTAAATACAAGACTCCTCCATCAATGATTGTGGTAAAATGGATAGATTACACATGCCAAATAAAGTCTCACATTTTTTTATTTATAGCCCAAATCAATGGAACATGTACAAATCATTCAAGATGTGGCAAATCAAATCAATGCAGCCAAACAAGACAGTAATCTCGTCGAGATTCGAATCCAAGTAAAGAACTCTAGAAACCAATTGTATTCATTTCTAAACAGACAAGATGTATTATATTCCTTTTACAAACATGTGTGTTGGGTATCGAATTCAGGGTTAGCAAATTATGATAGTAGCAGTAGTGAAGAAGAAGAAGAAGAAGAAGAAGGACAAAATGAAGAAATCCCTTCAAAAGAAATCCAGACTATAATTGAAAAAACAGCATTTTTTATTGCAAAATCCAACAACAGCGATGATTTAGAACAGCATATTCGAACAAAAAAATGTCAGGACATTTCGTTTGATTTCTTAAAACCAAATCATAAATATTACAAATACTTTAAATCTCGAGTGATTGAAAATAAATAGAGTTGGATTTTATGTAATAGCTTTCTTTCTGAATGAGGAAGGTTGTAACTCAATTTTTGTCTTTTTGATTGGGGATCAGTGCGCAAACAAAAGATAGAAAACGAGAGAGAGAGAGAGGGAGGGAGGGGTACAAGCCTCTTTATTCCATAAAGCAAACCAACTTGCTTCCCTCTTTATTCACGTGAAAATCTGTCAAGCCAATTGCTTGCTTCCTTTCTTGCCCTTCTTTTCCTTTTTCTCTTTCCCCTCCTTTTTTCTTTATTTCTTGATTAAACAAAATATTTCTTTTTTTCTATAATGGATTACAGACAAAGAAAAAACCACAAAGCGACATCACGCAGTACTTCACCAGCAAGATCAATAGCAGCCCCTTATTCAACTCATCATCCTCATCCTACAACATCTGGTACAGCACCACCACCGACAGTTAGTAGGTGGCAACAACTAGTCATGGGCGCTGGATCAGCAGCAGGCACAACAGCAGCAGTAATTAGCGAAGATTCAATGAAATGTCTCAAATATTGTTTAAGTTGGTTGAAATATGCTATTCAACATATTGAACAACAAATGTCAGTATTGAAAAATTATTTAGTTTCCATTGCAACATCAAAATCATCATCATCATCAACATTAACAGTTAATAACAATACCAACAATCGATCTGTTTTATCAGGCATCAAAAAAGATATAGTCGAAACATTGAGAAAAGTGGTTGAAGTGATTACAAAATATGCAGGTGCATCATTACCTTCACAATCAAGACAATCAGTTCGTGGATTTATACTTAATTTGCCTGGGAAATGGGTAAATATTTTACATTTGTTTGTTTATCTTGTTCCTATACTAACAAAATAAACTACTAGGCATCTTTAAATGATATTCGATCTACAACAAATTCACCTGCTGGTTCTCCCATGTTGGGCCCCAGATCTACAACTTCATCTTCATCTTTCTCTTCAGCATCCTCTTTAAATGACACAAAACAAGAAGTAGCAGCTGTTAGATTACTTGAATTTGGACAAGAATCTGTAGACATGTTAAATTCTGTCTCTACTGTATTTTCAGATACTGTAGATAGAGCTGAAATTTGGATTGATCGATTAAAAATGGTACCTGGCATGAATAATAGTAATACCACTACAGCCGGCAGAAATAATGATATTGACATGGAAGGGATAATATTACCACCTATTCGAACATTAGATGTACAGAATAACTCATTTGATCATAATATCAAATACGAACAACGTTAATATTCATATTTTTTATATACCATCTTCTACACAATTTTATTGATTATAATAATTAAAAAAAAAAAAAATTGCTCAATTCAATAATAGACCTTTTACATTCTTTTGAAATTCATGTTTAAATGGACTTCCATCGGGATTGTATACATGAATTTCAGGATCTTGAGGACCACCACCATGAAACTCTAACCAGCCACCTGCTGGTAAATTCACAGTAAAAATATAACCTTTGTCTACACCTTCAAAATATGCCTTGAACTATACATAATTAGTTTAATTTAGCATCTATAAAATCAAGAATTGCTATACTTACAGCTATTAACATCATGTCATCTGGATTGTTATTTCTATCACAATCGAACGAAGTATATGGACAACAAGCCCTGTCTCCTGGCTTCAAATTTTCTATTCTAAATCGTCTAAAATGTAAAAATCAATCAGAGGACAAATGTCAATTGACAGTAGAAATTGTATATAAGCCCTTACGACCAATATGTTCCACCAGTGTTCATTGGTTCCTGACGCATGAAAAAACTAGTATCTTTTGTGAAATTATAAATACAATATCCATGGACACTATTGGGCAAAACGTAACCGAGACAGATCAACAGTAATAATTCAAATGTATATTTTAACATGATTTTATTCTAATGAAAATAAAAAAAAAAAAAAAATAAGAAAATAAAAAAAAAGATACAAAAAACAGACCCTATTTATACAAAGAAAAACATCTATTCCATATATTTCAATTTCTTTACTCTTGATACTCCATTTGAAAACGAAGGCTATGTATAAAAATAATGAATACAAGAAAAGATCTACAACAACGAAATTTAACTTACAGACGAATATTGTTTCTTCTTTTTGCTATTATTGCGATCGTAAATATCACTATCCGGACTCGCAGTGCCTGTATTATTATCATCTGATGAAAATGAAGGAGAAGAACCTCCCATTCTTCTGCTTGCCACTCTACTTGATTGTCTACCACTTAGCCCTAAACATTTCTCTAAATGAGGTGCATATCTAGTTGATGCAATTGTTTTTTGACAATTGACACATTCATAAGATGGTAAATTATTTACTGTATAACTTTTGCCCCATACATCAAATCCAGATTTTTTAACTTTTTTTCATAATTGTCAGTATAAAGAAATATAAAATGTCAAAAAGAATCAAGAAAATTACCATAATGCTTGCATCTACCATAAAAAAAAAAAAAAAAAAAAAAAAGCATTAATAAAAGAATAGTTGCTATTTTTATATTCATAATTACTTTGTTTGGCAAATTTGACAAGTGGAATTTTCTTGTTTGATATCTCGATGTACATCAAATAATACATCATAAATACATTCATCAATTAAATCTTCTAATAATGAAAATGCCTTTTTTTATGATTTAATAATGACTAATTGAAAGCTATACACAACACATACTACAGCTGCTCGAGGTGTATTTGGTTTTTTGACAATTTTGGGTATATTCTTTTGTAAATTGGATTGCGTATGTTGTAGTTCATCTAATGTTTTATTACGGTCTGACAAGAGTTTTTTATACAATCTAGATAGAAAAACTATTTTAAATATTCATTGTGAGATATTTTAATTTTTTTCTTACAGTGCACCAGCTTCTTTTTGACTTTCTGTTAGTTGTTTTTCATTAGACATATTATCTTTATTCTTTTGCATTTTTTTTTATATAAAAAAGAGAATTTTTTTATTTATATATTGGTTGAGAAAAAGAAGAAAGGAGGGGGGGGGGGAGGTCATACAAACATTTTTGGTGGTAAATGAAATTTAAAATTTAAACACAGCTACTAAGTGGAATGGATGTAACTTCTTCTGCTTGTTGTTTCTTAGATGATGGAGAACTAGAGGAAGAAGAAGGAGAAGAGGAGCCAAAACGAAAGAACATACGACTAAAAGAGGTCTTGAGAGAAGCATTCTTGGCTTTTCTACGTAAAGTTGGTTTATAGGTATCGAGATAAGCAATCTGAGGCTTATTAAAAGCACCTCTTCTATTTCTTCTAATAAATTCAACTGCATCTAATGGTTGCATATCAAATAATTCAATAAGTGCAATAGCTACAAGAACTGGTGCACGTCCCAAACCAGCAACACAATGTACTGCAATTGTTGTGTTTAATCCACTTTGTTCTTCTAAATCAATAAGAGATAACCAATCATTGATAACATTAGGTGGTGGCTAAGCATGTTTGTGTATAAATTTAGTACATGTTCTGTGAGTGTGCATTATTTCCTTATATACTTACAATACCGCCATCTTTAAAAGGTAAATCATGTACTTGAATACCTTGATCATTTAATTTTGCTGTGCTATAAGTGGGCTGGCAACATCTAACAACATGAGTCACCTTGTATCTGGTAAACTCTTCGAGATAAAATGGCAAAGTAGATTCAGTTGGACAATCGAGGATAAGGAATCGAAGAGTAGAAGAAGGAAGTTCAATGAAAGAGAGCATGCGACCGAGAGGTGATTTAGTACGTTGTTGAGGAGTCATGGTAATAATAGATTTTGTTTTTTTTTCTGGACGAAATATAAGGGGAAAAAAAGGGAGAGGAGAGAGTGTGATTCTTGTTTAAGAGAGAAAGAGTATGTGTGTGAGTGAAAAGAGTTTTGTTGATTGAAATGTGATATTTAGTTAGTGATAGTTCAAATTATCCTGGATCAGAGTCTTGTGGATATTGAGCAATGGCGAAAGAGGATGCACAACCGCCGCAAAGTACGTTAGGAATCTGTGGAGTGAAGTATAAAGAGGTTTGTTGCATAAGTTGGATAGGTTGAAAAATAAAAGGATTTTTGTTGGGTAAAAATCAAGGCCTTTTATTTTTATATTGTTGGTTTTATAAAAGAAAAACGCTTGATGAGTTTCTTCTTTCTACTAAAAAAAGGGAGCCTTCTATATCTTTTTATTGCAATAATTAATGGTACCTAAATTTACTATAATTAAAGGTATTTTTTCAAATGGTATAAAGAAAAAGAAAAGAGAGAGAGTGAGAGAGAGAGGAGAGAGTTGCAAGAAAATTTTTTCTTTTATTCTAATCGTACTACTGGCTTTTAAGATGATGGAATGAACCACTCATTTTTGCTTTTCCCGAATCATATCTATAAAACATGTTATTATGTAAGCAAAATACTATATAAACATAAAAGACCATACCAAAATATGAATGTGCCATCGCTTCTTTTGCTGTATATCTTTCTTGATGATCATATAAAAGTAAATGATCCAAGAAATCAAGTACTTCGTTTGAGATATATCTTCGATTTTCGCTTGTAATGAACTTTTGCCATGGTTTTTTCGTATATCTACCTAAAATATCATGGTATTGTTTATCCAACTTGATACCATATTTATCTAAATAAGCAAATAACTCGTCCGTTCCCAATACTTTTGCAATTTTAACCAGTTGATCATAATTATCGTGTCCATGAAAAAAGGGCTCTTTTCTAAAAATCATGCTAGCAAGCATACATCCATAACTCCATAAATCTAAGCTATAGTCATATTCTTGAAAATCAACTAACAATTCAGGCCCTTTAAAATATCTTGAGGCAACTCGTACATTATACTCTGTTCCTGGATGATAGAATTCTGCTAAACCCCAATCAATTAATCGTAACTATACAATATATGATTAGTTTCAAGTAAAAAAAAAAAAGAAAAAAAAATCACCTGTTTATTTTCATGATCAATCATTACATTATGTGGTTTAACATCTCTATGCATGATTCCTTTTGAATGACAAAAATCTAAAGCCTACTTTTTATAATAGATATGAATAGATTGCGCATGTACATTCTAAATATTGAATTTTACCTTTAACAGCTCAAACATGTAATATCGTACATCGTAATCTGTAAATCTTGGATAAAGTATCTTGAAATCAGTGTTATTAATGTATTCAAATACAAGTGCCGGTGTTTTAGACTACATTCTCATTTTTTAGCCACAAGTTTGTTCAATTCTTGGATAGAAATTACCTGAGGATCTTTAACTACATCCAATAGTTCAATAACATTGATTCCTCCAACCAAGTTTTGCAAGATCTTTATCTCACGCTTGATTTTCTTCTTTTTCACAGGCTTTAATATTTTGATAACCACTTTCTCATCTTTACTTATATCGACTCCTTCAAACACTTCAGAATATTTACCGCGCCCTACTTTACGAACGATTTCGTAATTATCTTGTTCCCTAATACTTGTTTAGTTGATAGGAATATTTTCTTTTAATTTGTTTTACCCCCATTGTACTTGAAGAGCATCATAATCCCAATAGCTGCTTGGTAATTTAGTATTAACATCTGCATAGCATTTAGCTATACTTTGATAGGCGATTCCTGTATTTATATTACTATCAGACATTGCAAAGAAAATAATAAGAAAAAAAAAAACAAAAAGAAATGGTGGTTATTATAATATTTCATCAACTGCAAGAAAATGGGGTTATTTCCTTTGTTGCATCTATGGTACAATTGATTGGCTAAAATAATAATTATGATGTATGCACATACCATCTGGTTGTTGGGAATATTCGAGTATGGACACAGTAATTGCTATGATATAATATCTATCGTTCAATGGAGTAAGTTTGGAAACATTCAACTTTTGTTTCATGTAATTTAAATCACTTTTTCTTTTTTTTTTTTTTGCACATTTGTTGCTTTATCGTTGTTATTCAAGTGGTAAATCACAATATTATTATAAAATAAACACGTTGCAATCTTGTTTCTTACATTTATTATAAACTACAACAAATTTAAAAAGTATATCGTAGTTATTTCGTCTCGCATGGTCATTAAAAGCTATTTGATTTGAACACCTCGATCTTAAAAAATTGGTCTCATTTAGGCATATCTCGACCAAAACAAGAGCTATAAAAATAAAATATACGGCGTTGAATTTCTTTTGTTTTTCTCTATATCAATGTGTGAGTATTGCAGAGTTTACCTTTTTTCGACCACCAACAGATCCAAGTTTTATCATATTTAAGCACAAAATATCTGAAAATTCCGCTAAATTCCACACAAAATTCCGCCTTGTAAACCATCGTCCAAAATCCCGAAAAACGAATATTTTGATTTTAAACAACAAAGAAAGCATTTTAAACCCTAACAATATGAGACAAAATTAAATATATGACATATAAATAGTTTATAAAAGCGTTATTTTTGAAATTATTTAGTAAAAATTAGACTTATGCTTAGAAAACTAAAAACAACGTAAAGAATTTTGGTACAACATTTTTGCTGTAACAATTTTATTTAAGCTACGTAATATAATAGAAAATTAAGTTTACTGCTAGTACATATTATTTTTTTAAAAAACCATCACCAAAAATATTTTTTTATTAAGCAAAATAGTTTCATCGATGTCAAAAAATGTCAAAAATCAATCCGAATCTTGAAATTGGCACAAAAATTAAATAGTAAGCTTCAAGCATAGTTAAACTTAAAATTAAGGCTTTTTATATTACAAATGCGATTAGGTCGTATCAAATTATTTAAATCTATCACTGATTCATGTTGATTTGCTTTAATTTTGATATAAGCAACGCAAGAACTATTATATTGAGCATATATTTTATAGTTATCTTTTGCATACATCAATCTCAACAAATTAAGCTATGATATGTACGCAATTTTGCTTTAATTAGCCTCACTAGATAAAACATAAAATGGATGTATCAATTACGTTGGATACATTGTCTCATGATACACAATTAAACTTGAGATATCTTATGCCTGTAAAAACCTAGTTTGTATACAAGCACAACCTGTATTTCTAAAAACATTAAATAAAATGGCAATATATCAATTATAGATACACTCAAGCCATCACTTGAGCAATCGGATTCAAAACTTACATCAATTGGCCTAGTTCGGCGGACGGACTATATCGATTGTTTTCTCCTCTTCACCTAAACAATAACAAGGAATAGATGATCTCGAAATTTTATTATTTCTATTGCAATTACTAGTTTTGAAAGGTGAAAAATCAAAGACAATGGCAGTTGACATGTTTGTACAATTAATCACTCGATTAGACAGACCAACAGACTCGAACTCCTCATTAGGAACTCGCTATTTGGCCTTAAATATTGTATCATCTACTGATTCAAAATGGTCTAATAATTGTATTTACCTTGATCTATCGAGACTTGTATTGAAAAATATCTTTTCGAAAACAATTGAAGTGCATATTGCTGATAGTGAAGATTCTGTTGATATAGAAAGAATATTCGTCAATTTAGCCATGTTGTCTGAACTACCCGATAATACTACATCACAACAACAGCCCAGCTTTCACGCATTCCAAGCCTATCATACTAGTCATTGGCGACAAGCGCTGTTATTGTTTTTAAATCACCCTTCCATGGAATGCAGAGTGATGGGTTATCGAGCCTTGGCAAGCTCTCATTTCGGGGAAAACAGTGCTCATGTTGATGGCTGTGACCCTCAAACCGTCTCTAAATTGCTCATATATGCATAGTTCAGACATATCAAAGGTAGCTACCTTCGATTTGGTCAAGAGGGAGGGAGTTCAGCAGTTGGCGAACAACATAGGCTAATTGGGCATTGTTGTCAACGTCCAGGTATAGCAAAAAATACGCTGTCATTTGCGGTAGACTATCATAAGTGTGCCCTCCATTAGCTATCTTTGCTATATTGGGGCATGCTTCAATTATGCTATAAACTACAGTTGATAGCCGTTAATCATTACGTTGGTTACAGGTATAATTTGTATATAAAGGGATTTTATTCAAAATTATGCTTTTGTCTAGCAAATAAATCATTTAAAATTTTCAAAAGATCGTAAAACATCTCTGAGCAAACAAACAGGATCATCATCCTCGATAGTCATAAACTCATTCAATGCTAATTGAATCGACACCTTCACTTGACCTTGATCATTAGAAATCACATCAAGTTGTTCCTCTTCTGATAGTCTCAAAAACAACTCGACCAAATCTCCATGAATAGTGGCTTGCTCTGCACCTGATAATTTGCAGAACCATTTAAAATTGTCTGTGCTTCCTAATAGCGGTTTAGTAGCATCAAACTCTATCATTTCTTGCGAAAGTGTGTGCAGTAATCGGTAAAGCGGTTCACTGATACGGAAAACGTGAATCATACCACCTGATACTGTGCATCCGACAATAGGTTTTACAGTGTCATTAGTGGCAGTCCAGGGCAATATGTAGGATGGTAATTTTGATTGTGATCGCAATGTGGCTAGCTTTGGCTTGACAATGATATCAGCATAATGAAAGTTGAAAAGACATTGCAAACGACGTTCAAATGATCGATCATTGGGATCGTCGTACAAGGCAACCATGCCGCCTGATTGACTGACACCGACAGCTAATCGATTGTTAAGCATGAGAGAATGGTGAATACTACGAGACACGACATCACTAAAAGGAAAATGCATAAATATACGTAACGTAATACTTTTGATAGTGAGATATTACCTTTTCAAAAATTCATAGGTGTTTGATTCTTGATCAAACTCATAAAATGAAATGGAATCGTTATGGAAAGTAACACATATACGACCGTCTTCTTCATGGATTGATGTAATGAGATATTGAAGCGCTTTATGAGCTACTTCTACAAGGCGCCCTGTAATGGGGTCTAATCTGTACAAATAAAGATGGCTACCAGCAGAAAACAAAAGACTGTGATTGTTACAATTGCATTGAGTATTATAATCAAAAAATCGAGATATTCCCTTTACTTACCCAGCTGAATGAGGACATATAGCAAAGACACCACCAGGTAATTTCTCTTGATCCCAAACTCGTTTCAGTGGAAACTTGTCATTGTTAGATTTCAGGCGAAATAGCAATAATGTACCTCTATCCATCAATGCTTTTGACACTCTTGCAGACATGCCAGATCGAAAAGAATGGAATGGTTCTTTGGGATGTCCAAGACCAATACAAAGGTATTTGTAGGTTTTGTTCTTGTTTTGTACAGACCATTCTATGAATGTATGAGATGAGCTATCTGTGTTTTATCTAATAATGTTAAGAATTTACCAGTAGCTGAAAGAACCATATCGCTACGACCATAATCTGTATTTGTCCAAAGCAACTGACTATCTGTCAATATCCGGCCGCTATGCAAAGTTAGTTTAGAATTATGTAGGACAATTTTGTGCTGCTGTAGATTCCGTTTCTTACCTGGTAGGATCTATAAGACGTATAAAGTTTTTACGATCACCATTTTCCATACGAGTTGTTATAGCAATAAGATAATCGAGAGATTTATCGTAAATTATTTTTCTAGGGGTATCTTTGAGTTCAATTTTACGTGTGCTTATTTGTCTTTGTGGACTCAATTCAAACATGTGTAATTTATAGTCTGCATACAAGGCTATACGCTCACCATACAATGTTGGCAAATCACAATCAAATAGACAAAATGTGTTGATGGAATCGAATTTAGGTACTAGAACACGATCCATATGAACAGTTTCTTCATCATCGCAGAAAAGCTTCCATAATTGACCAGATAATGCATAAATGCCATCTTGACACGGTACTAATTTCACAGCAGATTGGCCGACTTTTAAGATTTGCGATATTTGATCATCCAAAATTGGATCTTCTTGTTCAGAGTTAACTGAAATGCATAGAACTGAGCCTTGCCGTAATCCAAAAACTAGCCAAGATGATAATATGGCAGCAGAGTAAGGTATGGTAAATATACCAGGCTCTTGTAATGCTGTATATCTTGTAATTAGTTAAATGCTTTTTTATAATTAGGGAAAAAACTTACACAGATCTATTTCTTGTTCCTTGTGAATAGATTCATCCTCTATGGTGTAAAGTAGTACAGATGGTTGAAAAGTGCCTACAACAAGTATCGGTTTTGATCTGGTTTTACCGTCAAATGTTTAGTTGATTAATGCAATTGTTCAATATTACAGCGACTAACCTAATGCAGAACTGCTCTAAATAACTAGGACAGCATGACAGCGATTCTTTTATGGTTTGCTTAAATGATAATGACAAGGAACTAATACCAAATTAGCGATAAATGCCGAGTGATTATATCATTGAAAGACTTTTACCTTGATGAATTTGAGATGATATTTACAATCTCTAATGAAAATGAATCATCACGGACTATACATAATGCAACATATATAGCATCCTCTATTTGCCAACATGTTGCAATTTCAATTCGATCTTCTGTTCCAATATTAGGTGTACAATTGAGTAAAACTTCTTTAGATCCAATGTCCATCACCAAGAACCCAGTGGAACGGACTTGAAGCAAAAGTTTATAATCATTTACTATAATCGAAGATGCGTAAACTGTTTCTGTGTCAAATTCGATATTTGATAATGATGTAATGTCCTTGATGTGGCCATCTATCAATAGCAGTATAAGTTTAATATGTAGAGTAGGTATATATTTTACTATATTTTACTATATTTTACCTTTTGCACTCAATAATTTTGTGTTCATCATGGAGGAAACAACCAGACATGAAACTTGATCCGACTCAGAAATCGATACTGTAGGGTTCCATAAACTAGATATACTTTTTAAATAAAATGTTAGACTCCATCTCCTGTATACATTTGGCCAATTTACCCATGTCGTCCATATTCTGAAGATTGTACAATCGGTGATGCCTCTATTCCATATGTCATGATACTCAATGAACCATACCAATCCTGCCCTGAGCAAGTAATGATTGCATCTTGATTTCCAATGAAATTTTCAGCAACTTGAAAATCTGTCAATGGTGCTCGATTGACAATATTTTGTATCACATCTCGTCTAAAAGGAGGTGTTGATGTACACATAGCCAAGACTTGACTATCTGCACTTTCTCCTGCACACAGCAAAACATCATTTCCACGAATACCTCTAGATTCCTCTACATCGATTTTTCCTAAAACACACATGGCTTGACTGATTGGATTTGTTGATTCTAATTCATTCCAGTCAATGTATACTTTTCTATCTGCGCTTTTTTCAACGTAAATTCTATACAAATGTCCTTCAGATGATCCCAGATATATGGCTGGATTGTCATCAACTAAATTTTGGGCATACGCTGTAAATAATGGACCTACAAAAAAAAAAGAGGAATAAATCAATATCACTATTTTACATGATGTAAGTACATATATATATATACATACATTCTAAACTTCTGGCTTTTCTTGGTATAATGCTTGTTTCGTATAATACATTGCCACAAGCTAGATCATCTGCTGTTAAATAAGAAACATTTTGTTCCTAAATGGAGTCATCAGTTTTTTTTTTTTTTTTACAAAATGATGAATAAATGACTTTTGATCTTACTGTAACTAATAGAAATGCTTCAGGTTGAGAACTTAATGGTATTAATAACAACGGTAATGGAGTATCTATTTGGAGTAATCAGCAAGGCAACTCGATTCAATATATGGCGTATTACTTTTCTCTAAAGGGAGTCTGCTGACTTTTTCAATTGTAACATTTTTCATATCAGATGCATCGATGGAATAGAGCACCAATCTACATAATCTTTCTACATCACTATAAAAATGGTTTAGAAACTATTATTTCGGCATCATTATAGTGAGATCTTACTTGTAAACCACCAAAACTAATAGTATTTTATCCATTGAATTAGATGCAGTGTGCAGGAATTCCATTTGCCAAATGATGCCTTCCTCAAATTCAGATCCGCGCTACATAAACAAACAATATAAGCAAATTATGGCACTCCAATTACTGTAAAACTTACACCAATAATTGGATCAAAGTGGATTCTAGATGTTGATTTATCCAGAATCAAAATATCAAAATGATCCTGAAATGAAGCAATAGCAATAGCTCTTCCACTAGGATCAATTGCCAATTTTTTGCCTTTCTTTGTGTACTCTAACCCTGGGCTGTCTAAATAAACTTCTGCCAAAGTTTCGAATCTCTTTGAAAATGCATCATTGATAATTGTCATAAACACTAATTTTCCATACTCTGAAAGTGCGACAATAACATCATTTCCTTGCACTTCTGAATGATTTCTTGTCTTTTTGGAATAACTCATTTCTTCATATTCTTCAATCTGCTTGGTTGGTGATCTGCAACCTTGGTCGAATTCAACATGAAGTATTTTAGCGTCATTGATAATACCAAAAGTGGATTGTTCTAATTGACTTTGAAGTAAATTGGGATTTGAATCAGTTACTGTATGTATAGTCAACCATTCCAACGAGCCTCCCTATTATTTTGATGTCAATTTCATTATATATCATTATAAAACTTAAATAATTGCCTTGACTAGAACGATATCAGTCTCGTTTCCATTTGATATATTTCCTCGAAGAATATGCTGTATATGGGTGCTAAAACTAGTTGAGCGATAATATGCATACATCAAAAAAAGATTTTTTTTAACAAGAAATGCAATGATATCCACTTCTTCCACAAGAAAATAAAGACGAACACAAAGAGAAAAAATCATCAAAAAACGGGTCGCTGAATGAAAATTTGTGCTCATAAATACCTTTTAAGATTTTTTTCGTTTTTATATATCAACTAAAAAAATTACTAAAATAATTTATATATCAATCAAAACCTTTGCTATATGGAAATATTTTTTTTTTTTACTTATTTAAAATGTATTGATATACAAAAAGCTAATCAAGTTTGAATGTAAAAGACTGAGCAAAAAAGTTTGAAATGACATTTCAACTACCGCTTCCAAATTGGTAAAATCCATGACAAAAATCAAGTGTTTATTGTTTATTTTCAGAAAAACCCATACTAAACCACAAAAGTTGGCTTAATTAAAGTTGTAGTCCTTTTTAAGATGAATTTAACGGTACTTTATTTTCGCAAAAATCATGCTAATGTACAGCTGTGCAAGCAAATTTGCATACATTTTTTGTTTCCAAAGAAAATATCGATTTTTTACGCATATTTTACAATCAAAGAGCTTTGAGGATAAATATTTCATATAAAACAACGTGGATCTGTACTCCAATTCAAAGCTATGATTTTCTGAAAAAAGATCAATTGCTAAATAACAAGATGAATTGATAAACAATTGCTTTGTGGCGGCCCCTCCTGGTGACTGCAATTGCCCTAAACTATCAAGCGAAACATACAATTTTTTTTAATCAGTACTCTTTCATTTCTATAATCTACAACAAAAAATGCGTTGTCATAACTGTGGGTCAGGTAAAACAGAATCAGATGCCTCCTCTGGAACTAGTTACTGTGTGGATTGTGGTACCGTAAGTATTTTGTTCATGTACATTTATATAAACATTGTATTAACATTTTTTTTTTTTTTTTTTTTTTTTTTAAAAAAAAGGTACTTGAAGAAAATACCATTGTAGCTGAAGTAACCTTTGGTGAGACATCTGGTGGTAAAGCAGTTTTACAAGGTTCTTATGCTGGTGAATCTGGTAAGTGTTTTTGTGGATATATATATATGTGTGTGTGTTTATAGTCGTTAATCAATGGTTATTAGGTCGTATTTCTGGTGGTGGTTTATTTGGTAGAAATAGAGGCAGAGAAGGTCAAGAGCAAGCCATTGAAAATGGTAAGTAAATCAAAATAATGATTGTGCGTAAAAAAAAAAAAAAAACTCAATCATTTTACATAGGTCGAGTAAAGATTTCTAGTTTAGCACATGCTGTCAGACTTCCAGAACGTTACAGAGATGCAGCACAACGATACTATAATCTTGCAGTTGTGAATCGATTTACTCGAGGTCGTCGTAGCGACCATGTTGCCGCAGTTTGTCTTTATGCAGTTTGTAGAACGGAAAAAAGCTCACACATGTTGATTGATTTCAGCGATATTTTACAAGTCAATGTATTCACATTAGGTGCAACATTTCTCAAATTATGTAGAGTCCTCAATTTGACATTACCTCATGTTGATCCATCATTATACATTAGTCGATTCGCTGTTGCTTTAGATTTCGGTGATTATACACAACGTGTTGCTCAAGATGCAGTACGTATTGCACAACGTATGGATCGTGATTGGATTTCTAGTGGTAGAAGACCAGCGGGTATTTGTGGTGCCTGTTTATTGATTGCAGCTCGTATGAATGGTTTCCGTAGAACCACTAAAGAAATGATTTATGTAGTCAAAGTAGCTGATGTTACAATTCAAAAACGTTTGCAGGAATTTAATCAAACAGAATCAGCTCACTTGTCTGTGCGTGATTTTAGAACAATTTGGTTGGAAAAACGTGCAGATCCTCCATCATTTCAAAAAAATCGTAAAATTCAAGAAGAAACAGAAAGTTTATCTAGTAGAGCTACAACTCCAAATTTATTAGAATACAATGAAGATAAAGAGAATAACGAGGGTGATGATTTGGATGTTGTGGGTGGAAAAAGAAAAGGAAAAGATCGTGCTGATTCCATGGGACCACCAGGAAAGATTCCAGCTAATTTTACTGAAGAGGAAGACATTAACATTACAGACGATGAAATTGTGGGTCCTTTTGGAGATCATCAGAAGAATATTACAGCAGCTGATAATGGAGCTAAAGGGCCTAAACCTGTGCGTAATATAACACCTGGTGTTGATGAAATTATTGCTTCTTCCGCCAAGAAAAACAAGAAAGATGTAATTCAAGATGAAACAGCTATTGAAGAGCAATTAATAGAACAACAAATCCAAGATGCATTAAATAAGGAGGTTAAAGAAGTTACAAATGTAGAAGCATCTTTATCGGCGCAGGCGTCAATCATACCATCATCATCATCCAAAGCAGTTGAAGATTTAGATGCTACTCAAATTGGTACACAAGTAACATTAGCAGATGATACTCAAGTTACATTGGTAGCAGACAAAGAAGCTGGATATATACCCCTCAAAAATCAAGCTTATGAACAATTGACTACTGAACAAAAATTAGAATTGACAGCCATTGCAAAAAAGACTATTGAACAAGAAGAACAAGAGTTACTCAATCCCAATCTTTCAGACGATGCAAAAGAAATTGCTCAAGAAATGGAGAGTTGGTTAGAGGATGATTCTGTATTGAAAGCAGCTAAAAATATTGAAAAAGAAGCACAGAAAAGCGATGATGAAGATGATGATGAAGAAGAAGAAAACGATGGAAATTTATCCGATGTTGATTGTGATGAAATTGAAGCCATGATCTTGACTCCTGAAGAAGTTAATCTCAAAACAAGAGTATGGTATAATGCAAATAAAGACTTCTTGGAGGAAATGGCTGTACGTCGTATGGTAGAAAAAGACAAGGGATTCCCATATGCAAGAAAGAACAAGAACAAGAAGAAGAAACAAGCAGCAGCTAATTCACCTGCAGAAGCAGCAAAACAACTTTTAGAAAAGAAAAAGCTTTCAAAAAAGATCAATCAAGCAGTATTTGATGATATGTTTGAATCACCAGAATCCATTGCTAAAATCAAAATGAGAGATACTCTTAAAAAGATGACAGGTACTAGTGCTGTGCCTGATGTTGGTGAGTATGAAGTTGTGGAGGAACCTGGAGATGTTAATAATACATCAACAAGTAAAAAGACAGATGCTACATCGTCTGCCACAAACACAGAAGGTGCAGAAGCTACAACAGCAACAGTGGCAGCAGAGGATGACGAAGATGATGATGAAGACATGGACTCAGACGACATGGCTGATGATGAACGTTTCATGCGTGATGCTCGTGCAAATTATACTCACACAGAAACAATTGATTATGATGATTATGTAGACGATGAAGATTTTTAATTTTTGTAGTAAACTAGTTTTACATTATAATAATAAAGAACTAATTTTAAATACGAATACATTTAATAAATTATCTGGTAAATCAAATTCTAATAATGTATATCCCATCTTGTTGAGATGCCATTGAATGGCAGTATTATTATTGTTTAAAAAAGTTATTGTAGTATCATGCTGCATAGGTAATGGTGTGGTGATTTCTATCGTTTGACGTCCTCTACTCGGCTTTGTAAAAGAAAATACATATACTGATCTACCATCTTGACTTGCAGTAAATCTCAATTCATCCTGAGCAGATGTAATCCAATAAGGGACAGTATCAAATATACTCTCGCCTACAGCATCAAGCCAAATTCCAATGCTTGTCAACCTATCTACCATGGGTTGTGGTACTTGCCCTGATGCTTTGGGTCCAATATTCAATAGAAAATTACCTCCTCGAGAAACTGCATCTACTAAATCTTTGATTAAATCAAGAGAACTTGCATAAGCTTCAGGTGTTGTTTCTCTATTATAGCCAAAAGAGTATGGATCAATGCCTCTTGTAGCTTCCCAAAAACGAGTAGGTATATCTGTAACAGCTTTATATTCAATTGTTGTGAAATCAGATGCGCTGGTATCGCCACATCTATCGTTAACAGCCACTTGTTTTCCGGATTTAAGCGCTTGGTTAAAATAATTGGATTGCCATACACTGGAATTGTGAATCCCACCGATATCACACCATAATATATCTGGTTTGTATTGTACAAGTTCTTGGAATTGTGGCACTTGCAGCTCATTTACAAAATCATTGATAACTCTACTTCCCGTGTAAACAACTCGTTTTCCTGTATAAGGATTCATCGGAGGACCTTGCCATCCGAGGGAATCATCTTTGTATTTAGGATGATACCATTCTGGTAAAGAAACTATAAAGAAACTAGTCATTAGACGCATAGTATATACAACCATATAACGGCCCACTTACAGTAAAGTCCACGCTTCAATTGAGGATAATCTTTCTCTGCCACTTCCATTAATTCTTGAACAAAATTTCGATTTGGCTGTATCAAACGCATTGTTGATCTATCTGTTACATTTGTATCAAAAAGAGCTATTCCATCATGATGTTTGGTTGTAAATACAAAATATTTTGCTCTTGACTGATCTACAAGGTCGAGCCAACTATGAGGATCAAATTCTGTAGGCTTCCATTGTGCTAAAAAATCATCGTATTCAAAATTCTCTCCATATTGTTGACGATGGTAATCAAATGCTGCATCATCTTTATGGTTCATACGCCACCAGTACCATTCAGCATATGATTTACCAACGGGTGCCCATGAAGGAACTGAATAGAGCCCCCAATGTATGAATATACCAAACTTGGATTGCTTTAGCCAGTTTGGAGAACGATGTTGTTGTACTGATGTTGATGTAGCTTCAAATTGATTTGTTTTCTGAAGCGATAATAGTGTATTGATGGCTGTGGTTTTACTCTCACTAGAGTATGCAACGGAAACTATTCCGTTTGATATTGTAGAGTGAGCTTGTACAGTAACACGTATTGAATGAATATGGCCAGGTGCCACTGCTTTAATGTATCCTGGTTCAACTGTACTAACTTGTGAGTTGCTCACGTGCACTCGTGCGTCTTGCACCCACTTTGTATTTAAATTATGCAATTTGACTTGTATGACTTGGTGTTGGTCATTAACCCATTCATTTGTAGCTCGGATACTTGAAACTAGCAACGAAGATTGAGATGTATATGCTGTAATGGCAAATATATGCATAGCAGCTTCGTCATTTGTTGATGGTATAGTGATAGAGACAGGTACCTTTGCAGGATTTACATAAATAGGCACGCTGAATAAAGCGCCTTGATTACCGCTTGATAAAGGATATTGTATAGCTTGATATCGTTCCATTTGATTAGTATACTGATCTTGCCAATCTGGTAAGCTCAGTGTTGTTTCATCTAATGTAGCATCATTGTAAGTGACAGCAATGTCTATTGTACATGATCCATGACTTGAGGATACAAGCAAATACAATGCACCTAATGTCACATTTTCTAGTGCAGCATCTTGTAGTGGAATGACCACATCATTTGCTGTCGATTGCTGGATATTGTCATTCATTGTTTCTTTTTGTCGTGTGTTCTTATAATCTACAAGCAAATCTGAATTCTGTAATAACGAATCTTGTTGGAAAAATGTTCCAACACCATCAAAATCACCGTTTGTTCCAAATGCTTTGTTATTAAGCCATCGATCTATATTTACATGGATTATGTCGTTTTTTTTGTTTAATGGTGAAGCATTAATTAAGCTTATAGAAAAGGCAATTATGGTATGTAGTAGTAAAAGCATTATGGAGGAAAAACAGAAATATTATAATGAAAATTAAACAGGATTTATAGTATATTATTATGTAGTATTGAGTAATGGTTTAAAGGGAGAGAACCAAGGGTTAGTCTGCTCCTTTTATATATAATGATTTCTTCTATATAATTGTATGCATATCATACATGTTGTCATGCTATTTTGGAATGATGGCTCAAATATTGATCAGACGACAAAAAATTAATTTGTACGATTTTTACATGAATATTTACCATAACACCGTTAGTGCAATATTTGACTCAAGTTTATAATGTACACGAATACGCACGTTAGAAGCATTGACGATTGACGACAAAGAGAAGCTTATATGCATAAAAACAGTATACTGTCCCCCTCCCCCCTCCCCCCTTTTTTTTGTATGTTATTTGTCATGATATAGATTTACAGTTTAATAAATACGTAATTAAAAAATGATCCTACTACAGTAGTTGCATACATTTGTAACAAAGCACCTTTTTGATATCATAAAAGCTCGTTAAGTTTTCGCTTTTTGTCTTCTCTATGTACCGGTATGTAGCAAAACTCGGATCGTCTGCTGATTCCATGTAGCACATGTGCATCTTTTTTTCTTTAAATAAAAAGAAGCCTTGATTTGAACATTTGTACAAAAATTGTTAAAAAAAAGGGAGTAAAATTGTCAAACTATGCTTGTAGAGGGCTATTTCTTCAAGTAAAAATTACATTGATGTAGCTCAAATACTTTCTTGAACTTTTCTTATTTGACATTATAGAAATTCAGTGTGGAAACGACAGTAAAATTCCTTCAATGCAAAACTATTGCAAATCAACGCAGCATTCACCAAATTATCGAAGAATAGCTTCAAATAACCGAGAATACGCACAAAGTTAATGTCAACCGGATAGGGTTTAAAATGACAAGTGTACGGATTAAAATAGAGAATTGCCTAAAATAAAGGAGAGAACCCTTCAATTTTATGGGGAAGGTTTTGGAGCAATTGAGGAAGACTTTCCGCTTATGTATTTTATTTAAAGCAACATTTAACCAGCAAGTCGCATACGATCATATTGCATTACTATTGAAACAAAATAATCGAATACATATAATAATATACAAATATACGATACATTTCATCTTGTCAGAAAATGACCTCATAAAAGCGAAATTGGAAAAGAAGATTATGAGCACGAAGCTGCAGAAGTGGATTCTTTGCATAGAACAGGATAACTGGATTGTCTGGATACACAACTGTTTAAAATAATTGGAAAACTGTATTTTGTGCATATTTTTGCTCTGTTGCTATAATTATTGAAAGTATTGCCCTCATTTCTTTTTCCAAATTTTTATTTGGTCATTCTCACTATGGTTTTGAATTGCATTGAACATTAATCAACTTATCCTCAAGTTTACTTCCACTAATTTTATCTTCCAGTTTTTTATTTAAATATTTGCGCTTTTTTGATTTGCATCATATGACATTGTTAGCATTTGACAACAATACATGTTTTCATAATTTCATTTAACATTTCTAGATTAAATAATATCTTTGATAAGCTTATTATGTCAATTATATACCACAGGCCTCACATCTAATATATCAGTCTATGATCAGTGCTATAGTGAATTAACATGGGTCCGCATTGATTTATATCATACTCTTAGATAGTAGGCCCTCGTAATAGTTCTAATGAATGTGTATATATATACATCCTCCGGATGTGTCGTTGATAAAAGTGTAATATTTTGGCAAAATTATTTCTAACGACCCTTTTGACATTTCAAAGCTATTTAAAACTACTTATAACATCATTACATGTTGTATTTTGTTCTGCTTTCTATAGAAACACACATCTTTTAAGCATTTTGCTGGTAGTAAAATATGATTATATGCGACATTTACTAATTAAATACTGTTTCAAACGAAACACGTAAGGCCTTTCTCAACTACTCTCAAAACTTTTCTGAATATTTCCTTTATTTGGGCAATTCTCTTTTTTAATCGGTACACTTTTCGCTTTTATTCGAGGAATTTTCCCATTTTAAACCCTATCAGATGGATATTAACTCCATACATATTCTCAGTTATTCGAAAGTATTCCTCAATAATTTGGAAAATATTGTGCTAAAATTTTCCCGACTTTCAAACTTATGATACTTTTGATTAAAGAGTTTTTATACAGCAATACATACATAGTAGATGAACATTTTACGCAAAGTACAGTGCGTTTATATAAATAGTAGAAAGGGTACAACATTATTTATTAGTACTCTTCTATTAGAGATGCTTTAGAGGTAAGCTTGTACTAGTAAATTTGGCTGGCAAAGCCCAGCTCGACAAAAAAGCTAATAGTATTGCATACAATTGATTTTCAACTTACTATGTTTTTTTGTGAGCTATTAGACATCCAAGTTTTTAAATCGGTTCTGAACATTCTAAATCAAAATATTTTTTTATGGTGTAAATTTTAGTGAAATTTAGTCTATACGCCTATGACAGCCCTTAGATTTTATTACAAAGTATTACTTGGACACATAGTAAAAGTTATCGAGAAAATTATTCCGCACATTTTGGTATATAACTTTGAATGGTAAGTCTAGTTTCAACAGCTTTATAAGGAAACAACCAAAATAAAGTGAATATCTGTGCTGGTACATAATTTTAATAGATTTTTTTTTGAAAAACAGTACCGATCCATTTGACATTGTCCCGACTACAAACTTTATTAAATAAAGCAAGGATGGTTACTATAGTGATTGTTTCATAAATTTAAATGATGCAGAAATGGCCAGCTTAAAATTGAGAAAGCGCATTTGAAATGAAAATAAGTCGAGAAAATACTAAGGTATTGCAATGATGGTTATTAAGTGAAGTCTACTTTATTTTTTATTCTCTACCAGGATATTTAGGTTTTGGATGGCTGTAAAGACTTTTTTATTTTTTTATAAATTTTGTGAGAGCATTTTTTCTGTTATAGAGATCTATGAAGGGATGACAGGTATGCAAAACTAAAACCATAAGATATTACTCATTAGCATCTATTCAACGAATTTTATCTCGTCATAAAATATTGATTTTTGGTCGAGAAAATTGAGATTGAATGATTGATTTTTGGTGATACAAAAAAGGATCCATTTTGGACGAGGATATA
The DNA here is from genome assembly GCA_027405735.1 of Mucor racemosus. Classification (NCBI taxonomy): domain Eukaryota; kingdom Fungi; phylum Mucoromycota; class Mucoromycetes; order Mucorales; family Mucoraceae; genus Mucor; species Mucor racemosus. The sequence goes on from JAPEHQ010000018.1 coordinate 558,590, forward strand.
CAAGGAAAAATTTTCGGTTTTACAAAAAAAAGATTAAAAAAATGTATATCCCCACGAAAAATAGGGCTATAGCTACGTATAAATACTCATTCTGTAGATAATTTTGTTGCGCATAAAGTGAAAATAAAATATTTTAGGGTTGCATTTGAATGAAGGGTACTTTTTGATCAAAAACCGTTAAGATTTGATACCGAATTTACTAATAATTTTATGAGAAAAATATTTTCAAAACCTATACAGGTCAATTCAGAATTAAAAACTAAACCCAAGATATTTAATATGCTAGTTCAACTTACTATGCATTTTTGTGAGTAGTTAAACATACAAGGATTTTTTTGGATTTTTTTGGACTTTTTTGGATTTTTTTTCCATTTGAACACTTCTTTGAATTGAAGCTCAGTCCCATGTGCATATCTGATTATACAATTTTATATGGTGATATTCAAAATCAGAGCGTTCCCCCATTTCAATAGATAATCAAGAAATAAAAAATGTAAGATATACTTGGGATGCTACAGAATATTGACAAAAAAGGTATTTCTATTCATCTTGATTTTTCAGCGAGTATAAAGGCTTTAAAAGTAAAACACTTGTTTTCCCCCGGCTTAAAATCTCAATCGAAGATGTCAAATATCTCGAGATTTTAGTAAGCTTGCAAATAATAGTTTATAAGCTAAATCTTTTTTTTCTCAATGTTTTATTACATATTAAAGTTTCAGGGATGGTTTTTTTTTGGACCCCCAAACCTCATAATTGTAAATCCTGTTTTTTTTTGTTTTTCTATTTTGTAATTTCAACAATTTGGAGAATTTTTACATTTTTTTTTACAAAAGTATCGGTAGGAATCAGATAACCAAGTTTTCTGGGGTAAAATTAAGTATAAAAGACGAGCCGAGCCTAGGACGAGCTTGACCAAAGCTCGCCACAACGAGCCGAGCTTTGTATCACTCGAGCTCGAGCCGAGCTTTAATAAAAGCTCGTTTGACAAAGACGAGTTTTTGACTTTTTTTTAAAAAGCTCGTTTGAGAAAGACGAGCTTTTGACTTCTTTTCAAAAAGTTCAAATTTAAATAATAATTAGTAAATGCTATGACATTATTACTTTAGATAATTGTCAATTGACATTCATAAGTTTGCTTTACTTTAGATATTTGTCACTGGAAAGGTAAAATAAAGCTCGCATTGAGATGATGAGTTTTAGTCGCTGCATAAAAAAGCTCGTTTGGGGTAAACGAGCTCTAGTCACGCGCAAAAAAAAGCTCGTCGAGGTTGAACGAGCTTTTTTGTAAGCTCGTCTAACTTTAACGAGCCTTGAGAAAAGCTCGGCTGCATAAAAAAAGCTCGGCTCGTTTAATATCACTAGGTAAAATTGGCTGCTAGAAACGAATCTGCAATTTATTTTACTGTATCTATGAATTTTGTTGAGATTTTTAGGGCACAAATTTTGCTGGAATTTAGCATATACACCTATGGCAATCCTTAAATTTCATTATAAAGGGTTACTTGAATCCGTAATCAAAATTATCGAACAAATTATTTCACACATTTTAAAATATAATGTTATATCGGAAGATGCTACTATATAAGGAAAAATGCTCTGCTAAAAGATACATTTTATTAATTTACTGATGCTTTCCATTTATATGCTTTCTAAATGGTTATATGATTATGTTAATAATTATATAAATATTATATGTTGGGGCATAAATATGAATTGGGGAGAGATTATATAGTATGTATAATATATGAGATTTGTGTAATTGGTGAGTCGGTATATATCTGATTTAGATGTTGGGATTGTTTTTGTTTTGTTGTTTCCTATCATGGTTCTGTTCATTGATATTTGTTGTTAATACTGATGGTTCGGTATAATAAACAAATTTTTTTTTAAAGAAACCTGGGATACATAGTGGCATCTGTACAATTAGCTCCTATCTTTTTTTCATTATTTAGTACAAATAGGAGGTATATATCAATTAATAAAATTGTCATTTGGGTATTTTTGAGAATTTCATGCTGGACGTAAAATTGCATTATTCAAATCAATATTCCTAGCAAAAATGCGGGATAAGATGAATAATTTAGATGAATTGTGTCAATCAAAAAATTTCAGCAAGTATAAATATACTTTGAGATGAAATAATATAAAAAAATTGACGTTAGATTCATTTTAGTCGATCTTAAATTCTCTTTAAAGTTTAAAATTTACAAAATCAGCTCTGTTGAGAGCCATTAAAGTGCCAAATCGCATCAAAATATGAACCCTAATACATTTCACGATGTTGTAGAGCTAGAACAAGTAGTGTTTTATTTAAACCATCAAATTAGTGTTTCATGACATTGTAAAAAATTAGAAAACTTGAAATTTTTGTTTTAAGATGTATTGCTCTTCTTGATAGCCTTCGAATAACAACTTTTTTTGTAACGGATAACGCAGTCAAATTGCTTTGGTAATCTATATGCATATCATCTAAAATACATTTTGAATTTCTATTAATGGTTTTGACAAGATTTTTTTACAAAAAAAAAAAAAAGATTTGGATTTTGTATGAAATGTTGGTTTTATAAACCTTTATTTAATTGATCGTTATTTACTCGGATTTTTTATTAGTTCAATCCAGTAAAACATATACAGTAGACTGAGTATCTCCAAATACTAAAACTACAATATTTTTCATCGAACAGATAACTTAACCAGTAATTGTAGTATAAAATCAACAAAAGGCAACTGTATATTTTATACAGCTAGGAACTTGACCTCAATTGGTTCAATAAGTAAAATATAATGCATTTCGTTGGATAGATTAAAACCTATATAGCACATCTTAAGGTATTTCATTTGCTTAAAAGGTGCTTTTAAAGGCAAATAGCAGATCTCAAGGTATTCCATTCGTTTATATATGTATTTTTAAAGCCAAATAACAAAAACAAGATATTTGTATTGGCTGATACTACATCCAGTATGAGAAATGGGTACTATTTTTGAGTTGTGCAATACTCTTTTCCGAAAACATTGGCACTGTTTATTTAATTATTTATTTTTGCGCCATCATTTTGACCATCTTGATCAAGTAAATCTAGCAGCTCAATACAAATCTTAAATTATAGTGCATACTATCCACATTTTGAATAAAGAAGGATTTAAACTGTATCCTTTTTCAAAGCTTTTTTTTTATTTCATTTACTGCAGTTACAATATGCTGAGAATTATCTGTAAATCATGTATACACATGTGTTTTATTTGCACATTTGTATGTCTTTCTTTGTATAATTCTTATCAAAGCCATTACGTTTTCAAATCTTCAACTCCAGGTATGGGTAAAGTGCCAAATGGACAGCAAATCATAATATCTGAGTTTGGCTCAATCGCAACGGAAAGTTTCCCTAAAATGGGAAATTTAGACCGAAAAACCACATATAAGAGTAAATTAGCATCAGACAATATTATAATAATTTCCAAAACCATACAAAAGTTCAGCAATAGCATTTAACCTACAAATTATGTATTATATAGGTATAATTAATCGCATGAAATGGAAAAAAAACAGACTGGTACGGAGCTTGAAAACCAAATACTTGCCGTTGTTCATTTTTGTTCCAAATTTACAATTTTGGAAAAAAATATTCTTTACAGAATTTTTTCTTCCCAAAAGTCAGTACAACCACCATCAAGAACAATAATGAAATACATGCCATTTTTTGTGCACTATTTAATGGTAATTTTTATTAACACACTTTGGTCACAAAAACTTTCTATATTCTGCCGAATGTACGATTTCAATTTTTTCGGAAAAAGTCAAAAATTTGGGCTTGAAACTTGGAAATAAACACTTTCATATCAAGAATATGATTGCTGCGAACATTTTCTTCCAATATATACCTTAGTAAAATGTCTCATTTTTGCATTGAAAAATCGAATTTTGTCAAAATTGGCTTCGAGGACATGTATCTGCAAGGCAAAAATCGAATTGAAAAAAAAGTTTACAAAAAATCGAGGAAATGGGCCAGAATGAATCTACAAGGCGAGGGATTTCGTTTGAAATACTTTCGAGCTTTTGGAAAGGCTGCAAACCAGCACAATGAGCTGTCGAAAGTACTGATTTGGACCAATTTTGGTAAATCAATAGCATTTTGCTTACATTTAGCTTGAAAATTATACAATTTAACATCGTGCTCTTTGTCAATTTCGATAGCTCTTGCCCAGGAGCTATGAAGAGCATATTTTTACTAATATAGATTTTATATGAAATTCACGCTGAAATTAAAAATCGCTCGTTTTTGTCATGTTTCAAATGTTGTATGCTGAGGATATCTGTATATATTATCGAAAAAAACCTCGTTTCAAGTCTGCAAATCTTGTTCAAAGGAACCATGGCCATTGAGTAAACTAAAACAACATATAGGCAACCTGTTTATAGGAATTACAAAGAGCAACTGCTCCCCTCAACCAGGAGACGATGTATGTCTCGACAAGCCATAGTCTGTGACAATTTTTCCTGACATGTTTTGGTATTTTTTTTGACATTTGAATGTAAAACTTGGAATACACTGGTTAAAATCTATTAAACAACTACCATGGCCGAAGAATCACAAAAGCTATTACTCAAAACCAGGTAAATATCATAAACTTACATTGTAAAAACTTAATCTAAACGTTTGAACTTTTAGCTTTAAATCTGTAAAGACCATCGAGTCCATCTATACTGGTGGCAAAGTTGTTATTACTGATGATGCAAAATATTTAATCACTACACTCAATGAAGATATTATTGTCACTGAGCTCGATACTGGAAAGCAAGTTTATGAATTAGAAGGAGTATGTTTTCATGTATACAACACAAAATCACATACTCACATTTATCACAAAAATAGGATACCGAAATTGTTACCACAATGGCAGTAAAGCCTGATGGAAAGCATTTAGTGAGTGCTAGTCGTAGTTTGTTCCTCCGTATTTGGGATCTTGCTACTGGTGAAAGCATTCGTACATTCAAGGCTCATGAAGCGCCTATTATTGTCATGGACATTGATCCATCATCTACTTTGGTAGCTACTGGTTCAGCAGATGCAAGCATCAAGGTTTGGGATATCGATAAGGGTTTCTGTACTCATAACCTCAAGGGTCATGGTGGTGTTGTCTCTGCCATCAAATTCCACAATTACAACGGCAAATGGTATATTGCTTCAGGTGCTGATGATTGTCAAGTTCGTATTTGGGATTTACAAACTCGTACTTGTATTGCAGTTTTACAAAGTCATGTCAGTGTTATTCGTGGCCTTGATTTCTCTGCTGATGGTAAATTCTTGATCTCTGGTTCTCGTGATAAGGTTGTCAATGTTTGGGATTGGCAAGCAAAGGAATTGAGAGCTACATATCCCATCTTTGAAACTCTTGAAACTGTTGGATTTTTGGAAAAGAATGTTAAATTAGCTGCCAAGTTTGGTAAAAACTGGCAAGATGCTGATATCTTTTATACTGCTGGTGATTCTGGACTTGTCAAGTTATGGGATCTCAAGAGTGGTAAATTGATCAAAGCACAAGAGCCTGAAAAGAACAGCAAACACACTATTTCAGATGTTGTATATATCAAAAAGACAGGAACATTAGCAGCCATCACCAACGATCAAAATATTCTCATGTATTCATTAGAACAAAAATTGGAACGTACCAAGCAGATTGTCGGTTATAATGATGAAGTTGTAGATGTTGCATATTTAGGCGATAATGATACACATTTAGCAGCTGCCACAAACAGTGCACAATTAAGAATTTACAATGTCGAAACACAAGATTGCGATTTGCTTTATGGTCATGATGATATGATCATTTCACTAGATAGATCAAAGGATGGTGCTCTTGTTGTAACAGCATCAAAAGATAAAACTGCTCGTCTTTGGAAGATTGATTTAGCTAATCCAGATCATAAAGAACGTTTCAAGAATGCTGGTATTTGTATTGGTCACACAGAATCTGTTGGTGCCGTTGCTTTATCACGAAAGTCCAACTCTTTTATGATTACTGGTAGTCAAGATAGAACCATTAAATATTGGAATTTAAGAGATTTAGATTTAGAAGATGTTGATGAAGAATATCGCCCTAAATCTCTTTATACTCATCAAGCTCACGAAAAAGATATCAATACTATTTGTGTTGCTCCCAATGATAAATTCTTTGCGACAGGTTCGCAAGATAAAACTGCCAAACTTTGGAATGTGGATTCTGGTGAATTGGTGGGTACAATGAAGGGCCATAAGCGTGGTGTTTGGTGTGCACAATTCTCTCCTGTTGATCAAGTTCTTGCAACTAGTTCAGGTGATAAAACTGTTAAAATTTGGAGCTTGAAAGATTTCACATGTCTTAAGACCTTTGAAGGCCATACAAATTCTGTTTTACGAGTCGACTTTTTAACTGCTGGTATGCAATTAGTATCCGCTGGTTCAGATGGTCTCGTTAAAGTGTGGACAATCAAGACAAATGAATGTGCTTCTACACTCGATAACCACACACAAAAGGTTTGGGCATTGGCTGTACGCAAAGATGAAAAGTATATTGTTTCTGCTGGTGCTGATTCCGTTGTGAATTTCTGGCAAGATGTTACACTTCAAGAACAAGAAGATGAATTGAAAGAAAAGGAAGAAATTCTCATCAAAGAACAAGATTTACAAAACTTTATGCGTAAAAAAGATTATTTAAATGCTATTTTACTAGCATTATCATTAGAACAACCTTTCCGTTTATTGGGGTTATTCAGGGAAGTGTTTGAAGCAAGACCCGAAGGAGACAAAAGTATTACTGGATCAGAAAATGTTGATAAAATTCTCGCTGAATTATCTATTGAAAACTTGGAGAAATTATTGGGATACATTAGAGATTGGAATACCAATGCCAAACATTCAGATATCGCACAAACTGTTCTTCATGCAATTCTTGCCTCTCATACATCAGAAGAATTAGTGGAAATTCCAACTGCAAAAGAAATTATCGATGGCTTATTACCTTACACAGATCGTCATTATCAAAGAATTGACGACCTTATTACACAATCTTTCATTATTGATTACACTCTCTCCGCACAAAAATAGATGTACAGTAGCTTTGCTTCGAAGGGCAAATACTAGCTTAAAATTATAATATAGTTCAATGGGTGTATAACATTTGTAATAAATTTTGCATATATATTGAAAATCAAAGGAACCTTTTATTTGTCTGCTTATTTTTAAAATTCTATATTTTTAACAATACTGTTGCATAGTGAATTTGCTCTAATTGTGATACATAGAGAGTTTTGTAGCAATCCTTCAATACATCAAGCAAGTGATCCCCTGAATGATACCATGTTAGTAGCTGATTTTTTGATCTGTAAAATTGATAGCCCGAACCTTGTTAAAATATTGCAGATATCTTTAAAAGGCCAAGAAATCAACATACATTTGGATACAATTACCAAATAAAAAATTAGAACATATAGTTTTCATGCTATAGATTTATTATCAATAATTTATCACTAATAAATTTGCTGTGAATCTTGTACGAAAATCTTTTAAAGATCAAAAGAGTTGATAAATGCCTATTAAATAGTATGAATGAAGAAGAACTGTCTGTTATTCTGGAAGTTGACACTAAAATCAGTTTGTAACCTTAAAATAATATTATAAATTAATTACTGTCTCGATTGAGTGTTATCAAGCATACTTAGTAATTGTTAATTGACTCATAAATCTAAACCGGCAGGTAATATATGCATTTGATGTGGTTTTTACACCGTATATACTTTTTGTATTTATCATTGATAAAAGTGAATATCTGTATACCAGCCATGTGGTAACCATTTTTGATAAATGTAGACTATTTATTGCTGAAATTTATTTACTGTAGTAACATATATATATATATATATATATGTGTGTGTGTGTGTACATTCATCCATGAAAGTTTGATGATGCATGAGTTTAACTTTTATATGCATATAGCTACTTGGTAATGATTTCTTTATACACAGAGTTGTTACTTATCGATATACGGATACTATGCTTACTTTGAGTTTGTTGATGAAGGTAGAAAGCTTTCAAATAAATTGATCTTTTCTTGAATTCGAGTTTTCTTTTCATTAAAAGTTTTCCTCTTTTCACGCAATTCTTCTTCCTTTGATTCCATAATTTCATTAAATATAGTCCATCGAATAAGAGCTTGTCTTATAGCTAACCGATTGATATTTAATGCTTTTTGGGCTTCTTTCAAATTTTCTTCTTCCAGCTTTAACTTTAGATCTTCTGGTTTTAATGCTTTACGCTCTTTTATTAAAGCTTTACGCTCCTGAGCCAAACTATTCACTACGTCGGAAAAACTGTTTTTATTTGCCTCACTATTCGATCCAGACATACTATTTTCTTTTAGAAAAAGGTGCAGAGTAACATTAAGAAATTATTGACAACATGAACTGGTTTAAATCCTGCTGGACCGTGCAGTCCCAGTCAGTCTGTAGCTTTCGCTTTATAGCAAATTGTCAAAATGAATTGGCGGCCCTTGATTTTAAAAGGTTCATATCAAATTTGATAATGCAAATAATGCTGCATTCAACTAGCTATATAAAAACCAGCTAAAGTTGTAACTGTCAATTTAATTCTATTCGATTAGCAATCAAAGGCTACTTTTCATGGTAAATTTATATACAATAAAGGCTGTATTTGTAATTGGATTTTTGTGTCATGAAGGGTATTTCCTCCCCAAAAACCAAAATACCATAGCTATCTTTTTATGAAAATTAGTAATAGTTTTTGCGATTCTTTCAAAAAATAGTTTTTATTAATGCTTTTCTTACAAAATAGGCATCAACATTAAGAATTACACCTATTCATGCATTTGATAAATTCGAAAAAAGTATGGTTTCTATGCAAAAAGTAGTATTTTTTTTTACTAATGATACGTATATCTGATTTGGTTTTCTAGACGACAGATTTGTTATCAAAAGATTGTATTAGTGATATTAAAAGCTCTACATTTGGTGCACATCAAAATATGTTTCGATACTTGACATGTGAATAATTGCTGTCATCTGTCCCAAACAAACAATACATTTTGTATATAAATCAAGCAACAATACAGCATTCCACTGCACTTTTTCTATCTCTTTATACAAAAAATGCATTCTTTGTTAAAACGACTTTTAGTAGATATGAATTTATACCCTCCTTTTTCAACTCTGTCTCGTAATGAAACATCAAATCAATCAATTACATCAAGCGCAAATGACAGGTTAGAATCAACGGAATCTAATAGCTATTGTTATTATGTAGAGATCAGTGATATGCTACAGAAAACTTCCCGTTTGATTTCCAAGAATATCAGTAAAGTTGGAGTGTTACAAGATACGAACGCTGTAAAGGATATAAAGCAAGACTAGATATCTAAATCTTTTATTCAACATTTATATATCATTAACAGCTTGAAAATAAAATAAAAACATACTTTATTCAACATCTCATAAACATATTTAAGGTTATACGGAACTGAATTTAGGTGGGAAACATAAGATCTGATATCGAATTAGCTCTTGACGCGATTCTGTGCTACATGAATAAAGGGAATTATCATTGTAATTCAAGATAAGACTCTAGGTAGTAGATAGCATAGCGTATTATTCAACTACAAAATGCTATATGAATTGATGCTTTGTATAAACATTTACACATATGATGTACATGCATATTTACTTATAGCTTGCATAGGCGACAGTAGTTGACTGCTTGTTCTTGAGTAACAAATAGCACTCGAGAACACAATATAGTGCGATTGGTCAAATACACCAATCATTTTAAAATACAACTGCTCTTCTGTGTATCCATTATAAAGTTTTTATTATTCTTGCTATCCCCCCCTTCTTTCTTTCTTTCTATTTTCTTTTGTTTTAAAAACATACAATCAAAATGGTCAATTACGTTAAAGCATTAAATTCACCTTATTTCAGTGTTGGTTCTTTCTTGTTCTTTCAACAATTGGGAAGATTTGTAACTCTCGATAATTACCTCTACCCTCTTAGAATTCTGTATCTCTCTGCTCAAGTTGCTATTTTAGGTCTTAGCTACTATTTGATTCTCAAGATCAAAAAAAAGAATGGTAAGTGTATTAGTGAGGTTTGAGGGATCATGTGAAATTGATTCGGGTTTGTTTTTCATCATCATATAGATCAAACTGTTTTGAAATATGTTGAACCCGCTTCTCAAAGTTGGGATGGATCAGAGACCCCTGAGCAATTGATCAACACAACTGTAATGGGTAAAGTATACATGAAATAGATGTGTGAAATGCAGGATTTCTTATATACAAAAAATTAGATTATGATGTTGCTGAGGTTAATAAGGCTATTAAACAATCTGCTATGGGTATTCTTATGATCACTTTCCTTCATTTCAAATTTGGTTATATTCAACCCTTGTTGGTTCAATCTATTCTCGGTTTCAAGACCTTCTTGATGACCAAGGAAGCACGTATTCACTTTTGGGGATCTCCCACTACTGGTGATTTAAGACGTCCTTTTAGAATTGAAGCTCCTTTTGGCATGGTAAACGAAAAGAAGCAACCTAGAACTGATAAAGGTTCTATCAAGAAAGCTGAAAAGGCTTTAAAGGCAGAGTAAAAAAAAAATACGAGTCGAATCTATATATAAAGGCCTTGAAAATTGTATATTAGTTTAATGCATTTGCATATTAAAAATGATAATAAAAAATCCTTTAAAAAACTACACTACGAATTCTGAAAGATGAAAGATGGACTGTTAAATTGGTTTTCCCTCAAAGCGTCTCGTTCTTTACCCTTTTCTTTTTGTCAATAATTAAACATAATCATGAGTACTCAAACTGATGAAATTGTAGAGGATGTAAAGCCTGTTTATGATTGGAGCCCACCTACTGGTGAAAAGCAAGATTTCTATTACAAAGGAACACCAATTACTCGAGATCATGTATGTTTATATAGCAGAGATATGATAAACCTACATAGACAAGCAATTTATAAATTACAATAGGTACGAAAAATGTTTGAAAACTCAAAAATCAGAGAATGCCGAGGACATAAAGAAAAAGTGCATACAGTTGCTTGGAATTGTGATGGTAGAAAATTAGGTTCAGGTTCTGTAGACAAAACTGCACGCGTTTGGTCACCACATAGAGGAGTAAGATAATAGTTATACCAGAAAGGCACCTCAGTTATTCATTTACTTGTTCACTATTAGACTGATATTAGATATTCCGTTGAATTAAAGGGTCATACAGACAGTGTAGATCAATTAGATTGGGATCCAACACATCCAGATAGATTAGCAACAGCTTCTAGTGACAAAACCGTTCGATTATGGGATCAAAGATGTAAAGCATTTCTTCACGTAACAATGAATTAAATTTTACTGATTGCTTATTTTGTAATATCATTAGCTGGTAAATGCACAGCCGTTGTGCAAACGGAGGGAGAAAATATCAATATTTGTTGGAGCCCTGACGGAAACAGCATTGCAGTAGGAGATAAAAACGATACAATTAGTATTATTGATACTCGTACAAACAAAATCAGCGATAAACGCAAACACCCTGTTGAAGTGAATGAAATTGCTTGGAATAATGCCAATAATCAATTTTTCGTAACAACTGGCCAAGGCACTATTAAAGTTTATGATTATCCTTCTTTCGAATTACAGGCAAATTTACGTGGACATACAGCAAATTGTTATTGTGTAGAAACAGATCCTACTAGTAAATACCTTGCAGTTGGATCAGCAGATGCAATGGTTTCATTATGGGATACCCAAACATTTCAATGTGTCAGAGCTTTTGAGGAACTTACGTATGTTGAGCATTGTGCTAAAAATCTGTCCATTGTTTCTGATAAATTATTGTATTATAGATGGCCTGTTAGAACACTCAGTTTTAGTTTCGATGGTCAATATATTGCTTCTGCTTCTGAAGATCATTTCATTGATGTTGTAAGTATTCAGCTGTATCAAATACAGATTCAATATCCTAACCATAAAAAAAAAATTACTAGTCTCATGTCGAAAGCGGTGAATCAGTTCATCATGTTGAATGCTCTGCAGCCATGAACACTGTTGCTTGGTCACCTAGAGATTATTACTTGGCTTATGCAGGAGATGAAACTGCCTCAGATGGAAAATATGCTGGAAATTTGAAGATTTTTAGTATGAAGGATCCTAGAGAGCAAAAATAATGATAATTCAAGATGAAATCGATAATATCCATATTTATACATTTAACGGACACTTGAATAAACAAAATGTAAATACTTTTTAATTGAACTTGATGCATAAATCGTCTTTTAATTCGTGATCATTTTTAAAACGCTCACAAATAGCTCTGACAGCACGCAGGATCGATGTTTCAATTCATATGCGACTTTTTTTTACGTGTCAATAGCTCTGTGAGTGTAAAAACAAAGAGAAAACAGGTACAAAACAATGCTTAATGACAACTGACCTAAAACTGGTAAACACCAAAGTAATTATAAAGCTATGAGACACCTTTTGATACCAATTTTATCCGGGTTGGTTAATGGTTTTGCACTTTTTAAATAATCTCAAGATGATGAGCGATTTTTTTTTGAAAGATTTTCCGGAAAAGTAACTTCCAAATCGGAGCGTACGAGTTGTAAACATGCTAGGGTTTAGTAAATTACATTAATAAAAAGCCAAGAAGCAGCTCTACTTACTATGTTAAGGATTCTAACTTTCCTTGCAAATTGAGCTAGTATTTTATCTCCAAAGTTGCACTTTTGGCCCAAAAAAACCATCAAAAAATGATCTTCTGAATACGGAGTTTGAACCTCGATTAGGAGGAGGCAAACCGGATATCGCTTGCAACCCTAGAACTGCATTGCTTGCTCATTTACACGATACATTACACAACAACTTGGTTATGTTTTTCAATGTGCAATTAATTTGGCATCTATCAAGGCTTTCTGTTAAAGAAAATTCAAGATAACACTAAATAAGAGTACAAATTCAGCATGTTTGGCCGATTGACTCGAGAAATAAAAACTTTGATTTCTCTGGCTGAAAGCTGCACAGAGCTTTTAAAAGCAAATATAACTCTCGATATATACAAAAAATCGAATAAGGTAGTACATTGAAACAACTGTCTTTACGAGAAATGCACGAATAGATGATTTAGAACGAAAATAAATCAAGTGAATACAAGCAATCAATCATCTCAGGTTGCTATAGTACTACCATCAAGGAATGCACGCATTACCTTGAGATTTAATATTTGACAGTAATTGTGTACCATATGAGGTTTGAACAAGTCAACCGAACCATCATCCCAGTTTTATGACAGTCATTGGTTGACTGAGAAGGTAGAATCGGCAAAATATACCACACATGAGTCATTTACGCTAAAAAAAATATGATGACAAACCTGCCATAATATTACAAGTTTTGAGGGACCATTACCCTTATGCACGTGGAGAATAATAGACTGTATATGCGTTTGCGGTCCAACATGTATGCTAGTATACTTGAATGTTTGTCATGTATTGCAAAATGTATATATCATTTCAACAATAATATACCTCAAAAATACAACACTTATTATTTTAAATACGAAATATCCGTGCTCTGCTTTAGTTTGAAAATATCATGTATAAAAGTTCAAATAATATATATACATATATATGATACCTTACCTGAAAAAGATAGTGTATATGGTTCGTTTTGATGTCTCATCGAGTAACACAAACTGCTATTTTGTGGATTATTTTTGTACTCAAACTCTATATAGTGAATAGTTCCAATAGACCAAACACTGTAAAAATCCTCATCCACGTGTAAAATCAATGCAATTTTCAATATACAAAATGACTATCTGTTGCCTCCAGTGATTCCATCTGCGTCTATTCTGTATATTTAAATTAGTTGCTCATCATTATATTACTGCATAATCTACATCTAATTATATTTAAAATTCTCATTATAATAAACTAAATATTTTTTAAATCTGATAAATGCTTATTTTTTATTTATCCAGGTAAATCACATACAAAATTGTCAAACAAGGTAAATTGTAATTTAAATGGCAAAACACATTTAAAAAAATGTGATACAGAATATCAGATCTTTTTTCTCGAAAAAGGGTCTGTGTAACTCTCGTCAAACCAAAGCATGTAAACGTGTACAGTGATTTGCAGCCTGGATGGCTCCTGACTTACAGCTTGCATAACGAAGGATCTAACTAGTGCCCTTCATTTTATATAGATTATGAATATTTCTTTTGAGTAACATGTAGATAATAGTATAAATATAAAATGCTTCGATCTCTATTATTTTGTTTTTTTCATCATCATTAAATACAATCTTTAATTACAAATATGAGAGGAATTGCATTCACTGTACTCACTTTAGCATCTGCTGCTTCTAGTGTATTAGCTGCTTCTAGATCAGGTTTCACTTCATCTAGACCTGCTGATGTCGAAGGTCAATTCCCTCGTTTGGGTGCCTGTCCTGACCCTCATGCCTGTATCTTCCCTCCTGATGTGTACGTACAATAGTCAATCGACTTTTTTTTCTTTATATATATATATATATATATATGTATATGCTAACCTTTATACATTGCATTGTAGGTCGACTTTTATCCCTGGCGCTTACTTTGATATCAGAGTTGAGCTTCATGCTTATGATAAGGACACCTCCAAACCTACTCCTGCTGCTTACAAGGAATTTAAGACTACTATTCGTAAGGGTAATGGTAAATGGTACGATATCAACGACTATTTCAAGATCAAATCTCAACCCAAGATTGAAAATTGGGACTTTGATTGGGTTGATTCTATTGATACCATGTACTCTGGTTTACTCAATAAAACCAACAAGCCTATCAATGTTAATGTTGCTTCTCGTGCCTGGAGAAAGCTTAGACTTACCCAGCCTGGTGAATATGAAGTCAAGGTTCAATACGGTCCCAAATCTTCTTACTCTGCTAAATACTTGGTTGTTGAGCCCAAGAAGCCCAAGAAGAAGGCAAAGAATGTCATCTTGTTTATCTCTGATGGTACAAATATCGGTATGATCACTGCTGCTCGTGCTCTTGCTCGCAAGCATACATCTGGTAAATATGAAAGCTTGCTTTCTTTTGAAGATTTTGATAATTTGGGTCACGTTATCACCAACTCTGTTGACAGTTTGCTTACTGATTCTGCCAATTCTGCTTCTTCTTATGCTACTGGTCATAAGGGTTCAGTCAGTGCTTTGGGTGTCTATGCTGATTCTTCTTCTAGCCCCTTTGATGATCCCAAGGTTGAACTTATTACTGAATTGATTCGTCGTCGTCAACCCAAGAAGGCTATTGGTATTGTTTCCACTGCCTATGGTCAAGATGCTACCCCTGCTGCTTTCACTAGTCATACTCGTCAAAGAGGAAAAGCTGCTGAAATTACTGATCAACTCTTGCACGGTGTTGGTAACTGGACCAAGGCTGGTAAGTGTTTATAAATTTCAATCATAATAATAACATGCTAACATATTATGTATCATTAGTTGTTCCTGACGTTTGGTTAGCTGGTGGTGCTGAATATTTCTCTGGTAGTAAGGCATTAAATAACACCAACTATTTGAACAGTTTCAAGAAGGCTGGTTACAATGTTGTTCTTAACAAGAAGGATTTACTTTCCAACAAGAAGAAGGAAGATAAGCTTTTAGGTGTCTTCCGTCAAGGCAATCTCGATGTGTATGTATACAACATGTATTTTCTAATATTTGTTACTAACTTTTATATCGTTTAGTTGGTTTGAAAGAAACTTGTATGTCAACAACACTGTTGGTAACAAGGCTGCTCCTGATATGAGCGGTAAGGATGCTCTTGGTTCTGACCAACCTGGTCTCGCTGATATGACTCTTGCTGCATTGGAAGTCTTAAAGAAGCGTGGTGGTAAAGATGGTTTCTTCATGATGTCTGAGGCTGCCTCTGTTGATAAGCAATTGCATACTTTTGATTTCCCTCGTGCATGGGCTGAGCTTATTGAACTTGATGTTACTATTCAAAAGACTATCAAATGGCTTAAGAAGAACGGTGAATACGAAGATACCTTGATTGTTTTGACTGCCGATCATGCTCATGGTTTCGATGTTTGGGGTTCTGTCGATCAACGTTATATTCGTACTCACAATGGTCAACTCGACATGCGTAATTCTATTGGTGTTTATGCTCAATCTGGCTGGCCCGGATATCATGATAACAACAAGGATGGTTTCCCTGATAACTGGGTAAGTTTATATGCACATTTATCGTATATATCGTTCAATATAACTAACATTTTTATCTAGTCTCCCGAAATTACTTTAGCTGCTGGTACCAACAATGGTCCCGGTCATTTCGAAGCATGGCAGACTACTACTAGTGGTCCCCGTAACCCCACTACCTCTGATGCCCATGGTGATTATATTGGTAACCCCAAGGATGCCGCTGGTAAGAACGGCCATGGTATTCCTTGGTCTAGTAACCTTCCTATTGGTGAATCCCAAGGTGTTCACTCTATGAGTGATGTTTTCTTGTACTCTAATGGTCCTAGCTCTGACCTTTTCAAGAAGACCATCGAGAATTGGGAAATTTACTTCAAGATGGCTGAAGCTATGGATTTATTGCGTCCTTCCAAGAACGAATAAACTATACAATTATAGTTCAGAACACCGCTTCTAATTGATTCAAGTGGGTGGGCTGTTTGTACCTTTTACTTATTCTAATCTATCACTTAATTTAATCAAATAAACATTTATGTTTCCTCTGAAACCTGCTATAAGTATTTTTTGGATAATGCATTGATTATTTTACATAATATACGATATAGCGTTTTCTGAGTTAAAACGATTAGTGAACTGTACATGTATCATCATCATGACATGATGTATTTTATAATACATACATTTTTGACATTCTATATAGTTCTGAGCAAGTTTTCTTTGAGACAACTATACTATTGAAAGTGATGGATTGATTACCTGACTAAAATGATAGAACCAAATTCAAAGAGTGATATGTAGTTGGCAATCAAGCGGTCATATATGTTGATTGTATCACTATTTTATATGTACATAGTTTCTTGACATTTTTAAATATTTTAGATTATGGCAATTCATTTGAAGAGGTTCATCTGTTAGTATATACATTGATTTTGCTGCTTGGAATGATGGCTACAAATCTAATCAGCAGATATCTAGATTCGATATCTTGTCTGTCTGTAAAAAATGATGTTGAATACTGCAAAGACTCTGATATTACGAATGATTATAGAAAGTGTACGTTGCGCATTATTGATTTTATTGAAAAAGAAATGCAACCGACAAGGAAGTTCTTTTTCCACTGCAATGAATTCAACAATTATAACTACTGTGTATTATACAAAATAAAGGTTTTTCCATTTCCTACAATTTAGCAGATTGAAAACTAAACCCGCTATCTGACAAGTTTGATTTGCAGAAAAAAAGTTGTATAACACTAAAATGAGGTTGTATACGTACAAATGAGGTTGTATGCCACTGAAATGGGATTGAGTTGAATAATAATAATAATAAAGAGGAGCATGCCTCGTTTTTCTTGATATTATCCCCATATATACTCAACACTTTTTGGGATATATCTTATATACTGCAAAATAGATATGAATTTGTCACATTACGTTATCTGCTTTTATATTTCACGAAAGACTCAAAAACAAGTAAGGTTCAACACTGTTTTCTCCTTAAAAACTGATTCTAACTTTTTATTTCTGCTTCGCTTTTTTTTCGTTAAATAATAATAAAATAAAAACATATGCAGATATCTTTGAGATGTTTTAGTTTAATCCGAAAATGAGTATTCAGAAATATCTTACCTCTAGCTGTTAGTATTACGACTTTTTTTAATACTAATGTTTCAGATTTCTACCGCTAATTCACTGTTAAATATTAAAACCTTTGAGCCCTAATATCTCTGCAAAAAGTTAAACTATACTAACAATTTCTAAAACAAAATTCACTTGTCTTGAAGTACTCTATAATACTTTGACTATGAAAAAAATTCCAATCATTTTGTAATGATCTATAATTTTGGACTAACAACAAAGGTGGATAATATGCTTATAGATATTATTTTTGCTATTATAAATTTGTGATCACTGGATTGATGAAGGTTGGTGTTCTTATTTGTAAATTAGATATTTATTAGTAAATAAATATAAGTAAAGGGAGTGTAACAAGACAGATAAATCTACAAGGGATCATGTAATAATTTCCTTGTAGTATTTATATAAGTAATGAGGCAAGGTTTTGCATGAATGAAACTGAAATGTTTGACTCATTACACATTTCTTTTTAGAAACCTATTTTTTACCATTATGTAGTAGATTATAAAATGTTTGTAGTATTGAGCAGTATCTTTTTACATTAATATTATAGACATTGTTGAGCTCTATTAGACACAATTCAGTTCTTTTTAAAATATTGATTTTTCGTGGAGATATCCTCAGAAATGTGTATTTAGAGGTACCATCACTTCTAGCTTCAGTTTTTCCCCTGTATACCCTCATCCCGAATTTTGAATTTGAAAAAAAAATTAACAAAAATTCCGTTTTCTCTATGAAAAATGCAGCTAAAAGGTTCAGCAATGGCTTGATCGATAGATAATTTTGTTGTGCATTATATTCATTACTTATATTGAAAACGTATTTGTAAAATGTGATGTGCATCTTCGAAAACCTCCAAAATCCCAATTGCATTTTACGCAAAATTTAATGTAAAACATTTGTTCAAATTTTATTTAGATAGATGCAAAATTCAAAACTGTACAAAAACCATTTAATACGCTAGTTCAACTAGCTTTGCAGTTCATGAGCTATTAAGCGATTTTATTTTTTGAATCATTTTTCAATCATTTTTTCATCAAATCAATTTTGGAACCCAGTTATTATAGGGTTTAAGCTGTGGTATAAACTATTATTCTGATTATCTCGACGAAAAATTAATATTTTTTGTTGAAACAAAAAATCCAGAATAGTGTTCTGTTGGATCTTTCTTGTGAATACAGAAAATTAACATCTTCATTTAGATATTTAATTCTTTATAACCGATTTTAGGTCAATATTTGGCCAGTACACTTATATTCTGGTATTAATATTTCTGTTTTCCGAGAGATATCAATGGCCTATAGAGGGAAGACACATCTTCTTTGAATACTCGACGTAATTCGACTCAATATTGGGCAAAAGCATTCGAAAAACATTTAAAAACTATCTGAAACCTACTTTTTACAACCGTAAAAAATCGACAACAAACCCTTATCTCAGTGAATTTCGACTATAATAAATTCCAACTTTACATGGGAGTTGGGACACTCCTTTTGCACACTGATCTCAAAGGGCAACTTCCATGATCTACTGTCTGTTGAAAAAATCATCGCAAAATTGCATCTGTAGCTTACTGCACATTTTTGTTGAAAACAATTTAAATACGACATCTATGATTACTGATCCAAATATTCTGTCACTTTACATGGATATAGGTATGAATAGGTACTACGAGTACAGTACTTCAGATATGAACCTTTATAGGTCATTGTGCATTTGGTAAGTTTGAAGTTTGAACAAGTTGATTTTCTGCTATTTCGTACCTACTGTCGGTTTTCGAGGATATTAAACAGCCAATTTTGAAGCCAATTCCATTTCTAACCCATATTGAAATGTAATTCTTATAAATAGTCTTTTAAACCAAGACCTAGAAGCTCTTGGTTCTTTCTTTTACCATTAGTTTTTCTAGTAATAAATCCTATGTTCTCTATGATAAACGTTACTAATCTTCATTATTATTCTTTCTGTAAATAAGATTGTATGTATCCATAAACTCTCAGATTACTTTGAATTAGGAATAGCACAGGCAAATATTAAATCAGCCAAATCTAGCATATAATACAATGTCAACTACGGAAATTGATAAATTACACGTTCTTTTTATGTGTAAACAAAGCTGTACTGCAACTCTGCATTGCGTTTTACACCTAATTTTTTATGAAACTTTAGATATACTGTATATTTACCCAACACTAATATATAATAGAAACAATTGAACATGAAAAGCTAGTAAGAAATTCAGTTTTTTATTTTCTTGTGCCAATTGTTTTACAAGTGATTTAATAGTTTACGTTATTATTATGCATCATTTAATCTTTTGTGGAATATTTTTTCCATATTGGAATCATCAATTGGAACAAAATGTTTCTTTAACAAGTTATTACTATATGATTTTTATATATACATAGATTTTGTAAAACAGAAAAATAAAGCGCCATGGCATTATTGATATGTGTAGACTAATGATGCTTTTAATGTGCCATGACAGCACAAATATATGTTATAATGAGATTAAACATTTATTCATATATAGACTACTTAAAAATGTAAAATATTGTCCATTTCATATACCGTAGGTATCTAGAGGAATTATAATTATATACAAGTATGAATTATGGTTGAGCCTTCAGTGTAATGTAAATCTTTCTTTATGTGAGGGTTTCTGTGAGGGTTTCTGTGAAAAATGCTTTTGTCCGTTCTTAGTTATCAAGCAATAATTTCATTAAAAGAAGTTCTAGATATCTGCCACTTGCACGATTCATGTTTGTAATGACAGTAGCCGGGATATTTGAATCCAAATTGAACTTTGTTTATTCTGGAACTGAGAAAATGGTAATTGGAAGAGTATTTCATGATAAAGTGCAACATATATTAAATTATAAAACTGATGAATGCTAAACTACATTCAAGTTGTGTTTGGTGATCAAATGCGAACCCAAATCCCAAGGTTTATAACTGTTTTTGCATTAGTTGACACCTTTGTGAATCAGTAAATATGCTTTTTCTTTTTGCATGTCAAATTGTTACACATAGCCTTTCACAAATGCTCCTCCTCAATTGTCCATATCAATTCAAGGTCTAAACAAGCCACAAAAAAATGTTGAAAAAGGTGGTTTAAACATTCCATTTTTTGATTATATTAACATTAACATTACATTATGGTTCAAGTCAGTTCCGAATATATATCTATCGGCTGTAACAGAACAGCCCATGCAGCATGTTGGGGCAATAGCGAATTAGTTGCTTTTGGTGCAGACACATTGGTCGCACTTTATTCGCCTTTGGTAAAGTACAAATTATTTGTGAAATAAAAATTCAAATACACTAAATGCTGGTATAGGATCAAAATAGTAAAGGTATCCAAGAAACACTTCCTGGACATAAAGGCCGTGTTATTTGCTTAAAATTCATCGAAAGAGGTAAAAAATTTAATATAATCTACAAAAAAAAAAAACTAGTAAATGCTAATAAGAAAATTAGGCCATGAAGCAGATATCAAAGATGTAGCATTAGTTTCAGGTTCTGCAGACAATACAGCAAAGATTTGGAAAATCAATGCTGACGGCAAGGTTTGCAATCAGATTTTGGAGAAATTTTGGATCTTTTTGTACTGATTTGTATATATTCTTTGATAGTGGATCAATTCTGCAACTTTGTTAGGTCACACAGGTGCAGTTGAAACAATCGCATGTATGCGTGCACATTCTGTTGAAGGAGAAACAGATACCATTATTACCGGCTCATCAGATGGAACTATTCGTGTTTGGGAACGTCGCATTGTAGATGAAAATACAGGTAAGCATCAGCATACTATATCTGTCAGTTTTTTAATGCTAATTTGAAATAGACGAGGTTACATGTCAACAAGTTATCAGCAATGGCAACAAGTACCCAATGTCTTTGGCTTTATCTTATCTTCCCGAGAGCAAAAGTAAGTGATGCATTTGCATGAATCAGAGGTATAAATCAACTAAACGTATCGCATAGCTCCTGTATTTGCTAGTGGACATACCGACAAATTGATCTCAATTTACATTTATCAAACCGAATCAAAGAAATTCGAAAAGATGCACACACTCACTGGCCATGATAATTGGGTCCGTGATCTTTCATTTGCCACATACACTGCCTCTGAAGAGAACACACATGCCAACAATATCTTTGAAGAGGGTGATTTGATTTTAGCAAGTGGTAGCCAGGATAAATACATTCGTTTGTGGAAAATTTCAGCACATGTACCAGTTGCGACCGAGACAGCTAAATCAGACAATAACGAGATTAGTGAATTATCTGAAGCATTGAAAGAAAGTGAATTGTAAAGTTTTTGATGCTGTAAATGTTATAATCACAAAATATATAACTAACAAACCCAATATGTAGAGAGGGAGAACAATTAAGTACAAAAGCACATATGGTCACAGTAGATAATCGACAATATTCACTCATGTTTGAAGCCTTACTCATGGGTCACGATGATTGGGTTTTCAGTGTTGAATGGCAAAAGCCTCATATGCAAACCATCAATGGCAAAGAACGTTTCGTTCAACCTATGCGTTTGATTTCTGCATCTAGTGATAAATCCATGATGATCTGGAGTCCTGATAACCAAACTGGTGTTTGGGTAAATGAAGTACGTATGGGTGATATTGGTGGAAGCACATATTTAGGTTTCTGTGGTGCCTTGTTTAGCCCTGATGGTAAGAGTATTGTCTCTCATGGTGCTAATGGTTCTTTCCATGTCTGGAGAACAAGTGGCAATAATCATTGGACTCCTCATGTAGCCATCAGTGGTCATTTCAAATCTGTAGAAAGCATTACATGGGATCCCAAATCAAGATTTCTATTGTCTGCTAGTTTGGATCAAACTACTAGATTGTTTAGTCCTTGGAATAGACAAATTGATGGTAAAGAGGTTACTACATGGCATGAGATGGGTCGTCCTCAAGTACATGGTTATGATATTAAGTGTATTGCCTTTGTACATGATTGGCAGTTTGTAAGTGGTGCTGACGAAAAGGTGCTTCGTGTATTTGATGCACCTAAATCTTGTGTAGAAAGTTTATCTGGTCTTACTGGTGATAAGAGCATGTTGGAAAACATTGAGCGTTTGCCCGTAGGTGCTAATTTACCTGCTCTTGGTCTTTCAAACAAGGCTGTTTTTGAAGGCGATGCTCTTCCTGATGATCACATTGATAATAATGTGGGTTCTCATACTGTATCATCTGCTACATCCGAACAACTTGCTCAAGTTTTGCACCATCCTCCTTATGAAGAAACTCTTTTACAACATACTCTTTGGCCCGAAGTAGAAAAACTTTATGGTCATGGTTATGAACTTATCAGTGTTGAAACATCTCACGATGGTCAATTTGTAGCCTCCAGTTGTAAAGCTGCTACAGCAGAACATGCAGTTGTTCGTTTGTTTAATACTCAAAACTGGAAGGAAGTCAAAACAAAGATTGATGCTCATTCTTTAACTGTTACCAGAGTTAGATATTCTCATAATGATCGTTGGTTACTTACTGTTTCTAGAGATCGTTTATGGTCATTGTCAGAACGTCAAGCAGATGATGTCGATACACCTTATAAATTGGTCGCTAAAACCAAGGCTCATGCTCGTATCATTTGGGATTGTTCTTGGAGTCATGACGATAAATTGTTTGTAACTGGTTCTCGTGATAAAACTATCAAGATTTGGACTCAAACTACTCAAGAAGCTGCTAAATGGGATTGTGTGGCTACTATTAAGTTTGCAGAGGCAATTACAGCTATTGATTTTGCACCTGTAGCTGTCAATAACAAGTAAGATTCAATATGTATTTAGTAGGGTTTATTATATTTAACATATTTTATTTATAGATATATCATTGCTGTTGGTTTAGAGAATGGTCTTATTCAACTGTTATCTAGTGTAGATTTACAGCAAGTAAATCAATGGGAATCATGGCACAATTTAGACGAAAGGTAATTTGATATATTTATATGGGGGTATCTTTTTTCTTTTATTAATGAAACTATATAGACTTTGCCATCATGGTGTTGTACGATCTCTTTCTTGGCGCCATCCTTCTTCTAATGAAACCAATATTTTACAATTGGCTTCTGGTGGTGAAGATCATTCTGTAAGAATTTTCAATGTAGAATATTAGAATTTGTGTATAAATTTATAAATAAAAGAAGAAATCTTACCCTAATCAGTTTTTTTAATCTACTGATTCAAGCACTTTTTTAACTGTTTTGTACAATTTAATTCTTTCATATACATCATCTTGTAATTCTGTATCAATATGTATTTCTGCATCCCAACGATCTGATAATTGTTGTATTTGATCTTGATTTGATACATTGGATTGTAATGTCGATAGCAATGTTGATTTGTAATTGAATTCTTCAGTGTACATGTATGCTAACCGAGAAATCATATCATGAACTTGAGTAGGTGTTACTGCAGTAACTTGAATAAGAGAACTTGTTGACAATGGCACAGGTTTCGTATGTATAGGTCGAGAAGCAGTGAATTTGGTAACATGTCGAGTTGCTTCAAGCTCTAATTGAGACCAGTCTCTTTGAACTTTTTCAAATAACTCTAATACAGAGTGAAGATCATTTATTAAACTCTCCATTGATTCTGTCTGTTTGTAAACAAGATGGGACAGATCAACACCATGTTGTTCCAAAGTTGATGGTTGATCAAATGTTGCAACTCTTTGAGCGATAATATTGGTAATTGATTGGAGTAAAGATGATGATTTCGATTGCAAACGGCGCCATGTATTACATAATACCTCAGCCTTTCCTAGTATCACAAAACTAGTATTTCTATCTTGAATTTGTTGTTGTTGCATTAGTGTCAAATGTATAGAAAAGAATCTTTTTTGCCTGAAAAAAAGAATGAAGGAGGAGGGGGGGGGGGGAAGGCCTCGGGTCGGGTTACTTGAACTGAACCTGCCAATCATACAAGTCTCCTTTTTTTTTTCTGAACCGCCCGGAGCAAATTGAGGGCCAAAGAAATCGCATAGAGTAACCTAATCCCATTAATATGTACAAACTTCCTCTTCTCCTCCCTACACCTAATTAAGGGTTAGTATATTTATATCAATGTATAGCAAATGAAAGATTCGACGATAGGAAATTAGACATATGGATAAATAGAAGACAAATGTTTGGATTTACAATGTGATGGATGGATGGATTCACTCATTTGATGGATGTCAAATTTTTCTAAATGTGGACCGAATCTTTCAATATTTTTGCTTTACATTTACACACAAAATATTTCGACAAGACAAACTAAACAAATTCATGTAGATTTGATTTAAAATGGGTCGCGTCATTCGTGCTCAAAGAAAAGGTGCTGGAAGTATCTTCCGTTCCCACACTGTTGGCCGTAAAGGTGCCGCTAAACTCAGAGTTTTCGACTTTGCTGAACGTCATGGTTATGTCCGTGGTATCGTTAAGGATATTGTTCACGATCCTGGAAGAGGTGCTCCTCTTGCCAAGGTTGTCTTCCGTGATCCCTACAAGTATGTTTTTATAGAAATTCATGTAAAAAAAAAATCAATCGAAAATTGACATTTGATTTGATTATTATAGGTACAAGCTCCGTACCGAGACTTTCATTGCCACTGAAGGTATGTACACTGGTCAATTCATCTATGCCGGTAAGAAGGCTACCTTGAACATTGGTAACGTTATGCCTTTGGCCTCTATGCCCGAAGGTACCGTTATCTGTAACGTTGAGGAGAAGGTTGGTGATCGTGGATCCATTGCCCGTACCTCCGGTAACTATGCTACCGTTATCGGTCATGGTGATGATGGTAAGACCCGTATTCGTCTTCCTTCCGGTTCCAAGAAGGTCATTCCCTCTACCTCTCGTGCCGTCATTGGTATCGTTGCTGGTGGTGGTCGTATCGATAAGCCTCTCTTGAAGGCTGGTCGTGCTTTCCACAAGTACAGAGTTAAGCGTAACAGCTGGCCCAAGACTCGTGGTGTTGCCATGAACCCCGTCGACCATCCTCACGGTGGTGGTAACCATCAACATATTGGTAAGGCCTCTACTATGGCTCGTGATTCTCCTGCTGGTCAAAAGGTCGGTTTGATTGCTGCTCGTCGTACTGGTCTCCTCCGTGGTACCAAGAAGATCAAGGATGCTTAAATCATTAAATTAGTAATAAATAAAGACGCCCTTTTTGATTGTATAAATATATATATTATTTTGTGTATTTTGGATGGTTATAGGTAGTGTGTGTGTATGTATGTGTTGGTTATATTATAGATTTTATATATTAGAAACTCTATAATTCTCAACACAAGCTATATGTGATTTATGCACTTGACAGTTATTTTGCATATGCTTGGTATACATCCTTATTATGTACATTTCTTTTCAAGAAATAGTATATATTACTGTATGAAAACTCTAAAATTATGATAAAAGATCATCTTTGACAATGTGTACCAAAATATATAAATAATACTTGTATTTTACATGATATATAATTTGCATTTTTTTATTATGAAACGAAATTATAGTAATATTTGTGTATGATAAAAAATGATTACATCTCAAAATTTTATGGTGATCATTGTATTGGTTTACAAGATCCATCCAGGGAAAGATTATACATAATTGATTGTTCCAACTATTAAATGGTATATTATATGTTTTCTATAGATTTGATAAATGTGCATTGTGTAGATTTGCAAGTAACGTGCATTTGTATCTATTATATAATATACATTTTACATGACGGAACATATGTGCATGATGCTTTAAATTTGTAACACTAGAGTATATATAAGAGGTTCAACTATATTGTTTACTCGGTTTAATATACACAATCAAAATTCAAGTAAAGTTCCTCAAAAATCGCATAAAATGCAAAAAATGTCAAAAATGTTCTGAAAACAGATAACTTAAATATACCTGATATGTTAGTTTATACATATAGAATTGCAAAACAAAAAGTACAAGTATGAAGCAAAGATAATTGAGATGTTGTTTGCAAAAAATTCATTATGTTTGCTTGGATAAAAGCAAATACAAAAATTCTTCAAAGATGGATATAGGCAACAAAAATCTGACATTGGTTTTAGAAATACAAACGCTTTATCGTCTTGAGTTTAATAAAATGTCCAAACTTCGTATCAATCAATAGACTACAGATACAGACGTATATTTTGCAAGCATTAGAATCATGATCCGCAAACTTTTTATACACAAATGTGCGACGAAATGTCGTTGTTTCACCAAAAACAGCATAATTTGGTACTTTAAGGAGCGCATTTTGATGCTTAAAATCAAAATCCAACGCTCAGACGCATACCAAGCAATTCCCCTCGTTTCATAGATATATTCTGAACCACATTTGCAACTATTTTCAAATTTTAATTTTTCCAACATTTTCCATGAGGGATACCTCATGGAAAATCGCATATTTCACCCGAAAAAAAGATTTTTTCATAGGATAGTGGATAATTGAAACCGACCATAAATGTCCATCCGTTATATTTGCAGTGTTTATTAGCAAACTTTGTGGTCACTTTTTTGACTTTTGGTCCAAAAACCAAAAATTAGGTTTTTGGAAAATTAAAAATTATTTTGTAAACAAAATATAAAAATAAAAAATAAATTATCATAGAACATAAAATTTCCCATTAGTTTACTTACAAGTTTAATGCATGTTAATTTCAATATTTGTAGCGCAAAAATCCTTTGAACTTTTATTTTTTTTCCCAAAATGTCAATCTGGACAAGAAATGGCCATTCGAAATTGAAAGGTTTCAAACGCCGCTGGCAATCTTTTTCCGTACTGTTTGGTTGATGATTTGATCACTTTTGTTAGACAATATCAATCCGTTTTATATCAAGAATAGAATCGATACCTATGAGAATAAATTTATTTAGTTTGGGTTAGTGTATTTGATGTTTTGGACACAATAACGTGTAAGGAAAGGTTACAATTACATCCGAAATGGGGTAATATACTGTATTTTCTAAACAAAATTCTAGCATTAAAAGCAAAGCCGTTCCCATATAATTAAAGTGGATGGACTATTATTGAGTTATATGTAAAATGCCACTCAAAATTGGTGAATATTGGCCTATGCTTTTGCGTTTGTGTAGCTTATTCGTGACTATTTGACACTGTTTAATGAGCTAATTGAGGGAAAAGTGTTCAATGTGGGAGTGGGAAATTGAAGTTTGTAGCCCAATACCCCCTCCACGCCTTCTCTGGGGGGGCCCTTTTTTTCCACATTTTAATTTTATATTTTTTTTTTTTATATATTTCATTAAAATCTTACATTATGTTTGTGTCTCGTTTCGCTCGTTCTACTGCCATCCGACGTGCATTTTATACAACAGAAGCACCATCAGGTTTAAGTGCTGGTGAGAAACACATTTATGAAAAGCTTACTGAAGCACTTACCCCACATAAGCTCAGAGTAGCAGATGTTTCAGGTATGAAAAAATATGTTTGTTTATCACACATGTACACAATTTCTCATGGGGTGCTTTTATTTTTAGGTGGTTGTGGTTCCATGTATGCTATTGATATTGCTGCTAAAAAATTTGAAGGAACAAGTATCGTCAAACAACATAGAATGGTCAATGATGTATTGAAGGAAGAAATTAAAGGAATGCACGGATTACAGGTAAATTGAAAAAAAAAAAAAAAAAAAAAAAAAAAAAAAAAAAAAAAGATTTATTCTGACAACATTGGAAACTGACTTGCGTATAGCTTAAAACTTCTGCTAATTAAACAGTGATATTATGATGAAAAATGATGGGAGCTATTATTAAATTATAGAATAATAATAATAATAAAATAAAAATAAAAAAAAGCAATACAGAATGAGGTTCTTTTTGTTGTGTATATATATTTTAGAATAAAATCAAACGACCACCACCAAACTGTCTTCTTGCAGATATATCTATTTGTAATTCTATTAAACGATCTTCCAGACCAACGTACAATGATCTAGAGTTTGGTGAAAAAGTCAAACCAGCAATAGAATGGTCTTCATTCTCGGGTGACAGTCGTACAATTTGTCTTGTCTCAAATGTTCGTGTATCAACTATATAGACATTGTTTACATGTTCAGCATAAGCTAATAGATCTAAGGGGCCCGTACTGAATTGAACACTTCTTGGTGCTTTTTTTGTTTTGCGAGTCTATTGCGTATTTATTAATATTGCATGAATTTACCGTATTGTATTTTCCTCAAACACATACCTCAGCTGAACCTAATTGGCATAGTCTTGTTGTAGAATCAATATTATATATGTTCACAAAACCATCTTGACTAGTGATTGCAAACATATCAGATGATTGGTTCCATGCACATGATAAACTAGGTTCTTCAGAAACTAAGAAAAAGTTAGATGTTGGACAAGACAAAATAATTTGCATTTACCTTTATATTCGCATTTGTCAGTGTAAAAGCCATCTTGATTGATTTTATATAAATAAGCAACACCTTGATCACTAGTGAATAATATTTTTTTATTATCAGGACTAACCGAGCCTTACCAAAAATGTTTGTTAATTCACTGGCTCTCTTTATATACAAAAATCAAACTTACTATAATTGATTGCTGAAGGCATTTTTAAAGTTTGGATTTTTTCCATGTCAGGAACAGTGAAAACGGAGACAGTTTGATCATTATTACAAACTGTCATGTAAATACTATCGTCATGCTGAGATAAACATATCGAGTTATTCATGCCTCTTCCAGCTGTTTTGATATCAAACCATCCTGTAGTTAGGTTCTTTATCATCAACATGCCTGTTTGTCCTCCCAATGCTAAAAAGCCACATCTAGTTTTTTTTTTTTTTGGTTGATGAGTGAAATGTACATGTTCACACATAATATCGGTATTACTTTGTATGAATAGATGTTGGGGTAAATGGTAAACTATCTTGATAGCAAGTATCTACACCTGTGTTTGTATCATACTAGTAATCAAATTTAGTGTTGGGATTCAGACATTTGAATTTGAAAATGACTCACTTTGTATAATGCATGTCTTTTAGTACGAATGATAGTATTGTTAAATGGGCTCACTATCAGGTTTCTCAATTGCCTATCTATACTGTTTAGCATTCTCAGCCCTCCATATCAATAAACAAAACTCACCAATGCTGAATAAATGTTGCTATTTTATGAACATTTTTCACCGACACAAAAGATCCGTCATTTTGGCTATGCATAAACATTTAGCAAAATACAAATGGAGAATTAAAATGATTTTTACATTGAATATCCAATCTTGGATACATGATTAACATTCAATTTCTTTTCTAAGACATCTTTTTGAGTTAAGAACATTTTTTGTATGTGATTAATTGAAAGAAGATTATATGAATAACAAATTTAGTACTTTTTTTATATTAAAAAAAAACGAGCTTATTTTTTTTTTACTTTATTTGTTTGGTATATATAAAATGGTAAAATTCTGCATGAAAGAACCAATCATATAGTAAATTATTCTGTATAAAGTAACTTTGCACTACCACATATCAGCAGCACTCATTCGTCCTCCTTTTTGTGTCTTGATTGATTTATCAGATTTCTGTATTACATTGCTTGATTCTGCTTTTTCAACCCAAAATGCTTCTAAATCATCTTGTTCTAGTTTGTCATGTCGACTTGATTTATGATGTTTATGTCGACTACTACTACTGCTAGACTCTGATTTCCTCTTTCTACTGTCTCGATGTCTTTTACTAGAACTACTGCCATGTCGAGATTCTCTTTCATCATCTCTATCTCGTCTACTTTTGCTTCTTCTTTTGCTACTACTTTTTCTATCTCGACTACGATTAGGGCTTCGACTACGACTACGACTACGTTCTCGTTTCTTATATCTATCTTCTTCTTCTTCTTCTTCTTCTTGCTCGCCGTCAGAAACAGTTATTTGCCGTCTCTTTTGTCGACTTGATCTAGGTTTAAATGGTTGTACAACAACTTGTTCCGAAATGACTTCAGGCAGTAATGAAGATGTTGATTGATCTTTTCTTTCAGACGCTCTTTTAAACATTGGTCTAAAAGGTTCATCTTTTGGTAATGTTGATGAGGAGGAACTGGTTTTAATGGGTATATCTGCTGTGGCAGGTTGAGGAGGCATTGGAGGGCCAATAAAGTCATCTTGATTTAATGTTGTGGTTGCTGTTGTTACTAATTCTTTATTGTTCTCACGTTTTTTCTCTACTGCTTCCTCCTCTTCGTCTTCAGAATCAGAATCATCGAAAATAGCTTTAAATATATCCATTGAAGGCCTTTCATAATCTAAAGGTGGTCCTCCATCTTCATCTTCATTTCCTTCCTTTTTGGCAGTTTCTATACCAGTTGTTGGTGCAGCAGAATCTTCACTTCTTTGGGAAGGTTTTGGTACTACTGCCTTCATCATGGGATCATCGTCAGGTTGAGCTAAAGATTCTGTCATTTCTGACACTGATGTAAACTTTTGAAGTGGAAGTCGTTCGTTTAAGATTGTTTCCATTGATTCTTTACTAAGCGCATCCTTATTTCCACTTTGTGTACGACCTGCTGCTTTATCGGCCGTGTGATCATGATTTGGATGTGGATCTTTTACATTGAATCGTTTACACACTAATCTATTAGGATAAAATGGCTTGACTGTACGAGTAAGATTACCAAACATTTTCATTGCTGCAGCTTCTGCTTCTTGAGTCAATTGTTTCTTTTCCGGTTTAGGTGCTTCCTTGGCGCGTTGCTCTTTTTCTTTTCTATATTGTTCTTCAGTTTTTAGTCCACCTTCAAAATTAACTACTTCAATGTTTTTGGATGTTTCAGAAGCAGATGTAAATCTTCCACTCATCATGGCACTAATGGGTCTGAAAATACGTGCTGCTTTCGCAAATTCGTCCATTTCTTTCATACCAATTTCATAGGTTAATCCCTCTGGAATAGGCAAAACAGCTTTTGGTATACCATCTTCTGAAAGCATACCCGCTTGATTTTCTAAATAACTACGATATCTTGCTTGTTTTTTGAGATTATCACCAAATGGCATAAATCCTTGTAATGCTAATTTAGCAACATCTTTAGGAATTGTTGGAAATTCAGATAATTGAGATTTGTCTTTGCCAATGTCGATAAAATAACTAACTGCTTGATCTAGTTTGTCTTTAGAGTGTTTGGGCATATAATCAAATACTGAACGTTGCTCAATCGGCTTTTCTCCTAATGCATTGCCTCTTTCTTCAAATGAAAATAAGCTTTCTTTAGATATTTTGGGTGCGTCTACCTGATTGTTTTCTTGATCTGTTTTAACAACATGTTGACCTGTAAAATCAACAGGTACTTTAGGCGGTGCATGCCATTTACCAATTTGTTGTGTTTGATCAGATACATGAAACCCTTTGAGAGGGGGTCTACCATCTGAACATTTCAACAAATGCTTTGATTGATCTACTTCTTCCATTTGTTGTCTTTTACGTTTCATTGATTGCACCTTTACTTGATCTTTCGTTAATCCACTTTCATCATCATACAAAGATGTGTGATAATTTGCTGTATCTGCTCTATATATATCCTCTTCATCCTCGTCATCTTCAAGCGCACCTAACCCAAATGCTTCTACTTTACGTCCTGCATTATCGATAACTCCAAAAGAAGAGCGATTCTTTCTATCTACTTCTTCACCGCTCATTTCTTTTTGTCTTGCTAATTCACGTAATCGCTTCATTTCTGCTACTTCTGGTACTGAGCTTGATAAATCAAAACCTAAACCATATGTATCTCTTTTGGCTTGGAAATTCTCTATGGGTGTATCTCGAGGTGCAAATGTAACATTATTCAATGTGTCATCGTCTTCGTCGTTATCATCATCTTCTTCTTCTTCTTGGTCGATTCGTCGTCTAATTCGAGGACCAATACCTTGCCCAGGTCTCCATCCCATTTTTCTTAATAATCGAACACCCACAGAATCCTTTGGAGGGCCAAACATATTAATCAAACTCGATCCTAGAAAATCTAAACCACTTCCTCGAGCTTCTTCTTCTTGCTGTTGTTTACGACGAGCTGCTATTTCACGTTCTGTACCGCCTAAAATGTCAAATTCTTCAGTAGCGACCAATTTGCGAGCACCTGCCATTGCCTATTGTTGTTGAATATAAGTCAATCATTCATAATTTCTATCATTGATTCACTTTTCTTGGTACCTCTAGATCTTCTTCATCCATGTAATCTTCTGCTCTAGCTTCTTTTCTTTCACTACGTGCATTACGTGAAGATACAAAATTCGTTGGTGTCCAACCTATAGAATATTTTTTTTTTTTTTTGTGTTAAAATTTTAGTTTACTAAGACTTAGAATATCAATTACCTTCTTTTGATCCAACTGTATTGAAATAACCAGCTGAAAATCCACCTGTAAAAGCACCATGAAAACGTCTTCGACCTTGTTCGTCTCTAGCTTCTTGTTTCCACGTTGGTACAAATTGTCCTGCATCGGTACGGCCTGCACGTCTATCTTTTTCCGTTGTTTCTGGAAATGCAGTACCAAAAACTACAAAATTCTCAGTTGTTGAATTGCCTCCTCTTCCAGAGCTGTTGCTCATGCTTTTTTGATAGAGTATTGAAAAAAAGTACAATAATGAAAAATTATTTGCTGCAAAACATCAGCTACTACGTGGATGTAGCCAATTTATTTCAATTGGCAAGCAGAAGAAGCTATATTTTCAAGCACCGGTGAATTCTCACAATGTTTGCAAACATCTTTGCAGGATTTTTACAAGCCCTTTATTGTATGATACAAATATGAATATTTCAACGCATGAAATCAAATTCATGACATAATAAATATGGTTTTAAGCTTTTCATTTGGGAAAAGTGGTATGTTTAATCTTGCTTTTATGATCGTTTTATAGTGGATGTCAAATTTTCACTGATTGATATTGCTTTACATATACAACAGTTTAAAAACTGATGAACTGGTTTAACTTTTTTTTTTCAAACGTAACTTACTGTACATACAACATGAACAGAATAAATTGATGTTTCTTTAAAAATTATGTAAACTTACAGCATTTTATTCAAAATTGGATTTTAGAACCGCACAAATCTGATTATGTATTCTGTAGCAAGCTTTCACAGAATGCAATTTTTCAAAATAAAGATATTACCTATTAGCGAGAAGCTAGTAATTTAGATGTTATGATACCATTATTGAGCATTTTCTTTTAGTACAAGATCGACTCGACAACACCCCTAGAGCAAAGTTTGAATTTTTTGAAAATTCAGTTTTTCATGGTTTTTCAATCTTCAAAACTGGAATATGCCCTCTTTTCTATAACTAATCTCACCCTAAACATTTTTTAGGATACTCTTTGGATACTGCTAAATATATATGAATTAATCGCATCATGTTACCCATTCCTAAATTTATTTATATCTCACAAAAGGCTCAAAAACACGTAAAATTCACTGCTTTTTCCTTAAGAACTGGGTCTCGCTTCATCCTTTCTCAACTTTTTTTTTTCACTAAATAACACTAGGAAAAAATTATATGACAATGTACCTGAGATGTTCAAGTTTAACTCAAAAATGAGTATCCAGAAATATCCTATTTTTTGCAGGTGGTATTAATTTTTCAATGCTAATGTTTCAGATTTTTACGAGTATTTCACTGCTAAAAATTAAAAACTTTGAGGCCTCATATCTCTACAAAACATTAAGCTATACTAATTTTTTTTAATAATAAAACTTACTTGTTTTAAAGCACTCTAAAATATATTTCAGTATGAAAAAATTCTGAGCACCTTTATTTTTTTTTTCATTTTTTGACATTTTTTGTAATACATTTCAAAAGATTCCTTGAATTGAACAGTATTTTTTTTTTTTACATTCGCCTCATTAAGCTCGTTAGGCTCTCTCGGATCCAAGCTAGTTTTTTTCAAAATATTGATTTTTCGTGGAGATATCCTCAAAAATATGTACAAAAAGACACCCTCATTCCTAACCTCAATTTTCCCCCTTGTATACCCCCATCCCAAATTCTGAATTTGAAAAAAAATTGGCAAAAACCTTGTTTTCTCTACGAAGAATGCAATTAGAAAGCTCAATAATGACTCAATAGATAGATAGTTTTGTTGTGCATTATTTCCATTACTTATATTTAAAATATGTTTATAAAAAGTGTTGCGTATCGTTAAAAAACCTCCAAAACTTCAATTGCATTTTACGCAAAATTTAATTTAAAAAAATTGTTTAAATTTTGTTTCATTGGATGAAGAATTTGAAACTATACAAACACTATTTAATACGTTAATTCAACTTACTTTGCAGTTCATGAGCAATTTTACGATTTTGTTTTTTTGAATCATTTCTCGATCATTTTTTCATCATTATCATATCAATTTTGGAACTCAGTTATCATAAGTATTAAGATGTAATATAAACTATTATTTTGATTATTTTGACAAAAAATCAATATTTTTCGCTGAAATAAAAAATGCAGGGTAGTTTTCAGTTGAATTTATGTTGGGAATATTATACAAAAAATTAATGTCTCAATTTAGGTGCTCAATTTTTTACATTTGATATTGGATTAATTTTGGTCAATATTAGGCCAGTAAACTTATATTCTGGTATTAAGCTCTTCTATTTTTGGGCAAATATCAATGGCCCCATAGAGGAGGGAAGTTACATCTTTTAAGATTTCACGCAGTTGTTTGACTCAATACTGTGCGTAGTAATGGCAAAGATTACTAATAATTTGAATATAATTGTTGATTTGAAAAATATTATTGTTGAGCATCATGCAAAAATATAAGCTTGATAGTATAACGATAGTTTCTTTAGACCAACAAGCTTTGATGCGATCATCAACAAGAAAATAAAAACGAACATTTACATTGTTTGTTTCTTCTTCATTCTCGGTAATAAATTCTTCCAGATAGTCAAATATCCCATTAATCAGTACAACGGTTTTTTTTGTTGTTGTGCATCTATAACTTAACACGGCTCTAAATCCAAGCAGGATTGGTTATAACTTTTTAATCCCAAATAGTGTTTATTAATTCCTGAAGAGCTCGGAAAACATTGGTGTTATCATCTGGATCAAGAACTAGAAAAATGTCTTTTCGGAACTTGGCCTTGAACTCAGAACAGAAAATATGCTTTATTGGCACCTTGGTCATGCCAATTAAATGAAAGACATCCTTCAATACCCTGCTAGAAGAGTGCGTGGAAGTTGTATCATTATTGGTAGTATAGCATTTCCTACAGACAGTGACAGACCCCATCTTCATTGAGCAGTTCAGAATATCTTTGTAATTCATTTGCTTGGTTATTGTTATGCACTTGGGCAGTAGAATTTCTAGTGTTGCTGGCATTGCTGTTATTTGGGTGACATTGTCGAAGCATAACCTAGTTGACAACAACAAAAGAGTGTCAACAACCAGTATTTTTTAACGTCTTTTTAAGCACTACTGCCGAACTATGCTTCCCGTGGGCATAATAATTTACACAGATGGGCAGAATAAAAAACATTGTGCAGCTTAGGCAGATCAGATGAGCAGAGCAATGAGATCAAGGTTTTTTAGTCAATTTACTAAAGCATATCAGTCATAATATAATTAATAACAAAAATAATTTGAATGATTTAAAGCAGATGTGAGTTACTCTGTTTCAACAGAGTTGCCTTATTGACGAGATATATCAATTTGAAATTTGGGTTTGAAAGAGTTTTGCCCATGTTCTTCCTTTGGAGACCAAATGGGGACAACGACAACAACCTGTTTGGCAACACTAAAAGTATATATGCCTTTGTAAATTTCTGTTTGTAACACACAGAATCGATTAATTTAAGATTATTTTTCTTTTTTCTTCCCCACTCTTTCCTCAGTTCTATTATTTATGTTTAAAACTACAACAAAAAGGCCAATATTTTTTATAAACTGAAATCAAGCATCAGGTACAAGTACATGTTTTTCCTATGGGTTATTTGGAAATGAATTATTAACTGTAAATTTTAGGGCGCGTTGTAATATTTTTCTCGAACAAAAAAAGCATGCAAGACTTATATTAGTCATTTTGTTCCATCGTCTACGTTATAACCAATGCTTTTTTGGTCTAAAATCGATATCTATCTGCAGAAAAATTGGTGATTATAAAAGTATGTATAAATATTTACAGTAATAAGCCTGAATCAAGTGGGTATAGCATCGTAAATTCTTGAAAAAGTTCTCAAGTATTATAAAATCTCCTATTTTTAAGACTTACAAGGCTTATAATTGGAATATTAATTTCAAAAATCATTCTTGTCCAGATCATCAATTTTGACATTTTTTAATTTTTTTTTTCTGATTTTGCAAATCTAGAGTTAATTATACTACCAATTATAAAAACAAAAAATACACACATATACAGAATTTAGCGCTGTATTTGCTCAATAAAAAATAACAAACATTTTTATTACAAAATATTACATGAAAATCCTGTAACCAAAATTCCGTTTTTGGGGCAAAACTACAGAGTTTCATTACTTAACATTTAATATTAAGTTTTTATAAAATGTGTATTAGCTATGGCTACAATTTTATCTCACAATGTAGTATATTTAAACGTTAATTTTGGTATCAAAATTTGATTTTTCTATTTTTTGATCAAAATCATGAGTGTTGGTAAGGATAAAATGAGTCTCCGAAAATGTCCGCTACAAAGACTGAATTTTCAGACCGTACGTGGTTAAATATAAGAAAAGTTTAAAAAAAAACCGCTTTTTTATTTAAAGCTTAGATATAACATAGTATAAGAGGATTAGCCGTCCAATCTTGCTATGATCAATTACGGCGTTGCTCTGCGGGCTCGCTTTTTTTACAATTTTTTAATGAATGTATGATATGACAGACAATTTTCTGATAGAAAATGCGTGTTTCTATGATAACAGTTATTGTCTATTTTGTTTAGTTTATGGTTCATCACTACGGCCGAACTATGCCTCCTATGGGCATAATGATCTGCACAGACGGGCAGAATAGAAAATTTTGTAAAGATTAGGCAGCCCAGATGAACAGAGCAATGAGATCAAAGTTTTTCAGACAATTTACTAAAGTATATCAATCATAATATAATTAATAACGAAGATAATTTGGATGGTTTAAAACAGATGTGAATTACTCTGATTCAACAGAATTGCCTTATTGACAAGATGTATCAATTTGGAATTTGGGGTTTGAAAGAGTTCCGCCCATGTTTTTCTTTCGAAAGAGATCAAATGGGAAATGGGAACAACTACAACAACCTATTTGGCAGCACTAAAAGTATTTATGTCTTTGTAAATCTCTGTTTGTAACACACAAAATCAACTTATTTAAGATTATTTTTCTGTTTCCTTCCCCACTCTTTTATTTATGTTTAAAACTACAACAAAAAGACCAATATTTTTTATAAGATGAAATCAAGTAGCAGGTGCAAGTACATGTTTTTTCTATTGTTTATTTGGAAATAAATTATTAACTGTTAATGTTAAGGGAGCGTTGTTGTAATATTTTTCTCGAACAAAAAAGGCATCCAAGATTTAGTCATTTTGTTTCATCATCTATGTTATAATCAATTCTTTTTGGTGGTCTAAAATTGATATCTACCTGCAGAAAAATTAGTGGTTATAAAATTATGTATAGTATTGACTTGATTTGAATGAATAAGCTCTTGTTAATCTATTTAGTTTCTAAAATATATTTAATTCTATCTGTTTAATGACCAACAGCCAAGGAGAGGAAAACAAGATGTTGTCTTTTGTATACTTGTATACCATTATCACCTATCAAACGTACACAATAATTATTAATTGTTAATTGATTTTACTAATAAATCAATTTTTATAGGCCAAAAGTAAAGGCGTATTCAGTTCAAAACGCTTGAAATGATTCAATTATGCTAATTTGCAAGATTTATCATCTCTTGCTCATTCAATTGCTATATTTGATTTTAATATTTCGTTTATACTGCTAATCGACTCGTTCGTCCATTAGAGTTAACTCACCATCCTTGATTAGCGTATCTATAATAACGGTCCATTATTAAAAGAGGTCGTCTAATCTCAAATGTATCGAATCAAGATGAAGTAGGTTGATTGATATAACGGATAATAAATGCAATGTTATTTATTGAATGGGTGAATGTAAATGTATAAAGCAAAGCTTACTTTTAAATGAAATTACTACTAATTATTCTGATTAGCATCAATAGGCTCAAAAATCATAGTTAAGTGCAATCATTGCTACTAAATCGCATAATTTGATATGCAGATAACTCTTGAAGCTTTTATTCTTTTTGTTTTGGCAATGCTACAAATCATCGTTTAATATGACTGAATTATTAAAGAACTAGAGAAAATACAGCTGGTAACAAACTGATACACAGCAATGTACATCGAGGTCAAGATAGATGAAAGATGCATTCATTGTGTACTTGAAATCGCAACATTTTGATGGATAGAAACTACAGGACCAAGATGTTGTGTTTGCTTCAGGATTTCCAAAAGGGTTCAAAAGCATTCTTTATTAAACTCAAATAGATGTTGAGTACTCAATACTCACCATATGCGATTATTACTATCATTTTGTCTTTTGTTTAATTGCTGTATTATTAAAAATCAAGCTTTTCATAGCTTATAACAATGACAGTGGGATGTTTCTAATTTTGGATTAACTAACATTTATCATAAGGCGAGCTGATAATAATACGTTTAATACTACTGTAGATGAAACCAGTCAATTTAATTTATGGAATTTGTTGAATGAAAATACCGAGGAACCATTTGTAAGTACTTAAGTTAGTTCTGGTAAAGCATTGAATAAATTGGCTTGGGACAAAGAGGGTAAAAAGGCGGCAATAGGTTCCAATGATGGCCATGTTTATGTTTATGATATTGGAGAGATAAGACTAAAACTCAATGTAAATCACCTGTAGCGCAATAATTATAACGTAGTAAGCCTATATTATCATCAAATAAACTACCACATAATATTAACATGTATAAAGGTTTACAGTAATAAGCTTGAATCAAGTGGATACAGCATTGTAAATTTTTGAAAAAGTTCTCAAGTATTATAAAATTTCTTATTTTTAAGACTTACAAGGCTTATAATTGGAATATTAATTTCAAAAATTATTTTTGTCCAGATCATCAATTTTGACATTTTTTAATTTTTTTTTTCTGATTTTGCAAATCTAGAGCTAATTATACTACCAATTAAAAAAACAAAAAATACACACATATACAGAATTTAGCGCTGTATTTGCTCAATAAAAAACAGAAAATATTTTTATTACAAAATATTACATGAAAATCCTTTAATCAAAAAACCGTTTTTTGGGCAAAAGTGCAAATTCTCATTACTTAACATTTAATATTAAGCTTTTATAAAATGTGTATTATCTATGGCTACAACTTTATCTCACAATGTAGCATATTTGAACGTTGATTTTGGTATCAAAATTT
Organism: Mucor racemosus; assembly: GCA_027405735.1. Taxonomy (NCBI): domain Eukaryota; kingdom Fungi; phylum Mucoromycota; class Mucoromycetes; order Mucorales; family Mucoraceae; genus Mucor; species Mucor racemosus. Next base: position 598,940 of record JAPEHQ010000018.1, read on the forward strand.
GATTTTTCTGTTTTTTGATCAAAATCATGAGTGTTGGTAAGGATAAAATGAGTCTCCGAAAATGTCCGCTACAAAGACTGAATTTTCAGACCGTACGTGGTTAAATATAAGAAAAGTAAAAAAAAAAAAAAAAACGCTTTTTTATTTAAAACTTAGATATACCATAGTATAAGAGACTTAGCAGCCGTTCAATCTTGCTATACCCAATGATGGCGTCGCTCTACAGGCTCACTTTTGCAATTTTTTAATGAATGTATGATGACAGGCGGTTTTTCTGGTAGAAAAATGTATATTTTATGATAATAGATACTGCTTATTTTATTTAGTTTATGGTTCATGCGCCGTAATGCTGCTTTTACATTGAATGAAATGTGCAATTTAGCAGGGTTTTAATTGCGCTAAATAATGTAAAGCCTTGAAAATTCTTTTCTACATGTGTTTTTTCTCTCTTTTTGTTTTTATATTCCAAGGATATATTCACCGTTTGATAAGGCATATCAGACTATCAAGCTGGTATTCTTTTCTTTTATCTGAATACGCATTCTAACATGAAGGCCTATTGTTTTTAATATAGGTAGCAGTCTATACTAGAGACTGATAATGTCATTTAACCGCATTTTAAGATCAAATACCATTATTTACTACTGCATTGTTGGACGTATTTCTTGACTACCAGATCAAATCGAAGGCAATGATATTTATATCATCTACTCAATGAAAAGATAAAACTATATGATACATACATAAAAGGAAAAGTTACTCATCTGCGCATTAAAACATGTTTTTTGAGTTTTTTTTTAACCTACAAATACAAATTACTTCGCCAAATAGAGTATAACTATACACTTCCTCTATAACAATAGACTATATGCTATATAATATATTTATTCAAGTAAATAAAGAGAAACTAAAAGCAACGAGGCTTTTATTGCGTTACATCTTACAAAAAGATCGTTCAGGGAGTTGCGGCGTTTGAGTACTTCAATTGTCGCTGCCAGCTGCCCAGAGGCTTTGAAGAATTATTAATCAACAAAGCTATTAACCACACTCGTTTATGTACT